>JANJXV010000048.1:2600000-2720000 GCA_024803745.1 Megascapheus bottae
AACCCTAACACTAACCCTACCCTAACCCTAACCCTAGCCCTAACCCTAACCTTAATCCTAACCCTAACCCTAACCATAAGCCTAACCCTAACCCTAACACTAACACTAATCCTAACCTTAAACCTAACCCTAACCCTAACCCTAACCCTTACCCTAACCCTAACCCTAACCCTAAACCTAACCCTTACCCTTACCCTAACCCTAACATTAAACATAACCCTAATCTATACCCCTAACCCTAACCCTAACCCTTACCCTTTCCCTAACCCTAACCTAACCCTAACCTTAACCCTAACCCTAACCCTAACCCTAAACTTACACTTACCTTAACCCTAACCCTAAACCTAAACCTAACCCTAATCCTAACCCTAACCCTAACCCTAACCTTACCCTAACCCTAACCCTAACCCTAACCCTAACCCTAACCCTAAAACTTACCCTAACCCTAACCCTAATCTAAAAGCTCACACCAAACCTAACCCTAATCCTAACCCTAACCCTAATCCTTACCCTAACACTAAACCTAACCCTAACCCTTACCCTTTCCCTAACCCTAACCCTAACCCTAACCCTAAGACTTACCCTTACCCTAACCCTAACCCTAACCTTAATCCTAACCCTTACCCTTCACCTAACCCTAACCCTAAACCTAACTTTTACCCTTACCCTAACCCTAACCCTAACCTTTACCATAACCATAACCCAAACCCTAACACTAACCCTAAACCTAACCCTTACCATTACCCTAACCCTAACCCTAACCCTAGCCCTAACACTTACCCTAACACTAACCCTAACCCTAGTACTTACCCTAAACCTAACACTAACCCTTACCCTTTCCCTAGCCCTAACACTAACCCTAACCCTAACCCTTACCCCTACCCTAACCCTAACCCTAAACCTAATATTAACCCTCACCCTAACCCTTACACTTACCCTAACCCTAACCCTAAACCTGACCCTAACCCTAACCCTAACCCTTAACCTTACCCTAAACCTAACCCTAAACCTAACCCTAACCCTAACTCTAAACCTAACCCTAACCCTATCCATAACCTTTACCCTTACACTAATCTAACCCTAATCCTAACCCTAACCATAACATTAAACCTAACCCTTACCTTTACTCTTACCATAACACTAAACCTAACCCTAAGCCTAACATTAACCCTAAACTTAACCCTTACACTAACCCTAACCGCAACCCTAACCCTAACACCTAACACTATCCCTAACCCCTAAACCTAACACTAACCCTAACCCTAACACCCACCCTAACCCTAACACTAACCCTAACCCTTACCCTAACCCTAACGCTAACCCTAACACTAACATTAACCCTAACCCTAACCCTTACCCTAACCCTAACCCTAACCCTAATCCTAAACCCTAACCCTAACCCTAAACCTAACTCTCACCCTAACCCTAAACCTAACCCTAACCCTTCCCTAACCCTAACCCTAACACTTACCCTTACCCTAACCCTAACCCTAACCTTAACCATAACCCTTAACCAAACCCTAACCCTTACCATTACCCTGCCCTAACCCTAACACTAACCCTAACCCTAAACCTAACACTTACCCTAACCCTAACCCTTACCCTAACCCTATCCCTAACCCTATCCCTAACCTTAAACCTAACCCTTACACTTACCCTAACCCTAACCCTAAACCTAACCCTAAACCTAACCCTAGCCCTAACCCTAACCCTTACCCTAAGCTAACCGTAACTCCAAAGCTACCCTAACCCTAATCCTAACCCTAACACTTACCCTTAACCTAACCCTAACCCCAAACCTAACCCTAACCCTAACCCGAAAACTTACACTTACCCTAAACCTAACCCTAATATTAACCCTAACCCCTACCCTTAACCTAAACCTAACCCTAACCCTAACCCAAACACTAACCCCTAACCCTAAACCTATCCCTCAACCTAAACCTAACTCTAAACCTAACCCTTACACTATACCCAAACCTTACCCTTAACCTCACCCTAACCCTAACCCTAAACCCAACCCTTCCCTTACCCTCACCCTAACCCTAACATTAACCCCAAAGCTAAACCTAACCCTAACCCTAATTCTAAACCTAACCCTAACCCTAACGCTAACCCTGACCTTAACCCTAACCCTAACCCTAATCCTAACCCTTACTCTAACCCTAACCCTAACCCGAATCCTAACCCCTAACCCTAACCCTAACTCCTAACCCTAACCCTAACCCTAAACCTTACACTTACCCTAACCCTAACCCTTACCCTTACCTTAACTCTAACCCTAACCCTAAACCTAAACCTTACCCTTAACCTAACCCTTACCCTAAACCTAACCCTAACCCTAAACCTAACCCTAACCCTAACCCTAAAACTTACCCTAACCCTAACCCTAATCTAAAAGCTCACACCAAACCTAACCCTAACCCTAACCCTAACCCTAATCCTTACCCTAACACTAAACCTAACCCTAACCCTTACCCTTTCCCTAACCCTAACCCTAACCCTATCCCTAAGACTTACCCTTACCCTAACCCTAACCCTAACCCTAAACTTAATCCTAACCCTTACCCTTCACCTAACCCTAACCCTAAACCTAACCCTAACTCTAAACCTGACCCTAACCCTAACCCTAAACCTTACCCTAACCCTTTCCCTAACCCTAAACCTAACACTAAACCTAACCCTAACATAAACCATAACCCTTACACTTACCCTAACCCTAACCCTAACCTTAACCCTTACCCTTACCCTCAACCTAACCCTAAACCTAACACTAACCCTAACCCTAACACTTACCCTTACCCTAACCCTAACCCTAAGCCTAACCGTTAACCTTACCCTAACCCTAACCCTAAACCTAATCCTAACCCTAACTCTAAACCTATCCCTAACATAAACCCTAAACCTTACCCTTACCCTAACGCTAACCCTAACACTTACCCTTACCCTAACCCTAGCCCTAAACCTAACACTCACCCAAACCCTAACCCTTACCCTTACCCTAACCCTAAACCTAACCCTAACACTAACCTTAACCCTAAACCTTACCCTTAACCTAAAGCTAACCCTAACCCTTATCCAAACCCTAACCCTAATCCTAACGCGTAAACCTAACCCTAACCATAACCGTTACCCTTACCCTTACCCTAACCCTAACAATAAGCTTAACCCTATTCCTAACCCTAACCCTTACCCTTACCCTTACCCTAACCCTAACCCTAAACCCTAACCCTACCCCTAACCCTAAATCTTACCCTTACCGCACCCCTGACCCTAACCCTAACCCCTAACCCTATCCCTAACCCTAACCCTTACCCTAACACTAACCCTAACCCTAAACTTAACCCTAAACCTAACCCTAATCCTAACCCTAACCATAAACCTTTCCCTAACCCATACCCTTTCCCTAACCCTAACCCTAACCCTAACCCGAAACCTAACCCTAATCCTAACCCTAACCCTAACCTTAATGCTAACCCTAACCATAACCCTAACCCTAAACCTTACCCTAACCCTAACCCTAACACTAATCCTTACCCTTACCCTAAACCTAAACCTTACCCTTTCCCTAACCCTAACCCTAACCCTTACCCCTACCCTAACCCTAACACTAAGGCTAACCTTAACCCTAACCCTAACCCTAACCCTAACACTAACACTAACATTAACCCTAACCCTTACCCTTACCCTAACCCTAACCCTAACCCTTACCCTAATTCTAACCCTAAACCTAAACTAACCCTAACCCTAACCCTTACCCTTACACTCACACTAGCCCTAACCCTAACCCTAAACCTTACCCTTACCCTAACACTAACCCTAACCCTTACCCTAAACCTCACCCTAACCCTAACCCTAACCCCTAATCCTAACCCTAACCCTAACCCTTACCCTTACGCTTACCCTAACTCTAACCCTAAACTTAACCCTAAACCTAACCCTAACCCTAACCCTTACCCTTACCCTGACCTATCCCTAAACCTAACCCTAACCCTAACACTAACCCTAACTCCTAACCGTATCACAAACCCTAAACCTAACCCTTACCATTACCCTAACCCTAACCCTAACCTCAATGCTAACCCTAACCCTAACCTTAATGCTAACCATAACCCTAACCCTAATCCTTAACCTAAACCTAACCCTAACCCTAACAGTAACCCTTACCCTTAACCTGACCCTAAACTTAATGCTAACCCTAATCCTAAACCTAACCCTATCCCTTACCCTAACCCTCACCCTAACCCTAATCCTGACCCTAATCCTAACACGAACCCAAGCCCTTACCCTAACCCTTATCCTTTCCCTAACACTAACCCTAAACCTAACCCTAACCCTAACCCTAACCTTAACCCTAACCCTAAACTTAACACTTACCCTTACGCAAACCCTAACCCTAAAAGTAGCCCTACCCTAACACTAACCCTTACCCTTCCTGTAACCCTAACGCTAAACCTAAACCTAACCCTAACCCTTACCCTTAACCTAACACTAAACCTAACCTTAATGCTAACCCTAACCCTTACTCTAACCCTAACCCTTACTCTTACCCTAACCCTAACCCGAATCCTAACCCCTAACCCAACCCTAACCCAACCCTAACCCCTAACCCTAAACCTAACACTAAACCTTAACCTTACCCTAACCCTAACCCTAACCCTTACCCTTATCCTAACCCTAACCCTAAACTTAACCCTAAACCTAACACTAAACCTAACCCTAACACTTACCATTAACCTAACCCTAAACCTGACCCTAACCCAAACCCTAACCCTAGCCCTAACGCTTACCCTAACACTAACCCTAACTCTAACCCTTACCCTTACCCTAACCCTAACCCTAAACCTCACCCTAACCATAACCCTAACCCTTAACCTTACCAAACCCTAACCCTAAACCTAACCCTAACCCTAACTCTAAACCTAATCCTAACCCTAACTCTAAACCTTACCCTTACCCTAACCCTAACCCTAACCCTAACCGTAAGCTAAACCTAACCCTAACCCTAACCCTAACCCTTACTCTTACCCTAACCCTAACTCTAAACCTAACACTAACCCTAACCCTAACCCTAACTCTAACCCTTATCATAATCCTAACCCTAGCCCTAACGCCTAAACCTAACCCTAAACATAACCCTTACCCTTAGCCTAACCCTAACACTAATCTTAACCCTATTCCTAACCCTAACCCTTACCCTTACCCTTACCCTAACCCTAAACCTAAACCTAACCCTAACCCTTACCCCTAAACCTAACCCGTACCCCTAACATAACCCTAACCCTAACCCTATCCCTAAAACTAACCCGTACCCCTAACATAACCCTAAGCCTAACCTTAATGCTAACCCTAACCCTAAACCTAAACTTAATGCTAAACCTAACCCTAAGCCTAATCCTTACCCTAACCCTAACCCTAACCTTAATGCTAAACCAAACCCTAACTCTAACCCTAACCCTTAACCCTAACCCTTACCCTAACCCAAATCATTACCCTAACCCTAACCCTAACCCTAACCCTAACCCTAACCCAACCCTAAATCTAACCCTAACCCTAACCCTAACCATAATTCTAAAACTAACCCTAACCGTAACCCTAACGCTAACCCTCACCCTAACCCTAACCCTTACCCTAACCCTATCCCTAACCCTAACACTATCCCTAACCTTAACCCGAACCCTTACCCTTACCCTAACTCTAACCATAACCCTAAACCTAAACCTAACCCTAACGCTAACCCTAACCCTTACCCTTACCCTAACCCTAAAACTAAACCTAAACCTAACCCTAACCCTATCCCTTACCCTTACCCTAACCCTAGTCCTAACCCTAAACCTTACACTTACCCTAAACCTAAACCTTACCCTTACCTTAACCCTAACCCTAACCCTAACCCTAAACCTTACCCTTAACCTAACCCTAACCCTAAACCTAACCATAACCCTAACCCTAACCCTAACCCTAACCCTAAAACTTACCCTAACCCTAACATTAACCTTAAAGCTCACACCAAACCTAACCCTAAACCTAACCCTAATCCTTACCCTAACCCTAAACCTAACCCTAACCCTTACCCTTACCCTAACCCTTACCCTAACCCTAACCCTAACCTTAATCCTAACCCTAACACTAACCCTAAACCTAACCCTAACCCTAACTCTAAACCTAACCCTAACCCTAACCCTTACCCTTACCCTAATCTAACCCTAACCCTAATCCTAACCCTAACATTAACCTAACCCTTACCCTTTCCCTAACCCTAAACCTAACCCTAACCCTAACATTAACCCTAACCCTAACCCTTACCCTAATCCTAACCCCAAAGCAAGCCTAACCCTAATCCTAATCCTTACCCTTACCCTAACCCTAACCCCAAACCTAACACTAACCCTAACCCTAAAACTTACCCTTACCCTTACCCTAAACCTAACCCTAACCCTAAACCTTATCCTAACCCTAACCCTATACCCAACCCTTCCCCTTACCCTCACCCTAAACCTAAACCTAAACCCAACCCTTATCCTTACCATCACCCTAACCCTAACCTTAACCCCAAACCTAAACCTAACCGTAACCCTTAAACTTACCCTAACCCTAATCCTAAAACTAACCCTAACCCTAACCCTAACCCTGACACTAACCCTAACCCTTACCCTAACCCTATCCCTAACCCTAACCCTATCCCTTACCGTAACCCTAACCCTTACCCGTACTCCAACCCTAACCATAACCCTAAACCTAAACCTAACCCTAACCCTAACCCTAACCCTTACGCTTACACTAACCCTAAAACTAAAAGCAAATTTAACACTAACCCTAACCCTTACACTTACCCTCACACTAACCCTAACCCTAAACCTTACCCGTACCCTAAACTTAACCCTTACCGTTACATTAACCCTAACCCTAACCCCTAACCCTAACCCTCTCCCTTAACCTTACCCGTAACCTAACCTAACCCTAAACCTAACCCTAACCCTAACTCTAAACCTAAAACTAACCCTAACCCTAACACTTACCCTAACCCTAACCCTAACCTTAAAGCTCACACCAACCCTAACCCTAACTCTTACCCTAACCCTACCCCTCATCCTTACCCTAACCCTAAACCTAACCCTAACCCTTACCCTAACCCTAACCCTAACCCTAACCCTAAGACTTACCCTTACCCTAATCCTAACCCTAACCCTAACCCTAACCTTAACCCTAACCATTACCCTTGACCTAACCCTAATCCTTACCCTAATCCTAACCCTAAACCTAACACTAACCCTAACCCTAACCTTTACCCTTACCCTAACCTTTACCCTTACCCTCAACCTAACCCTAACCCTAACCCTAACCCTTACCCTTACCCTAACACTAACCCTAATCCTAACCACTAACCCTAACCCTAATCCTAACCCTTACCCTTACGCTTACCCTAAACCTAACCCTAATCTTAACCCTAAACCTAACCCTAACCCAAACCCTTACCCTTACCTTAACCTATCCATAACCCTAACCTAACCCGTAACCCTATCCCTAACCCTAAACATAACCCTTACCCTTACCCTAACCCTAACCTAACCTTAATGCTAACCCTAACCCTAACCCTAACATTAATGCTAACCCTAACCCTAACCCTAATCCTTAACCTAACCCTAACCCTAACCCTAACAGTAACCCTTACTCTTACACTTACCCTAATCCTAAACTTAATGCTAAACCTAACCCTAACCCTTACCTTAACACTCACCCTAACCCTAATCCTTACCCTAACCCTAACCCTAAACCTTACCCTAACTCTTACCCTTTCCCTAACCCTAACCCTAACACTTTCACTAACCATTACCCTTTCCCTAACCATAACCCTAACCATGACCCTAATCTTAACCCTAACCCTTACTCTAACCCTAACTCTAAACGTAGCCTTAACCCTACACCTAAACCTAACCCTCACCCCTACATTTACCCTGACCCCAATTTTAACACTAAACCTAACCCTAACCCAAATCCTTACCCTTAACGTAACCGTAACCATAACCCTAACCCCTAACCCTAACCCTAAACATTACCCTAACCCTAACCCTAACCCTAACCTTAACCCTAACCTAGCGCTAACCCTAGTCCTAACCCTTACCCTTACCCTAACCCTACCCTAACCTTAATGCTAACCCTAACCCTAACCCTAACCCTAAACCTTACCCTAACCCTAACCCTAACAATAATCCTTACTCTAAACCTAACCCTTACCCTAACCCTTAATCATTCCCTAACCCTAACCCTAACCCTAACCCTAACGCTAACCTAAACCCTAACGCTAACCGTAACTCTAACATTAACCCTATCCCTTACCCTTACCCTAACCCTAAACCTAACCCTTACCCTTACCCTAATCCTAACCCTAAACCTAAAACTAACCCTAACCCTAACCTTTACCCTGACCCTCACACTCACCCTAAACATAACCCTAAAACTTACCCTTACCCTAACACTAACCCTAACAGTTACCCTAACCCTAACCCTAACCACTAACTCTAACCCTAACCCTTACCCTTACTCTTACCCTAACCCTAACCCTAACCTTAACCCTAAACCTAAACCTAACCCAAACCCTTACACTTACCTTAACCTATCCCTAACACTAACCCTAACCCTAACCCCTAACCCTATCCCTACCCCTAAACCTAACCCTTACCCTTACCCTAACCCTAAACTAACCTTAATGCTAAACCTAAGCCTAACCCTAACCTTAATGCTAAATCTAACCCTAAGCCAAATTCTTAACCTAACCCTAACCCTAACCCTAAGAGTATCCCTTACCCTTACCCTTACCCTAACCCTAAACTTAATGCTAACCCTAACCCTAACGCTATCCCTATCCCTAACCCTTACTCTAACCCTCACCCTAACCCTAATCCTTACCCTAACCCTAACCCTTACCCTAACCCTTACCGTTTCCCTAACCCTAACCCTAACACTAACCTTAATGCTAACCCTAACCCTAATCCTTAACCTAACCCTAACGCTAACACTAACAGTAACCCTTAACCTTACATTTACCCTAACCCTAAACTTAATGCTAACCCTAAACATAACCCTAAGCTTAACACTTAACCTAACCCTTACCCTTTCCCTAACCCTAACCCTAACACTAACCATCACCCTAACCCTAACCCAACCTTACCCTAACCCTTACCCTTCCCGTAACCCTAACTGTAAACCTAACCCTAACCCTTACCCTTAACCTAACACTAAAACTAACCTTAATGCTAACCCTAACCCTAACTCTAACCCTAACCCTTTAACACTAACCCTAACCCTTACTCTAACACTAACCCTAACCCGAATCCTAACCCCTAACCCTAACCCTAACCCTAACCCTAACTCCTAACCCTAAACCTAACCCTAAACCTTACCCTTACCCTAACCCTAACCCTAAACCTAACCCCAACACCTAACCCTAACCCTAACCCTAACCCTAACCCTTACCCTTACCCTAACCCTAAACCTAACCTTAACAATAACCATAACCCTAACCCTAACACTATCCCTAAACCTAACCCTTAACATTACCCTAACCCTAACCCTAACCCTAACCCTAAACCTAACCCTAGCCCTAACCCTTACCCTAACACTAACCCTAACCCTAGTACTTACCCTAAACCTAACACTAACCCTTACCTTTTCCCTAGCCCTAACACTAACCCTAACCCTAACCCTTACCCCTACCCTAACACTAACCCTAACCCTAACCCTAATATTAACCCTCACCCTAACCCTTACACTTACCCTAACCCTAACCCTAAACCTGACCCTAACTCTAACCCTAACCCGTAACCTTACCCTAAACCTAACCCTAAACCTAACCCTAACCCTAACTCTAAACCTAAACCTAACACTAACCCTAACCTTTACCCTTACCCTAATCTAACCCTAACCCTAACCCTAACCCTAACATTAAACCTGAACCTTACCTTTACTCTTACCATAACCCTAAACCTAACCCTAACCCTAACATTAACCCTAAACTTAACACTTACACTAACCCTAACCGCAACCCTAACCCTAACCCCTAACACTAACCCTAACCCCTAAACCTAACCCTAACCCTAAACCTAACACCCACCCTAATCCTAACACTAACCCTAACCCTTACCCAAACCCTAACGCTAACCCTAACACTAACATTAACCCTAACCCTAACCCTTACCTTAACCCTAACCCTAACTCTAATCCTAAACCCTAACCCTAACCCTAACCCTAACGCTCAACCTAACCCTAACCCTAACCCTAACCCTAACCCTAACCATAACCCTTACCCTTACCCTAACCCTAACCTTAACCTTAACCATAACCCTTAACCTAACCCTAACCCTTACCCTTACCCTGCCCTAACCCTAACACTAACCCTAACCCTAAACCTAACACTTACCCTAACCCTAACCATTACCCTAACCCTATACCTAACCCTAACCCTAACCTTAACCCTAACCCTTACCCTTACCCTAACCCTAACCTTAAACCTAACCCTAAACCTAACCCTAGCCCTAACCCTAACCCTTACCCTAAGCTAACCATAACTCCAAACCTACCCTAACCCTAATCCTAACCCTAACACTTACCCTTAACCTAACTCTAACCACAAACCTATCCCTAACCCTACCCCGAAAACTTACACTTACCCTAAACCTAACCCTAATATTTACCCTAACCCCTACCCTTAACCTAAACCTAACCCTAACCCGAACACTAAACCCTAACCCTAAACCTAACCCTCAACCGAACCCTAACTCTAAACCTAACCCTTACACTATACCCAAACCTTACCTTAACCTCACCCTAACCCTACCCTAAACCCAAACCTTCCCTTACCCTCACCCTAACCCTAACATTAAACCCAAACCTAACCCTAACCCTAACCCTAACCCTAACCCTAACCCTAACCCTAATTCTAAACCTAACCGTAACCCTAACGCTAACCCTGACCCTAACCCTAACCCTTACCCTAACCCTATACCTAACCCTAACACTATCCCTAACCTTAACCCTAATCCTTACCCTTACCCTAACGATAACCCTAAACCTAAACCTAACCCTAACCCTAACCCTTACCCTTACCCTAACCCTAAAACTAAAACTAACCCTAACCCTAACCCTATCCCTTACCCTTACCCTAACCCTAACCCTAACCCTAAACCTTACACTTACCCTAAACCTAACCCTTACCCTTACCTTAACTCTAAACCTAACGCTAACCCTAAATCTTACCCTTAACCTAACCCTAACCCTAAACCTAACCCTAACCCTAACCCTAAACCTAACCCTAACCCTAACCCTAAAACTTACCCTAACCCTAACCCTAATCTAAAAGCTCACACCAAACCTAACCCTACCCTAACACTAACCCTAACCCTAATCCTTACCCTAACCCTAAACCTAACCCTAACCCTTACCCTTTCCCTAACCCTAACCCTAACCCTAAGACTTACCCTTACCCTAACCCTAACCCTAACCATAACCTTAATCCTAACCCTTACCCTTCACCTAACCCTAACCTAACCATAACCCTAACCCTAACTCTAAACCTAACCCTAACCCTAACCCTAAACCTTACCCTAACCCTTACCCTAACCCTAACCCTAACACTAAACCTAACCCTAACATAAACCCTAACCCTTACCCTTACCCTTACCCTAACCCTAACCGTAACTGTAACCCTTACCCTTACCCTCAACCTAACCCTAAACAGAACACTAACCCGCACCCTAACACTTACCCTTACCCTAGCCCTAACCCTAAGCCTAACCGTTAACCTTACCCTAACCCTAAACCTAACCCTAACCCTAACTGTAAACCTAACCCTAACATAAACCCTAACCCTTACCCTTACCCTAACGCTAACCCTAACACTTACCCTTACCCTAACCCTAGCCCTAAACCTAACACTCACCCAAACCCTAACCCTTACCCTTACCCTAACCCTAACCCTAACGCTAACCCTAACCTTAACCCTAAACCTTACCCTAACCCTAACCCCTAACCCTATCCCTAACCCTAACCCTTACCCTAACCCTAATCTTAACCCGTAAACCTATTCCTAACCCTAACCCTTACCCTTACCCTTACCCTAACCCTAACCCTAAAACCTAACCCTACCCCTAACCCTAAATCTTACCCTTACCCCAACCCTGACCCTAACCCTAACCCCTAACCCTATCCCTAACCCTAACCCTAACCCTTACCCTAACCCTAACCCTAACCCTAACCCTAAACTTAACCCTAACCCTAACCCTAATCCTTACCCTAACCCTAAACCTTACCCTTACCCCAACCCTTTCCCTAACCCTAACCCCTAACCCTATCCCTAACCCTAACCCTAATCCTAACCCTAACCCTAACCCTAACCCTAAACTTAACCCTAACCCTAACCCTAATCCTTACCCTAACCCTAAACCTTACCCTAACCCTTAACCTTTCAATAACCCTAACACTAAGCCTAATCATAACCCTAATCCTAACCCTAACCTTAATGCTAACCCTAACCATAACCCTAACCCTAAACCTTACCTTAACCCTAACACTAATCCTTACCCTAACCCTAACCCTAACCCTAAACCTTACCCTTTCCCTAACCCTAACCCTAACCCTTACCCCTACCCTAACCCTAACCCTAACGCTAACCTTAACCCTAACCCTAACCCTAATCCTAACACTAACATTAACCCTAACCCTTACCCTTATCCTAACCCTAAACCTAACCCTAACCCATACCCTTACCCAAATTCTAACCCTAAACCTAAACTAACCCTAACCCTAACCCTTACCCTTACACTCACACTAGCCCTAACCCTAACCCTAAACCTTACCCTTACCCTAACACTAACCCTAACCCTTACCCTAAACCTAACCCTAACCCTAACCCTAACCCCTATCCCTAACCCTAACCCTAACCCATACCCTTCTGCTTACCCTTACACTAACCCTAAACTTAACCCTAAACCTAACCCTAACCCTAACCCTTACCCTTACCCTGACCTATCCCTAAACCTAACCCTAACCATAACACTAACCCTAACCCCTAACCGTATCACTAACCCTAAACCTAACCCTTACCCTTACCCTAACCCTAACCCTAACCTCAATGTTAACCCTAACCCTAACCTTAATGCTAACCATAAACCTAACCCTAATCCTTAACCTAACCCTAACCCTAACCCTAACAGTAACCCTTACCCTTACCCTTAACCTGACCCTAAACTTAATGCTAACCCTAATCCTAAACCTAACCCTATCCCTTACCCTAACCCTCACCCTAACCCTAATCCTGACCCTAACCCTAACCCGAACCCAAGCCCTTACCCTAACCCTTATCCTTTCCCTAACCCTAACCCTAAACCTAACCCTAACCCTAACCCTAACCTTAACACTAACCCTAACCTTAACCCTTACCCTTACGCAAACCCTAACCCTAAAAGTAGCCCAACCCTAACACTAACCCTTACCCTTCCCGTAACCCTAACCCTAAACCTAAACCTAACCCTAACCCTTCCCCTTAACCTAACACTAAACCTAACCTTAATGATAACCCTAACCCTAACTCTAACCCTAAACCTTACTATTACCCTAACCCTAACCCGAATCCTAACCCCTAACGGAACCCTAACCCAACCCTAACCCCTAACCCTAAACCTAACACTAAACCTTAACCTTACCCTAACCCTAACCCTAACCCTAATCCCAACACCTAACCCTAACCCTAACCCTAACCCTTACCCTTACCCAAACCCTAACTCTAAACTTAAGCCTAAACCAAACACTAAATCTAACCCTAACACTTACCATTACCCTAACCCTAAACCTGACCCTAACCCTAACCCTAACCCTAGCCCTAAACCTTACCCTAACACTAAACCTAACCCTAATCCTTACCCTAACCCTAACCTTAACCCTTACCCTTTCCCTAAACCTAACACTAACCCTAACCCTAACCCTTACCCCTACCCTAACGCTAACCCTAAACCTAACATTAACCCTAACCCTAACCCTAACCCTTACCCTAACCCTAACACTAAACCTTACCCTAACCCTAACCCTAACCCTTAACCTTAACCTAAACATAACCCTAAACCTACCCCTAACCCTAACTCTAAACCTAACCCTAACCCTAACCCTAACCCTTACTCTTACCCTAATCTAACCCTAACGCTAACCCTAACATTAACCTAACCCTTACCCTTACCCTAACCCTAAACCTAACCCTAACCCTAACATTAACCCTAACACTAACCCTTACCCTAATCCTAACCCCAAAGCAACCCTAAACCTAATCCTAACCCTTACCCTTACCCTAACCCTAACCCCAAACCTAACACTAACCCTAACCCTAAAACTTATCCTTACCCTTACCCTAAACCTAACCCTAACCCTAACCCTTACCCTAACCCTAACCCTATACCCAACCCTTCCCCTTACCCTCACCCTAACCCTAAACCTAAACCCAACCCGTATCCTTACCCTCACCCTAACCCTAAACTTAACCCCAACCCTAAATCTAACCGTAACCTTTAAACTTACCCTAACCCTAATCATAAACCTAACCCTAACCCTAACCCTAACCCTAACCCTGACCCTAACCCTAACCCTTACCCTAACCCTATCCCTAACCCGAACCCAATTCTTAGCGTAACCCTAATCCTTACCCGTACCCTAACCCTAACCATAACCCTAAACCTAACCCTAACCCTAACCCTAACCCTTACCCTTACCCTAACCCTAAAACTAAAAGTAAACCTAACCCTAACCCTAACCCTTACCCTTACACTCACCCTAACCCTAACCCTTAACCTTACCCTTAACCTAACCCTAACCCTAAACCTAACCCTAAACCTAACTCTAAACCTAACCCTAACCCTAACCCTAACCCTAACACTTACCCTAAACCTAACCCTAACCTTAAAGCCCACACCAACCCTAACCCTAACCCTAACCCTCACCCTAATCCTTACCCTAACCCTAACCCTAACCATAACCCTTACCCTTTCCCTAACCCTAAACCTAACCCTAACCCTAAGACTTACCCTCACCCTAATCCTAACCCTAACCCTAACATTAACCTTAACCCTAACCATTACCCTTAACCTAACCCTAACCCTAACTCTAAACCTAACCCTAACCCTAACCCTAACCCTTACCCTACCCCTAACCCTAACCCTAACCCGAACCATAACCCTAATGTTAACTCTAAACTTACCCTTACCATAATCCTAACCCCAACCCTAACATTAACCCTAAACCTTACCCTTACCATAACTCTAACCCAAACCTTAACAATAACCCCTACCCTTAACCTAACCCCAACGCTAACCCTTACCCTAACCCAAAACCTAACCCTAACGCTAACACCAAACCCTAAACCTAACCCTAACCTTAGCCCTAACCCTAACCCTAAACCTTACCCTTACCCTAACCCTAACCCTAACCTTAATGCTAACCCTAAGCCTAATCAAACCCTTACCCTAACCCTAACCCTAACCCTAATCCATACCCTTATCCTAACACTAACCCTACACCTAACCCTTACACTTATCCTAACCCTAACCCTAAACTTCATGCTAACCCTAACCCTAACCCTAACACTTACCCTAACCCTAAGCCTAACCCAAATCCTAACCCCTAAACCTAACCCTAACCCTAACCCTAACACTAACCCTTACTCTTACCTTTACCTTAACCCTAAATCTAACCCTAACCCTAACCCTAACCCTTACCCTTACCGTATCTCTAAGGCTAACCCTAAACCTTACCCTTACCCTAACCCTAATCCTAACCTTAATGCTAACCCAAACCCTAAACCTTACCCTAACACTAACCCTAACCCTAATCTTTACCCTAACTCTAACACTAACCCAAACCTTTACATTTTCTCTAACCAAAACACTAACCCTACCCCTAACCCTTAACCTTACCCTAACTTACCCTAACCCTAACACTAAACTTAACCCTAACCCTAACCCTTAACCTTACCCTAACCCTAACTCTAAACCTAACCCTAAACCTAATTCTAAACCTAACCCGAACCCTAATCCTAACCCTTACCCTTACCCTAACCCTTACCCTAACCATAACCCTAACCTTAACACTAACCCTTACCCTAACCCTAACCCTAAACCTAACACTAACACAAACCTAACCCTTACCCTTACCCTAACCTCAACCCTAACCCTAAACCTTACCCTTACCCTAACCCTAACCCTAACCCTTATCCTAAACCTAACCCTATCCCTAACCCCTAAACCTAACCCTAAACATAAACCTTACCATTACCATTACCCTAACCCTTACCCTAACCCTATCCCTAACCCTACCACTAACCTTAACCCTAACCCTTACCCTTACCCTAACCCTAACCCTAACCCTAACCCTAAACCTTACCCTAGCCCTAACCTTAACCCTTACCCTTACGCTAACCCTAACCCCAAACCAACCCTAACCCTAATCCTAATCCTAACCCTTACCCTTAACCTAACCCTAACCCCAAACCAAACCCTAACCCTAACCCTAAAACTTACACTTACCCTAAACCTAACAATAATATTAATCCTAACCCCTACTCTTAACCTAAACCTAACCCCAACCCTAACCCGAACACTAACCACTAACCCTAACCCTAAACCTTAACTTATACCCAACCCTTACCCTCACCCTAACCTTAATGCTAACCCTAACCCTAACACTAATCCTTAACCTAACCCTAACCCTAACCCTAACATTAACCCTTACCCTTACCCTTACAATAACCCTAAACTTAATGCTAACCCTAACCCTAACCCTAACACTTACCCTAACCCTCAACTTAACCCTAATCCTTACCCTAACCCTAACCCTAACCCTAACCGTTACCCTAACCCTTGCCCTTTCCCTAACCCTAACCCTAACCCTAACCATCACCCTAACCTTAACCCTAAACTTAACCCTTACCCTTACGCAAACCCTAACCCTAAACGTATCCCTAACCTTAACACTAACCCTTACCCTAAACCTAACCCTAACCCTAACCCTAACCCCTATCCCTAACCCTAACCCTAACCCATACCCTTCTGCTTACCCTTACACTAACCCTAAACTTAACCCTAAACCTAACCCTAACCCTAACCCTTACCCTTACCCTGACCTATCCTAAACCTAACCCTAACCATAACACTAACCCTAACCCCTAACCGTATCACTAACCCTAAACCTAACCCTTACCCTTACCCTAACCCTAACCCTAACCTCAATGTTAACCCTAACCCTAACCTTAATGCTAACCATAAACCTAACCCTAATCCTTAACCTAACCCTAACCCTAACCCTAACAGTAACCCTTACCCTTACCCTTAACCTGACCCTAAACTTAATGCTAACCCTAATCCTAAACCTAACCCTATCCCTTACCCTAACCCTCACCCTAACCCTAATCCTGACCCTAACCCTAACCCGAACCCAAGCCCTTACCCTAACCCTTATCCTTTCCCTAACCCTAACCCTAAACCTAACCCTAACCCTAACCCTAACCTTAACACTAACCCTAACCTTAACCCTTACCCTTACGCAAACCCTAACCCTAAAATAGCCCAACCCTAACACTAACCCTTACCCTTCCCGTAACCCTAACCCTAAACCTAAACCTAACCCTAACCCTTCCCCTTAACCTAACACTAAACCTAACCTTAATGATAACGCTAACCCTAACTCTAACCCTAAACCTTACTATTACCCTAACCCTAACCCGAATCCTAACCCCTAACGGAACCCTAACCCAACCCTAACCCCTAACCCTAAACCTAACACTAAACCTTAACCTTACCCTAACCCTAACCCTAACCCTAATCCCAACACCTAACCCTAACCCTAACCCTAACCCTTACCCTTACCCAAACCCTAACTCTAAACTTAAGCCTAAACCAAACACTAAATCTAACCCTAACACTTACCATTACCCTAACCCTAAACCTGACCCTAACCCTAACCCTAACCCTAGCCCTAACCCTTACCCTAACACTAAACCTAACCCTAATCCTTACCCTAACCCTAACCTTAACCCTTACCCTTTCCCTAAACCTAACACTAACCCTAACCCTAACCCTTACCCCTACCCTAACGCTAACCCTAAACCTAACATTAACCCTAACCCTAACCCTAACCCTTACCCTAACCCTAACACTAAACCTTACCCTAACCCTAACCCTAACCCTTAACCTTAACCTAAACATAACCCTAAACCTACCCCTAACCCTAACTCTAAACCTAACCCTAACCCTAACCCTAACCCTTACTCTTACCCTAATCTAACCCTAACGCTAACCCTAACATTAACCTAACCCTTACCCTTACCCTAACCCTAAACCTAACCCTAACCCTAACATTAACCCTAACACTAACCCTTACCCTAATCCTAACCCCAAAGCAACCCTAAACCTAATCCTAACCCTTACCCTTACCCTAACCCTAACCCCAAACCTAACACTAACCCTAACCCTAAAACTTATCCTTACCCTTACCCTAAACCTAACCCTAACCCTAACCCTTACCCTAACCCTAACCCTATACCCAACCCTTCCCCTTACCCTCACCCTAACCCTAAACCTAAACCCAACCCGTATCCTTACCCTCACCCTAACCCTAAACTTAACCCCAACCCTAAATCTAACCGTAACCTTTAAACTTACCCTAACCCTAATCATAAACCTAACCCTAACCCTAACCCTAACCCTAACCCTGACCCTAACCCTAACCCTTACCCTAACCCTATCCCTAACCCGAACCCAATTCTTAGCGTAACCCTAATCCTTACCCGTACCCTAACCCTAACCATAACCCTAAACCTAACCCTAACCCTAACCCTAACCCTTACCCTTACCCTAACCCTAAAACTAAAAGTAAACCTAACCCTAACCCTAACCCTTACCCTTACACTCACCCTAACCCTAACCCTTAACCTTACCCTTAACCTAACCCTAACCCTAAACCTAACCCTAAACCTAACTCTAAACCTAACCCTAACCCTAACCCTAACCCTAACACTTACCCTAAACCTAACCCTAACCTTAAAGCCCACACCAACCCTAACCCTAACCCTAACCCTCACCCTAATCCTTACCCTAACCCTAACCCTAACCATAACCCTTACCCTTTCCCTAACCCTAAACCTAACCCTAACCCTAAGACTTACCCTTACCCTAATCCTAACCCTAACCCTAACATTAACCTTAACCCTAACCATTACCCTTAACCTAACCCTAACCCTAACTCTAAACCTAACCCTAACCCTAACCCTAACCCTTACCCTACCCCTAACCCTAACCCTAACCCGAACCATAACCCTAATGTTAACTCTAAACTTACCCTTACCATAATCCTAACCCCAACCCTAACATTAACCCTAAACCTTACCCTTACCATAACTCTAACCCAAACCTTAACAATAACCCCTACCCTTAACCTAACCCCAACGCTAACCCTTACCCTAACCCAAAACCTAACCCTAACGCTAACACCAAACCCTAAACCTAACCCTAACCTTAGCCCTAACCCTAACCCTAAACCTTACCCTTACCCTAACCCTAACCCTAACCTTAATGCTAACCCTAAGCCTAATCAAACCCTTACCCTAACCCTAACCCTAACCCTAATCCATACCCTTATCCTAACACTAACCCTACACCTAACCCTTACACTTATCCTAACCCTAACCCTAAACTTCATGCTAACCCTAACCCTAACCCTAACACTTACCCTAACCCTAAGCCTAACCCAAATCCTAACCCCTAAACCTAACCCTAACCCTAACCCTAACACTAACCCTTACTCTTACCTTTACCTTAACCCTAAATCTAACCCTAACCCTAACCCTAACCCTTACCCTTACCGTATCTCTAAGGCTAACCCTAAACCTTACCCTTACCCTAACCCTAATCCTAACCTTAATGCTAACCCAAACCCTAAACCTTACCCTAACACTAACCCTAACCCTAATCTTTACCCTAACTCTAACACTAACCCTAACCTTTACATTTTCTCTAACCAAAACACTAACCCTACCCCTAACCCTTAACCTTACCCTAACTTACCCTAACCCTAACACTAAACTTAACCCTAACCCTAACCCTTAACCTTACCCTAACCCTAACTCTAAACCTAACCCTAAACCTAATTCTAAACCTAACCCGAACCCTAATCCTAACCCTTACCCTTACCCTAACCCTTACCCTAACCATAACCCTAACCTTAACACTAACCCTTACCCTAACCCTAACCCTAAACCTAACACTAACACAAACCTAACCCTTACCCTTACCCTAACCTCAACCCTAACCCTAAACCTTACCCTTACCCTAACCCTAACCCTAACCCTTATCCTAAACCTAACCCTATCCCTAACCCCTAAACCTAACCCTAAACATAAACCTTACCATTACCATTACCCTAACCCTTACCCTAACCCTATCCCTAACCCTACCACTAACCTTAACCCTAACCCTTACCCTTACCCTAACCCTAACCCTAACCCTAACCCTAAACCTTACCCTAGCCCTAACCTTAACCCTTACCCTTACGCTAACCCTAACCCCAAACCAACCCTAACCCTAATCCTAATCCTAACCCTTACCCTTAACCTAACCCTAACCCCAAACCAAACCCTAACCCTAACCCTAAAACTTACACTTACCCTAAACCTAACAATAATATTAATCCTAACCCCTACTCTTAACCTAAACCTAACCCCAACCCTAACCCGAACACTAACCACTAACCCTAACCCTAAACCTTAACTTATACCCAACCCTTACCCTCACCCTAACCTTAATGCTAACCCTAACCCTAACACTAATCCTTAACCTAACCCTAACCCTAACCCTAACATTAACCCTTACCCTTACCCTTACAATAACCCTAAACTTAATGCTAACCCTAACCCTAACCCTAACACTTACCCTAACCCTCAACTTAACCCTAATCCTTACCCTAACCCTAACCCTAACCCTAACCGTTACCCTAACCCTTGCCCTTTCCCTAACCCTAACCCTAACCCTAACCGTCACCCTAACCTTAACCCTAAACTTAACCCTTACCCTTACGCAAACCCTAACCCTAAACGTATCCCTAACCTTAACACTAACCCTTACCCTAAACCTTACCCTTCCCTTAACCCTAACCGTAAACCTAACCCTAACCCTTACCCTTAACCTAACACTAAACCTAACCTTAATGCTAACCCTAACCCTAACTCTAACCCTAACCCATACTCTAACCCTAACCGTAACCCGAATCCTAACCCCTAACCCTAACCCTAACCCTAACTCCTAACCCTAACCCTAACCTTAAACCTTACCCTTACCCTAACACTAACACTAACCCTAACACCAACACCTAACCCTAACCCTAACCCTAACCCTAACCCTAAACCTGACCCTAATGGTAACCCTAACCCTTAACCTTGCCCTAAACCTAACCCTAAACCTAACCCTAACCCTAACTCTAAACCTAACCCTAACCCTAACCCTAACCCTAACCCTTACCCTTGCCCTAATCTAACCCTAACCATAACCCTAACCCTAACATTAAACCTAACCCTTACCTTTACCCTTACCATAACCCTAAACCTAACCCTAACACTAACATTAACCCTAACCCTAACCAGAACCCTAACCCCTAACACTAACCCTAACCCCTAAACCTAACCCTAACCCTAACCCTAACGCCCAACCTAACCCTAACCCTAACCCTAACCCTTCCCCTAACCCTAATGCTAACCCTAACACTAACATTAACCCTAACCCTAACCCTTACCCTAACCCTAACCCTAACCCTAATCCTCAAACCTAACCCTAATCCTAACCCTAACCCTAAGGCTCACCCTAACCCTAACCCTAACCCTTACCCTAACACTAACCCTAACCCTAACGCTTACCCTTACCCTGCCCTAATCCTAACCCTAACCCTATCCCTAATCCTACCACTATCTTTAACCCTAACCCTTACTCTTACCCTAACCCTAACCACTAACCCTAAACCTAACCCTAACCCTTACCCTATACCCAACCCTTACCCTTACCCTCACCTTAACCCTAACCTTAACCCCAACCGTAAACCTAACCCTAACCCTAACCATAACCATAATCCTAATTCTAAACCTAACCCTAACCCTAACCCTAACGCTAACCCTCACCCTAATCCTAACTCTTACCCTAAACCTATACCTAACCCTAACACTATCCCTAACCTTAACCCTAACCCTTACCCTTAACCTAACCTAACCCTAACCATAACCCTAAACCTAAACCTAACCCTAAACCTAACCCTAACCCTTACCCTTACCCTAACCCTAAAACTAACCCTAACCCTAACCCTAACCCTATCCCTTACCCTTACCCTAACCCTAAACCTAAACCTTACCCTTAACCTAACCCTAACCCTTAACCTTACTATAAACCTAACCCTAAACCTAACCCTAACCCTAACCCTAAACCTAACCCTAACCCTAACCCTTACCCTTACCCTAATCTTACCCTAACCCTAACCCAAACCTAACATTATCGTAACCCTTACCCTTACCCTTACCCTAACCTTAAACCTAACCCTAACTCTAACATTAACCCTAAACCTAACCCTTACCCTAACCCTAACCCCAAAGCAACCGTAACCCTAATCCTAACCCTTACCCTTACCCTAACCCTAACCCCAAACCTAACCCTAACCCTAACCCTAAAACTTATCCTTACCCTTACCCTAAACCTAACCCTAACCCTAACCCTCACCCTAACCCTAACCCTATACCCAACCCTTACCCTTACCCTCACCCTAACCCTAAACCTAAACCCAACACTTATCCTTACTCTCACCCTAACCCTAACCTTAACCCCAACCCTAAACCTAACCGTAACCCTTACCCTTACCCTAATCCTAAACCTAACCCTAACACTAACCCTAACACTGACCCTAACCCTAACCCTTACCCTAACCCTATCCCTCACCCTAAACCTATCCCTAACCTTAACCCTAACCCTTACCCTTACACTAACCCTAACCATAACCCTAATCCTAACCCTAACGCTAACCCTAACCCTAACCCTTACACTTACCCTAACTCTAAAACTAAAAGTAAACATAACCCTAACCTTAACCCTTACACTTACCCTCACCCTAACCCTAACTCTAAACCTTATCTTTACCCTAAACCTAACCATTACCCTTACATTAACCCTAACCCTAACCCTTAAACTTACCCTTAAGCTAACCCTAACCCTAAACCTAACCCTAACCCTAACTGTAAACCTAACCCTAACCCTAACCCTAACACTTACCCTAACCCTAACCATAACCTTAAAGCTCACACCAACCCTAACCCTAACCCTAACCCTAACCCTACTCCTTACCCTAACCCTAAACCTAACACTAACCCTTACCCTTTCCCTAACCCTAACGCTAACTCTAATCTTAAGACTTACCCTTACCCTTACCCTAACCCTAACCCTAACCCTAACCCTAAAGTTAACCCTAACCCTTACCCGTACCCTAACCCTAACCCCAACCCTAACATTAACCCTTAACCTTACCCTTACCCTAACTCTAACCCAAACCCTAAACCTAACCCCTACCATTACCCTATCCGTAACCCTAACCCTTAACCTAACCCAAAACCTAACCGCAACGCTAACCCCTAACCCTAACCCTAACCCTAACCATAACCTTAACCCTAACCCTAACCCTAACCCTTACCCTTACCCTAACCCTAACCCCAAACCTATTCCTAATTATAACCCTAACCCTAACCATAACCCTAAACCTAACCCTTACCCCTTACCCTAACCCTAACCCTATCCTTAACCCTAACCCTAACACTAACCCTAATCCTAACACTTACCCTTACTCTAACCCTAAACCTAAACGTAAACCTCACCCTAACCCTAACCGTACCCTAACACTTACCCTAACACTAACCCTAACCCTAATCCTTACTCTAACCCTAACCCTGACCCTAACCCTTACCCTTTCCCTAACCCTAACACTGACCCTAACCCTAACCCGTACCCCTACCTTAACCTTAACCCTAACCCTAACATTAACCATACCCCTAACCCTAACACTTACCCTTACCCTAATCATAACATTAACCCTGACCCTAACCCTAACCCTAACCCTTAACCTTACCCTAAACCTAACCCTAAACCTAACCATAACCTTAACTCTAAACCTAAACGTAACCCTAACCCTAACTCTTACCCTTACAATAACCCTAACCCTAACCCTAACCCTAACATTAACCCTAACATTAAACCTAAACCTAACACTAACCCTAACCCTAACCCTTACCCTTACCATGAACCTAACCCTAAACCTAAACCTTACCCTTACCCTTAACCTAACCAAAACCCTTATTCTAACCGTAACCCTAACCCAAACCCCCAACCCTAACCCTAACCCTAACACTTAACCTTACACTTATCATAACCCTAACCCTAAACTTAACCCTAAACCTAACCCTAACCCTTACCTTTACCCTAACCCTAACCCTAAACCTAACCCTAACCCTAACTCTAAACCTAACCCTAAACCTAACCCGTACCATTAACCTTACCCTAACTCTAAACTTAATGCTAACCCTAACCCTAACCCTAACCTTAATGCTAACCCTAACCCTAATCCTTAGCCTAATCGTAACCCTAACACTAACCCTAACCCTCACCCTAACACTAACCCTAACCCTAATCCTTACCTTAACAATAAACCTAACCCTAACTCTTACCCTAAACCTTAAAATTTCCCTAACCATAACCCTAACCATAACCCTAACCTTAACCCTAACCCTAACCCTTACCCTAAACATAACTGTAAACCTAGAACTAACCCTATCATTAAACCTAACCATCACCCTTACCCTTACCCTAACCCTAATTCTAAACTGAAACTTAACACTAAACCTAACCCTAACCCTAAACCTTACCCTTATCCTAACCCTAATCCTAACCCTAACCCTAACAGTTACCCTTACCCTAACCCTAACCAGAACCCTAACTTTTACCCTAAACTTAACCATAACACTAACCCTTACCCTAACCCTAACCCTAACCCTAAACCTAATCCTTACCTTAACCCTAACCCTAACCCTTAGCCTAAACCTAAACCTAACCATAACACTAACCCTTACCCTAACCCTAACCCTAACCCTAACCCTAATCCTTACCTTAGCCCTAACCCTAACCCTTAGCCTAAACCTAACCCCAACCCTAACCTTAAAACTAACCCTAACCCTAACCCTTACCCTTACCCTTACTCTAACCCTAAACCTAACCCTAACACTAAACTTAAACCTAACCCTAACCCTAACCCTTACCCTTAACCTAACCCTAAACCTAACCCTAACCCTAACTCTAAACCTAACCCTTATCCCTACCCTAAACCTAACCATAAACCTAACCCTAACCCTAACCCTAAACCTAACCCCTAAACCTAACCCTTTCCTTTATCCGAAACCTACCCCTAACCCTACCCCTAACCCTAACACTTACCCTTACACAAACCCTAACCTTAATTGTAACCCTGACCCTAAACCTAACCCTAACCCTAACCCTAACCCTTACCATTAGCTAACCCTAACCCTAACCCTAACCCTAAACCTAAACCTAACACTTACCCTTACCCTAACCCTAACCCTAACCCTTACCCTATCCCTAACCCTAACCCTAACCCTAAACCTAACCCTAACCCTAACCCTAACTCTAAACCTAACCCGAACCCTAACCCTAACACTTACCCTAACCTAACCCTAACCTTAAAGCTCACACCAAACCTAACCCTAACCGTAACCCTAACCCTAAACTTAACTGTAACCCTAACACCAACCCTAAGCATTACCCTTAACCTAACCCTAACCCTAAACTAACCCGTACACTTACCCTAACCCTAACGCCAAACCAAACACTAACCCTAACCCTAAACCTTACCCTTACCCTAACCCTAACCCTAACCCTAACCCTAACTCCTAATCCTAACCCTAACCCTAAACCTTACCCTAACCCTAACCCTAAACCTAACCATAACTCTAAACCTAACCCGTACCACTAACGCTAACCCTAACCCTTACCCTTACCCTAACCCTAACCCTAAACCTAACCTAATTCTAACCCTTACCCTAACCCTTATCCTAACCCTAACCCTAACCCTAACATTTACGCTAACCCTAAACCTACCCCTAAACCTTTCCCTTACTCTAACTCTAACCTTAAAACTAACCCTAACCCTAACCCTAACCCTAACCCTTACCCTTACCCTAACCCTAACACTAAACTTAACCCCAACCCGAAACCCAATCCTAACCCTAAGCCTAATGCTTACCCTTACCCTAAACCTAACCCTAACCCTAACACTAACATTTATCCTTACCCTAACCCTAACCCTAAATTTTGCCCTAACCCTAACCCTAAACCTAACCGTAACCCTTACCGTAAACCTAACCCTAACCCTAACCCTAGACCCTAACCCTAACCCTTAAACTAACCCTAACCCTAACAATAACCCTAACCCTTACCCTTACCATAACCCTAACACTAACCCTAAACTTAACCCTAACCCTAACCCTAAACCTAACCCTAACCCTTTCCCTTACCCTAACTTTAACCCTAAACCTAACCCTTACCGTTACCCTAACAATAACCCTAACCCTAACCCCTAACCCTAACCCTAACCCTGCCCTAACTCTAACCCTTAGTCTTACCCTAACCCTAACCCTAATCCTAACCCTTACCCTAACCCTATCTCTAACCCTTAGCCTTACCCTAATACTAACCCTAACCCTTACCCTAACCCTAACCCTAACCCTTACCTTAACCCTAACACTAAACCTAACTACTAACCCTAACCCTAAACCTAACGCTCACCCTAACCCTAACCCTAACCCTAACCCATACCCAAAACCTAATCCTAAATCTAACCCTTAGTCTTACCCTAACCCTAAACCTAACCCTATCCCTTACCCTAACACTAACCCCTCACCCTAACCCATACCCTAACGCCATCCCTTACCCTAGCCCTTACCCTAACCCTAACCCTAAACCTAACCCTTACACTTACCCTCACCCTTACCCTAACCTAACCCTAAACCTAACTCTAACCCTTACCCTTACCCTAACCCTTAACCTAACCCTAACATTAACACTAATCCTAACCCTTATCTTAACCATAATCCTTACCCTAACCCTAAACCTAATCCTAAACCTAACTTTAACCCTAACGCTTTCCTTTACCCTAACCCTAACCCTAAACCTAAACATAACCCTAACTCTAAACCTAACCGGAACCCTAACCCTAACTCTCACCCTTACAATAACCCTAACCCTAACCCTAACCCTAACATTAACCCTAACCCTTATCCTTAACCTAACCCTAACCCTAACCCTAACTCTAACACTTACCCTTACTCTAACCCTAAACCTAAACCTAACACTAACCATAACCCTAACCCTTACACTTACTCTGACCCTAACCCTAAACCTTACCCTTACCCTTAACCTAACCTTAACCCTTATCCTAACCGTAACCCTAACCCTAACCCCCAACCCTAACCCTCACCCTAACACTTACCCTTACCCTTATCCTAACCCTAACCCTAAACTTAACCCTAAACCTAACCCTAACCATTACCTTTACCCTAACCCTAACCCTAAAATTAACCCTAACCCTAACTCTAAACCTAACCCTAAACCTAACCCTTACCCTTAACCTTACCCTAACCCTAAACTTAATGCTAACCCTAACCCTAACCCTAACCTTAATGCTAAACCTAAACCTAATCCTTACCCTAACCGTAACTCTAACACTAACCCTAACCCTCACCCTAACACTAACCCTAACCCTAACACTAACTGTAAACCTAGCCCTAACCCTATCATTAAACCTAACCATCACCCTTACCCTTACCCTAACCCTAAGTCTAAACCGAAACTTAACACTAAACCTAACCCTAACCCATAACCCTAACCCTAACCCTAAACCTGACCATTACCCTAACCCTAACCCTAACCCTAACCCTAACAGTTACCCTTACCCTAACCCTAACCAGAACCCTAACTTTTACCCTAAACCTAACCATAACCCTAACCCTTACCCTAATCCTAACCCTAACCCTATTCCTTACCTTAACCCTAACCCTAACCCCTGGCCTAAACCTAACCCTAACCCTAACCTTAACACTAACCCTAACCCTAACCCTTACCCTATCCCTAACTGTAAACCTAGCCCTAACCCTATCATTAAACCTAAACATCACCCTTACCATTACCCTAACCCTAACTCTAAACCGAAACTTAACACTAAACCTAACCCTGACCCATAACCTAACCCTAACCCTAATCCTGACCCTTACCCTAACCCTAACCCTAACCCTAACAGTTACCCTTACCCTAACCCTAACCAGAACCCTAAATTTTAACCTAAACCTAAACATAACCCTAACCCTTACCCTAACCCTAACCCTAATCCTACCCCTAACCCTAATCCTTACCTTAACCTAACCGTAAGTCCTTAGCCTAAACCTAAGCCTAACCCTAACCTTAACACTAACACTAACCCTAACCCTTACCATTACCCTAATCCTAAACCTAACCCTAACACTAAACTTAAACCTAACCCTAACCCTAACACTTACCCTTACCCTAAACCAAAACCTAACCCTAACCCTAACTCTAAACCTAAGCCTTAACCCTACCCTAACCCTAACCATAAACCTAACCCTAACCTTAACCCTAACCCCTAACCCTAACCCTAACCCTTTCCCTTATCCTAAACCTACCCCTAACCCTACCCCTAACCCTAACACTGACCTTACACAAACCCTAAACTTAATCCTAACCCTGACCCTAAACCTAACCCTAACCCTAACCCTAACCCTAACCCTAAGAATAACATTTATGGTAACCCTAAACCTAACCCTAACACTTTCCCTTACACTAATTCTAACCTTAAACCTAACCCTAACCCTAACCCTTACCCTTACCCTAACCCTAACCTTAAACTTAACCCCAACCCGAAACCCAATCCTAACCCTAACCCTAAGGCTTACGCTTACCCTAAACATAACCCTAACCCTAACCCTAACACTATCACTTACCCTTACCCTAACCCTAACCCTAAATTTTACCCTAACCCTAACCCTAAACCTAACCCTTACCCTAAACCTAACCCTAACCCTAACCCTAATCCCTAACCCTAACCCTTAAACAAACCCTAACCCTAACAATAACCCTAACCCTTACCCTTACCCTAACCATAACCCCTAACCCTAACCCTAACCCTAACCCTAACTCTAACCCTTAGTATTACCCTAAACCTAACCCTAATCCTAAACCTTACCCTAACACTAAGTCTAACCCTTAGCCTTACCCTAACCCTAACCCAAACCCTTACCCTAACCCTAACCCTAACCCTTACCCTAACCCTAAAACTGACCCTAACCACTAACCCTAACCCTAACCCTAACGCTCACCCTAATCCTAACCCTAACCCTAACCCTTACACTAACCCTAATCCTAACTCTAACCCTTAGCCTTACCCTAACCCTAAACCAAACCCTAACCTTACCCAAAACCTAACCCTAACACTAACCCTTAACCTAACCCTAACATTAACCCTCACCCTAACCCATAACCTAACGCTCTCCCTCACCCTAACCCTTAACCTAACCCTTACCCTAACCCTAACCCTAAACCTAACCCTTACTCTTACCCTAACCCTAACCCAAAACCTATCCCTAACCCTAACCCTAAACCTTACCCTTACCGTAAATCTAACCCTAAACCTAACCCTAACCCTAACCTTAACCCTAAACCTAACACTAACCCTAAATCTAACCCTTACCCTAAACCTATCCCTGAACGTAACCCTAAACCTAACCCATACCCTTACCATAACCCTAGCCCTAAACCTAACCCTAACCGTAACCCTAACCCTAACCCTTACCCTAACCTTAACCCTAACCCTAACCCTAAACCTAAATCTAACCCTAACCCTAACTTTTACCCTAACCCTAACACTAACCCTAACTCTAACCTTAACCCTTACCCTAACCATAACCCTACCTCTAACCCTAACCCTAACCGAACTGTTACCCTAAACCTAACAATAACCCTTACCCTAACCCTAACCCTGACCCTAAACTTAACCCTAACCCTAACCCTAACCCTAACCCTTACCCTAACTGTACCCTTAACCCTAACACTAACACTAACCTTAACCCTAACCCTAACCCTAATTCTAACCCTTAGCCTTACGATAACCCTAACCCTAACCCTAACCCTTATTATAACCCTAATTCTAAACCTTAGCCTTACCCTAACCCTAACCCTAACCCTTACCATAACCCTAACCCTAACCTTACCCTAACCCTAACCCTAACCCTAAACCTTACTCTAAACCTAACCCTAACTCTAACCCTTAGCCTTACCCTAACCCTAACCCTAACTCTAACCCTTAGCCTTAACCTAACCCTAAACCTAACTCTAACCCTTACCCTAACCCTAACCCTTACCCTTACCCTAACCTTAACCCTAACCCTAACCCCAACCCTAAAGCTAACCCTAACCCTTAACCTTACCCTAACCCTAACCCTTAAACTACCCCTAAACCTAACCCTAATCATAACCCTAATCCTTACCCTAACCGTAACCTATCCCTACCCTAACCTTCACCCTTACCCTAACCCTGACCTTAAACCTAACCCTAACCCTAACCCTAACCCTTACCCTTATCCTAAACCTAATCCTAAACCTAACCCTAACCCTAACCCTTACCCTTATCCTAACCCTACCTTTAAACCTAACCCTAACCCTAACCCTAACCCTAACCCTTAACCTTTACCTAATCCTCACCGTAACCTCAACCCCAACCCTAAACCTAACCATGACCCTAACCCTAAAGCTTACCCTTACCCTAAACCTAACCCTAACCCTAACTTTCACCCTAACCCTAACCCAAACCCTAACGGTAACCGTTACCCTTAACCTAACCCTGACACTAACTCTAACCCTAACCCTAACCCTAACCCTAACCATAACCCTTTCCCTAACAATAACATTTACAGTAACCCTAAACCTAACCCTAACACTTTCCCTTACACTAACTCTAACCTTAAACCTAACGCTAACCCTAACCCTAACCCTTACCCTTACCCTAACCCTAACCTTAAACTTAACCCCAACCCGAAACCCAATCCTAACCCTAACCCTAAGGCTTACCCTTACCCTAAACCTAACCCTAACCCTAACCCTAACATTATCACTTATACTTACCCTAACCCTAACCCTAAATTTTACCCTAACCCTAACCCTAAACCTAACCCTTACCCTAAACCTAACCCTAATCCTAACCCTAATCCCTAACCCTGACCCTTAAACAGACCCTAACCCTAACAATAACCCTAACCCTTACCCTTACCCTAACCCTAACCTTAAACTTAACCCCAACCCGAAACCCAATCCTAACCCTAACCCTAAGGCTTACGCTTAACCTAAACCTAACCCTAACCCTAAACCTAACACTAACACTTACCCTTACCCTAACCCTAACCCTAAATTTTACCCTAACCCTAACCCTAAACCTAACCCTTACCCTAAAACTTACCCTAACCCTAACCCTAATCCCTAACCCTAACCCTTAAACAAACACTAACACTAACAATAACCCTAACCCTTACCCTTACCGTAACCCTAACACTAACCCTAACCATAACCCTAACACTAACCATAACCCTAACCCTGACCATTACCCTTACCCTAAACTTAACCCTAAACCTAAACCTTACCCTTACCCTAACCCTAACCCCTAACCCTAGCCCTAACCCTAACCCTAACTCTAACCCTTAGTCTTACCCTAAACCTAAACCTAATCCTAAATCTTACCCTAACACTAAGTCTAACCCTTAGCCTTACCCTAACCCTAACCCTAACCCTTACCCTAACCCTAACCCTAACCCTTCCCCTAACCCTAACACTGACCCTAACCACTAACCCTAACCCTAACCCTAACGCTCACCCTAATCCTAACCCTAACCCTAACCCTTACACTAAACCTAATCCTAACTCTAACCCTTAGCCTTACCCTAACCCTAAACCTAACCCTAACCTTACCCAAACCCTAACCCTAACACTAACCCTTAACCTAACCCTAACATTAACCCTCACCCTAACCCATAACCTAACGCTCTCCCTCACCCTAACCCTTACCCTAACCCTTACCCTAACCCTAAACCTAAACCTAACCCTTACACTTACCCTCACCCTTATCCTAACCTAACCCCAACCCTAACCCTAACCCTAACCCTTACCCTTACCCTAACCCTTAACCTAACCCTAACATTAACCCTAATCCTAACCCTTAACCTAACCATAATCCTTACCCTAACCCTAAACCTAATCCTAAACCTAACTTTAATCTTAACGCTTTCCCTTACCCTAACCCTAACCCTAACTTAACCCTAACCCTAACCCTTACCCTTACCATAACCCTAACCCCAAACCTAAGCCTATCCCTAACCCTAACCCTAACCCTTAACCTAACCCTAACCCTACCCCTTACTCTTACCCTAAACCTAACACAAACCTAACCCTAACCCTAACCCTAAACCATACCCTTACCCTAAACCTAACCCTAACCCTAACCCTAACCCTAACCTTAACCCTAAACCTAACACTAAACCTAAAGCTAACTCTTACCCTAACCCTAACCCTGAACCTAACCCTAACCCTAACCCATATCCTTACCCTAACCCTAACCCTAAACCTAACCCTAACCCTAACCCTAACCCTTACCCTAACCCTAACCCTAAACCTAAACCTAAACCTAAATCTAACACTAACCCTAACTTTTACCAGAACCCTAACACTAACCCTAACCCTAACCCTAACACTAACCCTTACCCTAACCGTAACCCTACCTCTAAAACTAACCCTAACCCTAACCCTTACCTTTACCCTAACCGTACCCCTAACCCTAACACTAACTCTAACCCTAACCCTAACCCTAACCCTAACCCTAACTCTAACCCTTACCCTAACCCTAAGCCTAACCCTTAATCTTACCCTAACCGTAAACCTTAACCTACTCCTATTCCTAACCCTAAACCTAACCCTAACTCTAACCCTTACCCTAAACCTAAACCTAACCCTAATCCTTACCCTAACCATAATGTATCCCTAACCCTAAACTTAACCCTAACCCTTACCCTTACCCTAACCCTAACCCTAAACCTATCCATAAAACTAACACTAACCCTTACCATTACCCGAAACCTAACCCCAAACCTAACCCTAACCGTTACCCTAATTCTAACCCTTAGCCTTACCCTAAACCTAACCCTAAGCCTAACCTTTACCCTAACCCTAACTCTAAACCTAACCCTAACCCTAACCCTAACCCTAACTCTAAACCTTACCCTTACCCTAACCCTACCCCTTAACCTTACCATAACCCTAAACCTTAACCTACTCCTACTCCTAACCCTAACCCTAACCCTAATTCTTACCCTAACCGTAACGTATCCCTAACCCTAACCTTAACCCTAACCCTTACTCTTACCCTTACCCTAACCCTAACCCTAAACCTAACACTAACCCTTACCATTACCCGAAACCTAACCACAAACCTAACCCTAACCCTAACCCTAACCCTTAACCTAACCCTAACCCTAACCCTTACTCTTACCCTTACCCTAACCCTAAACCTAACCCCTAACCCTAACCTTAACCCTAACCCTAATTCTAACCCTTAGCCTTACCCTAACCCTAACCCTAACCCTAACCCTTACCCTAACTCTAACCCTTAACTAACCCTAACACTAACACTAACCCCTATCCCTAAACTTAACCCTAACGCTCACCCTAACCCTAACCCTAAATCTAACCCTTACCCTAACCCTAAACCTAACTCTAACCTTAGCCTTACCATAACCCTAACTCTAACCCTTACCCTAACTCTAAACCTAACCCTTACCTAACCCTAACCCTAACCCTAACCGCTAAACCTAACTCTAACCCTAACGCTCACCCTAACCCTAACCCTAACCCTCACCCTTACTCTAACACTAACCCAAAACCTAACCCTTACCCTAACCCTAACCCTAACGCTAACCTCAACCCTAAAGCTAACCCTACCCCTTAACCTTACCCTAACCCTAAACCTTAACCTACCCCTAACCCTAACCCTAACTCTAATCCTTACCCTAACCATAACCTATCCCTAACCCTGACCTTAACCCTAACCCTTACCCTTACCTTAACCCTAACCCTAACCATAAACCTAACCCTAAACCTAACACTAACCCTTACCCTAACCCGAACCCTAACCCCAAACCTAACCCTAACCCTAACCCTAACCATTACCCTAACCCTAAACTTAACACTAACCCTTACTCTTACCCTAACCCTAAACCCAAACCTAACACTAACCCTAACCCTAAAGCATACCCTTACCCTAACATAACCCTAACCCTTACCCTAACCCTAAAACTAATACTAACCCTAACCCTAACCTTAACACTAACCCTATCTCTTACCCTGACCCTAAACCTAACCCTAACCCTAACCCTTACCCTTACCCTAAACCTAAACTTAACCCTAAACCTAACACTAACACTAAACCTAACCCTTACCCTAACCCTAACCCTGAAACTAAACCTAACCCTAACCCTTACCCTTACCCTAAGCCTAAACCTAAACCTAACCCTAACCCTAACCCTAACCCTAACTCTTACCCTAACCCTAAACCTAACCCTAACCCTAACCCTTACCCTTACCCTAAACCTAACCCTAACCCTAAACCTTATTCTTACCCTAACCCTAAACCTAACATTAATTCTAACCCTAACCCTAACCCTAACCCTTACCCTAACCCTAACCCTAACCTTAATCCTTACCCTAACTCTAACCCTAACCCTAACCCTTACCCTAACCCTAACCCTGAGCCTAAACCTAAACATAACCCTTAACCTTACACTAACACGAACCCTAAACCTAACCCTTACCCTCACCCGAAACCTAACCCTTACCCTAACCCTAACGTTAACCCTAACCCTAACCATAACCCTAATCCTTACCCTAACCCTAACCCTATCCCTAACCCTACACTAACCCTATCCTAAACTTTACCCTTACTCTAACCCTAACCCTAACCCTAACCCTAACCCTTACCCTTACAATAAACCTAAACCTAACCCTAACTCTAACCCCTAACCATAAGCCTAACCTTAAACATAACACTTACCCTAACCCTAACCCTAAATCTAACCCTTACCCTTACCCTAAACCTAAGTGTAACCTTGATGCTAACACTAAACCTAAACCGAAACCTAATCCTTACCCTAAACCTAACCCTAACCCTAAACCTAACACTTACCCTTACCCTAAACCTAACCGTAACCTTAACCCTAACCCTAACCCTAACCCTAACCCTTACCATTACCCTAAACCTAACCCTAACCCTAACCCTAACCCTAAACTTAACTCCAAACCTAACCCTAACCCTAACCCTAACCCTAACCTAACCCTTACCCTAATCCTAATCCTAAACCTAACCACTAACCCTAACCCTTACCCTAACCCTTACCCTTAACCTAACCCTAACCCTACCTTTAACCCTAACCCTAAATCTAACCGGAAGCCTTACCCTAACCCTAACCCTAACCCTTAGCCTAAAGTTAACCCTATCCCTAACCTCAACACTAACCCTAACCCTAACCCTAACCCCAAACCTAACTCTAACGATAAACCTTACCCTTATCCTAAACCTAACCCTAACCCTAACCCTGACCCCTAACCCTAACCCTAACCCTCACCCTTACCCTAACCCTAACCCTAAACTTAACCCTAAACCTAACACTAACCCTAACCCTAACCCTTACCCTAACCCTAACCCTGAACCTAAACCTAAACCTAACCCTTACCCTAAGCCTAAACCTAAACCTAACCCTAAACCTAACCCTAACTCTTACCCTAACCCTAAACCTAACCCTAACCCAACCCTTACCCGTACCCTAAACCTAACCCTAACCCTAAACCTTATTCTTACCCTAATCCTAACCCTAACATTAATTCTAACCCTAACCCTAACCCTAAACCTTACCCTAACCCTAACCTTAATCCTTACCCTAACTCTAACCCTAAACCTAACCCTTACCGTAACCCTAACCCTGAGCCTAATCCTAACGATAATACTTACCCTTACCCTAAACCTAACCTTAACCCTAACCCTAACCATAACCCTAACCCTTACCCTAACCCTATCCCTAACCCTACACTAACCCTATCCTAAACTTTACCCTTACTCTAACCCTAACCCTAACCCTAACGTTTACCCTTACACTAACCCTAACCCTAACCCTAACTCTAACCCCTAACCCTAACCTTAAACATAACCCTTACCCTAACTCTAACCCTAAATCTAACCCTTACCCTTACCCTAACCCTAAGCCTAACCTTAATGCTAACCCTAACCCTAAACCGAAACCTAATCCTTACCCTAACCCTATCCCTAAACCTAACACTAAACCTAGCCTTAACCCGAACCCTAACCCTTACCCTTACCCTACCCCTAACCCTAACCCTTACCCTTACCCTAACCCTAACCCTAACCTTAATGCTAACCTAAACCTAACCCTAAACCTAACTATAACCCTAACAGTTACCTTTGCCCTAAGCCTAACCCTAAACCGAAACCTAACCCTAAACTTAACCCTAACCCTAACCCTATCCCTTACCCTTATCCTAACCCTAACACTAAACCTAACCCTAACTCTAAACTAATCCTAACCCTCACCCTAACCCTAAACCTAACCCTAACCCTAACCCTAATCTTAACCCTTACCCTTACCCTAACCCTAAACCTATCCCAAACCCTAACCCTAATCCTAACACTTACCCTTACCCTAACCCTTACCCTAACCCTAACCGTAACCCTAACCCTTACCGTAACCCTAACCCTAACCCTTACACTAACCCTAACCGTAACCCTAAACCTAACCCTTACACTAACCCTAACCCCAACCCTAATCCCTATACCAACCCTTACACTAAACCTAACCCTAAGCCCTAACCCTAACACTTGCCCTAACCTTAACCCTAACCCTAACCCTTACCTAATGCTAACCCTATCTCTAACCCTAACCGTTACACAAACCCTAACCCTTACCCTAACCCTAACCCTTAGCCTAACCCTAACCATAACCATAACCTTAACCCTAACCCTAACACTAACCCCAAACCTTACAATTACCCTAACCCTCTCCCTAACCGTAACACTAACCCTAGCCTTAACCCTAACCCTAACATTAACCCTTACCCTAACCCTAACCCTAACCCTAACCCGTCCCCTTACCCTAACCCTAACCCTAAACCTAACCCTAACATTAATCCTAAGCCTTACACTTACTCTAACCCTACCCCTAACCCTAAACTTTACCCTTACCCTGATCCTAACCCTAAACCTAACACTAACCCTAACACTAACCCTAAGCCTAACCCTAACCCTAACCCTTACCCTTACCCTAACCCTAACACTAACCCTAACCCTACTTCTGACAGTTACACTTACCCTAACCCTAACCCTAACACTAACCTTTCCCTAACCCTAAAACTTACCCTAACCCTAACCCCAAACCTATGCCTAACCCTATCCCTTACCCTAACCCTAACCCTAACCGTAACTCTAACCCTAACCCTTACCCTAACCCTAACCCTAACCCTAAGCCCTAAACCTAATCCATACCCTAACGCTCACCCTAACCCTAACCCTATTCCTAACCCTTACTCTAAACCTAACCCGAAACGTAATCCTTACCCTTAACCTAACCCGAACCCCAACCGTAAACCTAACCCTAACCCTTACTCTTACCCTAACCTTAACCCCTAACCTAACCCTAACCCTAATCCTAACCCTAACCGTTACCCTAACCCTAATCCTTGCCCTAACCCTAAACCTAACCCTAACCTTAACCCAAAACTTTACCCTTACCCTAACCCTAACCCTAACCCTAACCACTACCCTTACCCTAAGCCTAACCCTAACCCTAAACCAAACACCTTAGCCTAACCGTAACCCTAACCCTAACACTAACTTTTACCCTAAACCTAACCCTAACCCTAACACTTACCCTAACCCTAACCCTAACCCCAACTCCTAAACCTAACCCTTACCCTAACCCTTAACCTAACCCTAACCTTTACCCTTACCCTAACATTAACTTTAACCCTAACACTAACCCTAACCTTAACTATAACCCTAACCCTAACCCTAACCCTTACCCTTATCCTAACCTTAACCCTAAACCTTACACTTACCCTTACCCTAACCCTAACCCTAACCCTAACCCTAACCCTAAATCTAACCCTTATCTTAACCTAACCCTAACCGTAACCCTAGCCCTTACCCTAACCCTTAATCTAACCCTTAGACTAACCCTAAACCTAACCCTAACCCTATCACTAACCCTTACTCTTACCCTAACCCTAACCCCAAACCAAACCCTAAACCTATACCGTACCCTTACCCTAAACCTAAATCTAACCCTAACCCTTACCCTAAGCCCTAAACCTAACCCTAATCCTAACCCTAACCCTTACCCTTACATTAACCCTAAACCTAACCCCAACCCTAACCCTAACACTAGTCCGTACCCTAAGCCTAACCCTAACCCTAATCCTAACGCTAACCCTAACCCTAACCCTAATCCTAACCCTAACCCTTACCCTTACATTAACCCTAAACCTAACCCCAACCCTAACCCTAACACTAATCCTTACCCTAAGCCTAACCCTAACCCTAAACCTAACCCTAACCCTAACCCTAACCCTAAACTTAACCCTAACCCTAATCCTAACCCTTACACTTACCCTAACCCTAAACCTAACCCTTACCTAAGCCTAACACTAAACCAAACCCTAACCATTACCCTAACCCCAACACTAACCCTAACCCTAAGCTTAATGCTAACCCTAATCCTAACCCTAACCCTAACCCTTACCCTAACCCTAAAATTTACCCTAACCCTAACCCTGACCCCAACCCTTACCATAAAACTAGCCCTAACCCTTAGCCTAACCCTAACACTAACCATAACCTTAACCATAACCCTAACCCTAACCCTAACCCTTACCCTAACCCTAACCCTAACCCTAACACTATCCCTAAACTTAACCCTAACCCTAACTCTAACCCTTACCCTAACCCTAAACCTAACCCTAACACTAACATTAATCCTAACCCTTACCCTTACCCTAAACCTAACCCTAAACCTAACCCTTACACTTACCGTAACCCTAACCCTAAACCAAACACTAACCCTAACCCTAACTCTAACCCTTACCCTAACCCTAACCCTAACCCTAATCCTAACATTAATCCTAACCCTTACCCTTACCCTAAACCTAACCCTAACCCTAACCCTTACACTTACCGTAACCCTAACCCTAAACCAAACACTAACCCTAACACTAACCCTAACCCTAACCCTGACACTAACCCTAACTCTAACCCCTAACCCTAACCCTAACCTTAAACATAACACTTACCCTAACCCTAACCCTAAGTCTAACCCTTACCCTTACACTAACCCTAAGCCTAACCTTAATGCTAACACTAAACCTAAACCGAAACCTAATCCTTACCCTAACCCTAACCCTAACCCTAAACCTAACCCTTACCCTTACCCTAACCCTAACCGTAACCTTAACCCTAACCCTAACCCTAACCCTGACACTAACCCTAACCCTAACCCTGACCCTAATCCTAACAATTACCCTTACCCTAACCTAACCATAACCCTAACCTTTACCCTAACCCTAACCCTAATCCCAAACTTAACCCAAACCATAAACCGTGCCCTTACCCTAACCCTAAATCTAAACCTAACCCTAATCTTTACCCTAACTCTAACCCTTACCCTAACCCTAAACCCGAACGTATCCCTAACCCTAACCCTAACCCTAACCCAAACCTATCCCTAACCCTAACCCTAACCCTAACCCTAAACCAAACCTATCCCTAACCCTAACCCTAAACCTAACCCTAAACCGTACCCTTACCCTAACCCTAAATGTAGCCCTAACCATAACCCTAACCCCTAACCCTAACCCTAACCCTAAACCTAAACCGTAACTTTACCCTAACCCTAACCCTAACCCTAACCCTAACCCTTACCCTTACCCTTACCCTAACACTAACCCTAACCCTAACCCTAACCTTAACTCTAACCCTAACCCTAACACTAACCCTTACCCTTATCCTAACCTTAACCCTAAACCTTACACTTACCCTTACCCTAGCCCTCACCTTAACTGTAACCCTAACCATAAATCTAACCCTTAGTCTTAACCTAACCCTAACCCTAGCCCTTACCCTAACCCTAAATCTAAACCTTAGTCCAACCCTAACCCTAACCCTAAACCCTAAGCCTAACCCTAACCCTAACCCTATCCCTTACCCTTACCCTAACCCTAACCCTTACCCTTTCCCCAACCCTAACCCTAACCCTAACCCTAACCTTAAGCCTAACCCTAAACCTAACCCTAACCCTTACCTTTACCCTAAGCCTAACCCTAAATCTAAACCTAACCCTAATCCTAATCCTAACACTAAACCTAAACCTAAACTTAACCCTAACCCTAACCCTAACCCTTACCCTTACCCTTAACCTAACCCTAACCCTAACCCTAAACCTAACCCTAACTCTAAAACTAATGCTTACCCTCAACCTAACCCTAAACCTAACCCTAACCCTAACCCTAAACTTAACCCTTAACCTTATCCTAACCCTAAACCAACCCAAACCCTAACCTTAATCCTAACACTTACCCTTACACTAACCCTAACCCTACCACTTACCCTTACACTAAACCTAACCCTAAACTTAACCCCAACCCTAAACCTAAACCTAACCCTAACGCTAACCCTTACCCTTACCCTAACCCTAACGCTAACCCTAACCCTAAAACTAACACTTACACTTGCCCTAACCCTAACTCTAACCCTAACCCTTACCCTAACCCTAACCATAACCCTAACCCTTACACTAACCCGAACCCTAACTCTAACCCCTATCCCTAACCCTTACCCTAAACCTAACCCTAACCCCTAACCCTAACCCTTACCCTAACCCTAACCCTAACCCTAACCCTTTCCCTTACCCTAACCCTAACCCTAACTCTAACCCTAACACTAACCCAAACCCTAACCCTTACCCTAACCCTTACCCTAACCCTTAGCCTATCCCTAACACTAACCATAACCTTAACCCTAACCCTAACCCTAACCCTTACCCTTAAACTAACCCTAAACCTAACACTAACCCTAAACTTAACCCTAACCCTAACTCTAACCCTTACCCTAAACCTAACCCTAACCCTAACCCTTAAACTAACCCTAAACCTAACCCTAACCCTAATCCTAACATTAATCCTAACCCTTACCCTTACCCTAAACCTAACCCTAACCCTAACCCTTACCCTTACCGTAACCCTAACCCTAAATCGAACACTAACCCTAACCCTAACACTAACCCTAACCCTTACCCTTACCCTAACCCTAACACTAACCTTAACCATAACCCTAACCCTAACCCTTACTCTTACCCTAACCCTAATCTCAAACTTAACCCTAACCCTAAACCGTGCCCTTACCCTAACCCTAAATCTAAACCTAACCCTAATCTTTACCCTAACCCTAACCCTTACCCTAACCCTAAACCCAAATGTATCCATAACTCTAACCCTAACCCTAACCCAAACCAATCCCTAACCCTAACCCTAACCCTAAACCTAACCCTAAACCGTACCCTTACCCTAACCCTAAATCTAACCCTACCCCTACCCCTAACCCCTAACCTTAACCCTAACCCTAACCCTAAGCCGTAACCTTACCATTACCCTAACCCTAAACCTAACCCTAACCCTAAACCTAACACTAATCCCTACCCTAATCCTAACCCTAACCCTTACCCTTACTCTACCTCTAACCCTAACCCTAACCTTAATTCTAACCCTAACCCTAACCCTTACCCTTACAATGAGTCTAACCCTAAGCCTAAACGTAACCCTAATCCTACCCCTAATCCTAACCCTAACCCTAAACTTAACACTAACCCTAACCCTTACCATTACACTAACCCTAATCCTAACCCTTATCCTTTCCCTAACCCTAACCCTAACCCTAACCTTAATGCTAACACTAAACCTAACCCTAACCATAACCGTTACCTTAATCCTAACATTTACCCTAACCCTAAACCTAACCCTAACCCTTACCCTTACCCTAACCCTAACTCTACCTCTAACCCTAACCCTAAACCTAACCCTAACCCTAACCCTAACACTAACCCTAACCCTAACTCTAACCCTATTTCTAACGGTTACCCTTGCCCTAACCCTAACCCTAACCCTAAACTTTACCCTAACCCTAAACCTTACCCTAACCCTAACCACAAACCTTTGCCTAACCCCTAACCCTAACCCTAACCCTTACCCTAACCCTAACACTAACCCTTACCCTAACCCTAACCCCTAAACCTAACCCATACCCTAACGCAAACCCTAACCCTAAACCTATCCCTAACCCTTACCCTAACCCTAACCCTAACCGCAACCCTAAACCTAACCCTAACCCTTACTCTTACCCTAACCTTAACCCCTAACCTAACCCTAACCCTAACCCTATCCCTAACCGTTACCCTAACCCTAATACTTACTCTAATCCTAATCCTAACCCTAACCCTAACCTTAACCCAAACCCTTACACTTACCCTAACCCTAACCCTAACCCTAAACCTAACCCTAACCCTAACCCTAACCCCTACCCTTACCCTAACCCTAACCCTAAACCAGACACCTTAGCCTAACCGTAACCCTAACCCTAACACTAACTTTTACCCTAACCCTAACCCTAAACCTAACCCTAAACCTAACCCTAACCCTAACCCCTACCCTTACCCTAACCCTAACCTTAACCCTAAACCAAACACCTTAGCCTACCCGTAACCCTAACCCTAACACTAACTTTTACCCTAAACCTAGCCCTAACCCTAACCCTAACCCTAACCCTAACCCCAACCCCTAAACCTAACCCTTACCCTAACCCTAAACCTAACCCTAACCTTTACCCTTACCGTAACCCTAACCCTAACCCTAACACTAACCCTAACCTTAACTCTAACCCTAACCCTTACCCTTATCATAACCTTAACCCTAAACCTTACACTTACACTTACCCTAACCCTAACCCTAACCCTAACCCTAACCCTAAATCTAACCCTTAGTCTTAACCTAACCCTACCCCTAACCCTAGCTCTTACACTAACCCTAAATCTAACCCTTAGCCTAACCCTAACCCTGAACCTAACCCTAACCCTAACCCTAACCCTTACTCTTACACTAACTCTAACCCCAAACCAAACCCTAAACCTAAACCGTACCCTTACCCTAACCCTAAATCTAACCCTAACCCTAACCCTAACCCCTAACCATAACCGTAACCCTAACCCTTACCCTCACCCTAACCCTAACCCTAACCCCAACCCTAGACCTAACACTAGTCCTTACCCTAAGCCTAACCCTAACCCTAATCCTAACCCTAACCCTAACCCTACCCTAATCCTAACCCTAACCCTTACCTTTACATTAAACCTAAATCTAACCCCAACCCTAACCCTAACACTAATCCTTACCCTAAGCCTAACCCTAACCCTAATCCTAACCCTAACCCTAACCCTAACCCTAAACTTAACCCTATCCCTAATCCTAAACCTTACCCATACCCTAACCCTAAACCTAACCCTTATCCTAACTCTAACCCTAACCCTAACCCTAACCATTACCCTAAACCCAACCCTAACCTTAACCCTAACCTTAATGCTAAACCTAATCCTAACCCTAACCCTAACCCTTACCCTAACCCTAAACTTTACCCTAACCCTAACCCTAACCCCAACCCTTACCCTTACCCTTACCCTAACCCTAACCCTAACCCTTATCCTAACTATAACCCTAACGCTAACCCTAAACCTAACCCTAACCCTAACCCTAAACCTAACCCTAACGCTAATCCTAACCCTAACCCTTACTCTAACCATAACCCTAACCCTAACCCTTAACCTAACCCTAACCCTATCCCTAACTCTTACCCTTACCCTAACCTTACCACTAACCCTAACCCTAAACTTTACGCTAACCCTAACCCTAACCCTAACCCTTTCCCTTACCCTAACTCTAACCTTAAACCCAACCCAAACCGTAACCATAAACCTAACCTTACCCTTACCCTAACCTAACCGTAACCTTAACGCCAACAGTAAACCCAACCCTAACCCTAACCCTAACGCTTACCCTTACCCTAACCGTAACCCTAACCCTAAACCTCACACTTACCCTTACCCTAACCCTAACCCTAACATTTACCCTAACCCTAACCCTAATGCTTACCCTAAACCTAACCCTAACCCTAACCAAACCCCTAACCATAACCCTAACCCTAACCCTAACCCTAACCCTTACCCTTACCCTAAACCTAACCCTACATCTAACCCAAACCCTTAACCTAACACTTACCCTAACCCTAACCCTAACACTAAACCTAAACCTAACCCTTATCCTAACCCTAACTCTAACCCTTAGACTTACCCTAACCTTAACCCTAAACCTAAACCTAACCCTAACCCTTACCCTTACCCTAACCCTAACCTTAATGCTAACCCTAACCCTAAACCGAAACCTAATCCTTACCCTAACCCTAACCTTAACCCTAACTCTAACCCTAACCCATACCCTAACTCTAAGCCTAATCCTTACCCTAACCCAAACCCTAACCCTAACCCTAACCCTAACACTTTCCCTAACCCTAACCCTAACACTAACCCTAACACTTACCCTTACCCTTAGTCTAACCCTAACCCTAAACCTAACCCTAACCCTAACCCTAACCCTCACCCTTACCCTTACTCTAACCCTCACCCTTACCCTAACCCTAACCCTAAGCCTAACCCTAACCGCTAATCCTAACCCTAACCCTAAACCTAACCCTAAACCTATCCCTAACACTAACCCTAACACTAACCCTTACCCCTAACCAAACTCTAACCCTAAATCTAACCCTAACCCTAAACCTAACCCTAACTCTTACCCTCACCCTAACCCTAACACTAAACCTAAGCCCAATCCTAACCTCAACCCTATCCCTAACCCTAACCCTAACCTTAAACCCAAACTTAACCCAAACCCTAACCCTTACCCTAAACCTAAACGTAACACTAACCCTAACCCTAACCCTTACCCTTACCCTAACCATAACCCTAAACTTAATGCTACCCCTCAACCTAACCCTAACCCTAACCCTTACCCTAAACCTACTCCTAATCCTAACCCTAACCCTAACCCTAACCCTTACCCTAACCCTAACCCTAACACTAACCCTAACAATTACCCTTTCCCTAACCCTAAACCTAACCCTAAACCTAACCCTAACCCTAACCTTAACCCCTAACCCTAACCCTAACGCTAAATCTAACCCTTAACCTTACCCTAACCCTAACCTTAATGCTAACCCTAACCCTAACACGAAACCTAATCCTTACCCTTACCCTAACCCTAACCCTAACCTTAATGCTAACCCTAACCCTAACAGGAAACCTAATCCTTACCCTAACCCTAAACCTAAACCAAACGCTAAATCTAACCCTTACCCTTACCCTAACCCTAACTCTAAACTTAATGCTAACCTGAACCCTAACCCTAACCATAACCCTTACCCTTTCCCTAACCATAATGCCTACCCTAACCCTAACCATAACCTGAACCCTAAACCTTTCCCTAACCCTTATCTTAACCCTAAACCTAAACATAACCCTAACCCTCACCCTTACCGTTACTCTAACCCTAACCATAATCCTAACCCTAACCCTAACCCTAACCCTAACCTTAAACCGAAACCTAACCCTAACCCTAAACTTAATGCTAACCCTAACCCTAACACGAAACCTAATCCTTACCCTAACCCTAAACCTAAACCAAACGCTAAATCTAACCCTTACCCTTACCCTAACCCTAACCTTAAAGTTAATGCTAACCTGAACCCTAACCCTAACCATAACCCTTACCCTTTCCCTAACCCTAATGCCTACCCTAACCCTAACCATAACCTGAACCCTAACCCTTTCCCTAACCCTAATCTTAACCCTAAACCTAACCATAACCCTAACCCTCACCCTTACCGTTACTCTAACCCTAACCATAATCCTAACCCTAACCCTAACCTTTCCCTAACCTTAAACTGAAACCTAACCCAAACCCTAACCCTTACCCTATCCCTAAACGTAACACTAACCCTAACCCTAACCCTTACCCTTACCCTAACCCTAACCCTAACCTTAATGCTACCCCTCACGCTAACCCTAAATCTAATCCTTACCCTAACCCTACCCCTAATCCTAACCCTAACCTTAACCCTAACCCTTACTCTAAACCTAACCCTAACACTAACCCTAACACTTACCCTTTACCTAACCCTAAACCTAACCCTAAATCTAACCCTAACCCTAACTTTAACCCTAACCCTCAACCTAACCCTAACCCTTACCCTTACCTTTACCCTATACCTACCCCTAACCCTAACCCGTAACCCTAACCCTAACCCTAACCCTAAATCTAACCCTTACCCTTACCCTAACCCTAACCTTAACCTTAATGCTAACCCTAACCCTAACACTAAAACTAATCCTTACCCTAACCCTAAACCTAAACCTAACCCTAAATCTAACCCTTACCCTTACCCTAACCCTAACCCTAAACTTAATGCTAACCCGAACCCTAAACCTAACCCTAACCCTTACCCTTTCCCTAACCCTAATGCCTACCCTAACCCTAAAGCTAACCCGAACCCTGACACTTTCCCTAACCCTAATCTTAACCCTAAACCTAACCCTAACCCTAACATTCACCGTTACACTTACTCTAACTCTAACCGTCATCCTAACCCTAACCCTAACCCTAACCGTAACCCTTACCCTTAACCTAACCCTAACCCTAACCCTAAACCTTACACTTACGCTATCCCTAAAACTAACCTTAATGCTAACCTTAAACCTAACCCTAAACCTAACCCGACCTCTAAACCTAACCCTAACACTAAAGCTAACCTTAACACTTACCCTTACCCTAACCCTAACCCTAACCCTAACCCTTACCCCTACCCTAAACCCAAACCTAACCCTAACCCTAACCCTAACCCTTACCCTTACCCTAACCTAACCCTAACCCTAACCCTAACCCTTACCCTTACCCTAACCCTAACCCTAACCCTAACTCTTACCCCTAACTCTAACCCTAACCCTAACACTAAAACTTACCCTTACCCTAACCTTAACCCTAACCCTAACCTTAACCCTAAGCCTAAACCTAACCCTAACCCTTACAATTACCCTAACCCTATACCTAAACCTAACCCTAACAATAACCCTAACTCCTAACTCTAGCCCTAACACTAACCATAAATATAACCCTTACCCTTACCCTAACTCTAACAATAAATTTAATGCTAACCCTAAACCTAACCCGAAACCTAATACTTAACCTAACCCTAACACTCACCCTAAATCTTACCCTTACCTTATCCTAACCCTAACCCTAAACTTAATGCTAACCCTAACCCTAAGCCTAACCCGAACACTTACCCTAACCCTAATCCTAATCCTTACCCTAACCCTAACCCTAACCCTAACCCTAACCCTTTTCCTAACCCTAACCTTAACCCTAACCCTAAACCTAACCCTATACCCTCACCCTTACCCTTACTCTAACCCTAACCCTAACCCTAACCCTAACCCCTAACACTAACCCTAACCCTTATCTTACTCTATCCTTAACCCTAACCCTAACCCTAACACTTACCCTAACCCTAAACCTAACCGTAAACCTAACCCTAACCACTAACCCTAACCCTAACCCTAACCCTTACTTCACCCTAATCCTAACTCTAACCATTAGCCTTACCCTAAACCTAAGCCTAAACCTAACCCTTAACCTAACCCTAACCCTAACCCTTACCTAACCCTAACCCTAACCCTAACCCCTAACCCTCACCCATACTCTAACGCTCCCCCTCACACTAACCCTTATCCTAACCCTTACCCTAATCCTAACCCTAACCCTAACCCTAACCCTTACCCTTACCCTCACCCTAACCCTAACCCGAACCCGAACCCTAAACCTAACCCTAACCCTTACCCTTACCCTAACCCTGACCCTTAACCTAACCCTAACATTAACCCTAATCCTAACCCTTAACCTAAACATAATCCTTACCCTAACCCTAAACCTAACCCCAAACCTACACTTAAACCTAACCCTTACGCTTACCCTAACCATAACCCTAGCCCTAAACCTAACCCTAACCCTAACGCTTACCCTTACCATAACCCTAACCCCAAACCTAACCCTATCCCTAAACCTAACCCTAAACCGTACCCTAACCGTAAACCTAATGCTTACTCTTACCCTAACCATAACCCCAAACCTAACCTTAACCCTAACCCTAAACCTTACCCTTACCCTAAACCTAACTCGAAACCTAACCCTAACCATAACCTTAACCCTAAACTTAACACTAAACCTAAACCTAACCCTTACCCTAACCCTAACCCTGAACCTAACCCTAACCCTAACCCATAACCTAACCCTAACCCTAACACTTACTCTAACCCTAACCCTAATTCTTCCCTAACCCTCACCCTAACCCTAACCCTAACCTTTCCCTAACCCTAACCTTAACCCTAAACCTAACCCTAACCCTAACCCTAACCCTCACCCTTACCCTTACTCTAACCCTAACCCTAAACCTAACCATAACCCTAACACCAACCCTAAGCCCTAACCCTAACGCTTACCCTTATCCTATCCCTATGCCTAACACTTACCCTAACCCTAAACCTAACCCTAAACCTAACCCTAACCCTAACCCTAACTCTAACACTAACCCTTATCCTAACAATAACCCTAACCCTAACCCTAAACCTAACACTTACCCTTACCCTAACCCTAACCCTAAGCCTAACGCTAACCGCTAATCCTAACCCTAACCCAAAACCTAACCCTTACCCTCACCCTCACCCTAACCCTAACCCTAACCCCTAAACCTAACCCTTACCCTGACCCTAAACCTAATTCTAAACTTAACCCTAACCCTTACCCTTACCCTAACCCTAACCCTAACCTTAATGCTACCCCTCACCATAACCCTAGCCCTAACCCTTACCCTAACCCTAACCCTAACCCTAATCCTAACCCTAACCCTAACCCTAACGCTTACCCTAACCCTAACCCTGAACCTAAACCTAACCCTTACCCATACCCTTACACTAACCCTAAACCTAACCCTAACCCTTACCCTAACCCTAACCCTAAACCTAATCCTAACGCTAATCCTAACCCTAACCCTTACTCTAACCATAACCCTAACCCTAACCCTTAACCTAACCCTAACCCTATCCCTAAATCTTACCCTTAACCTAACCTTACCACTAACCCTAACCCCAAACTTTACGCTAACCCTAACCCTAACCATAACCCTAACCCTTTCCCTTACCCTAACTCTAACCTTAAACCCAACCCTAACCCTAACCCTAAACCTAACCTTACCCTTACCCTAACCTAACCATAACCTTAACGCCAACAGTAAACCCAACCCTAACCCTAACCCTGACGCTTACCCTTACCCTAACCGTAACCCTAACCCTAAACCTCACACTTACCCTTACCCTAACCCTAACCCTAACTTTTCCTCTAACCCTAACCCTAATCCTAACCCTAACCTTTACCCTAACCCTAACCCAAACTCTAACGCTTAGCCTTACCTTAACCCTAACCCTAACCGTAACTCTTACCCTAAACCTAAACCCTAACTCTTACCCTAACCCTAACACTAACCCTAACACCTAACCCTAACCCTAACCCTAACGCTCACACTAACCCTAAACCTAACCCTAACCCTTACCCTAACCCTAACCCTAACCCTAACCCTTACCCTACCCCTAACCCTAACCCTAACCCCAACCCTAAACCTAACCCTAACCCTTGCCCTTACCCTAACCCAACCCTTAACCTACCCCTAACCCGAACCCTAAACCTAAACCTTACCCTTACCCTAACCCTAAAACTAACCCTAAACCAAACCTTAACCCCTAACCCTAAGTCTAACTCTTTCTCTTACCCTAACCCTAACCCCAAACCTAACCCTAAACCTTACCCTCTCCCTAACCCTATCCCTAAATTTAACCCTAAACCTAACACTAACCCTAACCCTAACCCTTACCCTAAACCTAACCCTAACACTAACCCTAACACTTACACTTACCGTAACCCTAAATCTAACCCTAACCCTAACCCTTACCCTAACCCTAAACCTAAACCTAACCCTAACATTTACCCTAAACCTAACCCTAACACTGATCCTTACCCTTACCCTAAACCTAACCTTAAACCTAACAGTAACACTAACCCTAACCCTAAGCCTTACCTTTAACCCTAACCCTATCCCTAACCCTAACCCTAACCCTAACCTTAACCCTAACCCTAACCCAAATCCTAACCCTTCCCCTTCCCCTAACCCTAACCTTAAACCTAACCCTAACCCTAACCCTAACCCTTAACTTACACAAACACTAACCTTAACCCCAAACCTAACCCTAATGGTAACCCTAACCTAACTCTTACCCTAATCCTAACCCTAAACCTAACCACTAACCCTAACCCTTACCCTAACACTTACCCTTAACCTAACCCTAACCCTACCTCTAACCCTAACCCTAAATCTAACCATAAGCCTTACCCTAACCTTAAACCTAACCCTTAGCCTAACCCTAACCCTAACACTAACCTCAACACTAACCCTAACCCTAACACTAACCCTAACCCTAACCCCAAACCTAACTCTTTCGCTAAACCTTACCCTTATCTTAAACCTAACCCTAAACCTAACCCTAACCTTAACCCTAACCCTAACCATAACCCTAACCCGTACCCTAACCCTATCCCTCACCCTACACTAACCATATCCTAAACTTTACCCTTACTCTAACCCTAACCCTAACCCTAACCCTTACCCTTCCACTAACCCTAACCCTAACCCTAACTCTAACCCCTAACCCTGACCCTAACCTTAAACAATCACTTACCCTAACCCTAACCCTAAATCTAACCCTTACCCTTACCCTAACCCTGAGCCTAATCTTAATGCTAACCCTAACCCTTAACCGAAACCTAATCCTTACAGTAACCCTAACCCTAACTCTAAACTAACTCTTACCCTTACCCTAACCCTAACCCTAAACTTCACCCTAACCCTAACCCTAACCCTAACCCTTACCCTTACCCTAACCCTAAGCCTAACCTTAATGCTAACCCTAACCCTAAACCGAAACCTAATCCTTACCCTAACCCTAAGCCTAACATTAATGCTAACCCTAACCCTAAACCGAAACCTAATCCTTACCCTAACCCTTACCCTAACCCTAACCCTAACCCTAACCTAACCCTTACCCTAATCCTAACCCTTACCCTAACCCTAACCCTAACCATAACCTAACCCTTACCCTTAACCTAACCCTAACCCTACCTCTAACCCTAACCCTAAATCTAACCGGAAGCCTTACCCTAACCCTCACCCTAACCCTTAGCCTAACCCTAACCCTAACCCTAACCTCAACACTAACCCTAACCCTAACCCTAACCCTAACCCCAAACCTAAATCTAACGCTAAACCTTACCCTTATCCTAAACCTAACCCTAACCCTGACCCCTTACCCTAACCCAAACCCTCATCCTTACCCTAACCCTAAGCCTAACCTTAATGCTAACCCTAAACCTTAACCGAAACCTAATCCTTACCCTAACCCTAACCCTAACTCTAAACCTAACCCTTACCCTTACCCTAACCCTAACCCTAACCTTAACCCTAACCCTAAACCTAAACCTAACCTTTACCCTTACCCTAACCCTAACCCTAACCCTAACCCTAACCCTAACCTCAACACTAACCCTAACCCTAAACCTAACCCTAACCCCAAACCTAACTCTAACGCTAACCCTAACCCTTACCCTAACCCTTACCCTTAACCTAACCCTAACCCTACCTCTAACCCTAACCCTAAATCTAACCGGAAGCCTTACCCTAACCCTAACCCTAACCCTTAGCCTAACCCTAAACCTAACCTTAACCTCAACACTAACCCTAATCCTAACCCTAACCCTAACCCTAACCCCAAACCTAACTCTAACGCTAAACCTTACCCTTATCCTAAACCTAAACCTAACCCTAACCCTGACCCCTAACCCTAACCCAAACCCTCATCCTTACCCTAACCCTAACCCTGAACTTAACCCTAAACCTAACACTAGCCCTAACCCTAACCCTTACCCTAACCCTAACCCTGAACCTAAACCTAACCCTAACCCTTACCCTTACCCTAAGCCTAAACCTAAACCTAACCCTAACCCTAACCCTGACCCCTAACCCCAACCCTAACCCTAACCCTTACCCTAACCTTAACCCTGAGCCTAATCATAACCATAATCCTTACCCTTACCCTAACCCTAACCCTAAACCTAAACCTAACCCTCACCCGAAACCTAACCCTTACCGTAACCCTAACCTTAACCCCAACCCTAACCATAACCCTAACCCTTACCCTAACCCTATCCCTAACCCTACACTAACCCTATCCTAAACTTTACCCTTACTCTACCCTAACCCTAACCCTAACCCTTACCCTTACACTAACCCTAACCCTAACCCTAACTCTAACCCCTAACCATAACCCTAACCTTAAACATAACACTTACCCTAACCCTAAATATAACCCTTACACTTACCCTAACCCTAAGCCTAACCTTAATGCTATCCCTAACCCTTAACCGAAACCTAATCCTTACACTAACCCTAACCCTATCTCTAAACCTAACCCTTACCCTTACCCTAACCCTAACCCTAACCTTAACCCTAACCCTAACCCTAACCCTAACCCTTACCCTTACCCTAACACTAAGCCTAATCTTAATGCTAACCCTAACCCTAAACCGAAACCTAAACCTTACCCTAATCCTAAGAATAACCTTAATGCTAACCCTAACACTAAACGGAAACCTAATCCTTACGCTAACCCTAACCTAACCCTTACCCTAACCCTAACCCTAACCCTAACCCTAACCTAACCCTTACCCTAATCCTAACCCTAACCCTAACCACTAACCCTAACCCTTACCCTAACCCTTACCCTTAACCTAACCCTAATCCTACCTCTAACCCTAACCCTAAATCTAACCGGAAGCCTTACCCTAACCCTAACCCTAAACCTTAGCCTAACCCTAACCCTAACCCTAACCTCAACACTAACCCTAACCCTAACCCTAACCCTAACCCTAACCCCAAACCTAACTCTAAAGCTAAACCTTACCCTAATCCTAAACCTAACCCTAACCCTAACCCTGACCCCTTACCCTAACCCAAACCCTCATCCTTACCCTAACCCTAAGCCTAACCTTAATGCTAACCCTAACCCTTAACCGAAACCTAATCCTTACCCTAACCCTAACCCTAACTCTAAACCTAACCCTTACCCTTACCCTAACCCTAACCCTAACCTTAACCCTAACCCTAACCCTAACCCTAACCCTAAACCTAACCCTTACCCTTACCCTAACCCTAACCCTAACCCTAACCTAAACACTAACCCCAACCCTAACCCTAACCCTAACCCTAACCCCAAACCTAACTCTAAAGCTAACCCTAACCCTTACCCTAACCCTTACCCTTAACTTAACCCTAACCCTACCTCTAACCCTAACCCTAAATCTAACCGGAAGCCTTACCCTAACCCTAAACCTAACCCTTAGCCTAACCCTACCCTTATCCTAAACCTAAACCTAACCCTAACCCTGACCCCTAACCCTAACCCAAACCTTCATCCTTACCCTAACCCTAACCCTGAACTTAACCCTAAACCTAACACTAGCCCTAACCCTAACCCTTACCCTAACCCTAACCCTGAACCTAAACCTAACCCTAACCCTTACCCTTACCCTAAGCATAACCTAAACCTAACCCTAACCCTAACCCTAACTGTTATCCTAACACGAAACCTAACCCAAACCCTAACCCTTACCCTTACCCTAAACCTAAACCTTATTCTAACCCTAATCCTAACCCTAACATTAATTCTAACCCTAACCCTAACCCTAAACCTTACCCTAACCCTAAACTTAATCCTTACCCTAACTCTAACCCTAACCCTAACCCTTACCCTAACACTAACCCTGAGCCTAATCCTAACCATAATCCTTACCCTTACCCTAACCCTAACCCTAAAACTAACCCTAACCCTCACCCGAAACCTAACCCTTACCCTAACCCTAAACTTAACCCTAACCCTAACCATAACCCTAACCCTTACCCTAACCCTATCCCTAACCCTACACTAACCCTATCCTAAACTTTAACCTTACTATAACCCTAACCCTAACCCTAACCCTTACCCTTACACAAACCCTAAACCTAACCCTAACTCTAACCCCTAACCCTAACCCTAAACTTAAACATAACACTTACCCTAACCCTAACCCTAAATCTAACCCTTACCCTTACCCTAACCCTAAGCCTAACCTTAATGTAAACCCTAACCCTAAACCGAAACCTAATCCTTACTCTAAACCTAACCCTAACCCTCAACCAAACCCTAACCCCTAATCCTAACACTTACCCTTACGCTGTCCCTAACCCTAACCCTAACCCTAAAACTTACCCTAACCCTAACCTTACCCTTACCCTAACCCTAACCCTAACTCTAACACTAAACCTAACTCTTACCCTAACCCTTACCCTCACCCTAACCCTAACCCTAACCCTAACCCTAACCCCAAACCTAACTCTAACGCTAAACCTTACCCTTATCCTAAACCTAAACCTAACCCTAACCCTGACCCCTAACCCTAACCCAAACCCTCATCCTTACCCTAACCCTAACCCTGAACTTAACCCTAAACCTAACACTAGCCCTAACCCTAACCCTTACCCTAACCCTAACCCTGAACCTAAACCTAACCCTAACCCTTACCCTTACCCTAAGCCTAAACCTAAACCTAACCCTAACCCTAACCCTGACCCCTAACCCCAACCCTAACCCTAACCCTTACCCTAACCTTAACCCTGAGCCTAATCATAACCATAATCCTTACCCTTACCCTAACCCTAACCCTAAACCTAAACCTAACCCTCACCCGAAACCTAACCCTTACCGTAACCCTAACCTTAACCCCAACCCTAACCATAACCCTAACCCTTACCCTAACCCTATCCCTAACCCTACACTAACCCTATCCTAAACTTTACCCTTACTCTACCCTAACCCTAACCCTAACCCTTACCCTTACACTAACCCTAACCCTAACCCTAACTCTAACCCCTAACCATAACCCTAACCTTAAACATAACACTTACCCTAACCCTAAATATAACCCTTACACTTACCCTAACCCTAAGCCTAACCTTAATGCTATCCCTAACCCTTACCCGAAACCTAATCCTTACACTAACCCTAACCCTATCTCTAAACCTAACCCTTACCCTTACCCTAACCCTAACCCTAACCTTAACCCTAACCCTAACCCTAACCCTAACCCTTACCCTTACCCTAACACTAAGCCTAACCTTAATGCTAACCCTAACCCTAAACCGAAACCTAAACCTTACCCTAATCCTAAGAATAACCTTAATGCTAACCCTAACACTAAACGGAAACCTAATCCTTACGCTAACCCTAACCTAACCCTTACCCTAACCCTAACCCTAACCCTAACCCTAACCTAACCCTTACCCTAATCCTAACCCTAACCCTAACCACTAACCCTAACCCTTACCCTAACCCTTACCCTTAACCTAACCCTAATCCTACCTCTAACCCTAACCCTAAATCTAACCGGAAGCCTTACCCTAACCCTAACCCTAAACCTTAGCCTAACCCTAACCCTAACCCTAACCTCAACACTAACCCTAACCCTAACCCTAACCCTAACCCTAACCCTAACCCCAAACCTAACTCTAAAGCTAAACCTTACCCTAATCCTAAACCTAACCCTAACCCTAACCCTGACCCCTTACCCTAACCCAAACCCTCATCCTTACCCTAACCCTAAGCCTAACCTTAATGCTAACCCTAACCCTTAACCGAAACCTAATCCTTACCCTAACCCTAACCCTAACTCTAAACCTAACCCTTACCCTTACCCTAACCCTAACCCTAACCTTAACCCTAACCCTAACCCTAACCCTAACCCTAAACCTAACCCTTACCCTTACCCTAACCCTAACCCTAACCCTAACCTAAACACTAACCCCAACCCTAACCCTAACCCTAACCCTAACCCCAAACCTAACTCTAAAGCTAACCCTAACCCTTACCCTAACCCTTACCCTTAACTTAACCCTAACCCTACCTCTAACCCTAACCCTAAATCTAACCGGAAGCCTTACCCTAACCCTAAACCTAACCCTTAGCCTAACCCTACCCTTATCCTAAACCTAAACCTAACCCTAACCCTGACCCCTAACCCTAACCCAAACCTTCATCCTTACCCTAACCCTAACCCTGAACTTAACCCTAAACCTAACACTAGCCCTAACCCTAACCCTTACCCTAACCCTAACCCTGAACCTAAACCTAACCCTAACCCTTACCCTTACCCTAAGCATAACCTAAACCTAACCCTAACCCTAACCCTAACTGTTATCCTAACACGAAACCTAACCCAAACCCTAACCCTTACCCTTACCCTAAACCTAAACCTTATTCTAAACCTAATCCTAACCCTAACATTAATTCTAACCCTAACCCTAACCCTAAACCTTACCCTAACCCTAAACTTAATCCTTACCCTAACTCTAACCCTAACCCTAACCCTTACCCTAACACTAACCCTGAGCCTAATCCTAACCATAATCCTTACCCTTACCCTAACCCTAACCCTAAAACTAACCCTAACCCTCACCCGAAACCTAACCCTTACCCTAACCCTAAACTTAACCCTAACCCTAACCATAACCCTAACCCTTACCCTAACCCTATCCCTAACCCTACACTAACCCTATCCTAAACTTTAACCTTACTATAACCCTAACCCTAACCCTAACCCTTACCCTTACACAAACCCTAAACCTAACCCTAACTCTAACCCCTAACCCTAACCCTAAACTTAAACATAACACTTACCCTAACCCTAACCCTAAATCTAACCCTTACCCTTACCCTAACCCTAAGCCTAACCTTAATGTAAACCCTAACCCTAAACCGAAACCTAATCCTTACTCTAAACCTAACCCTAACCCTCAACCAAACCCTAACCCCTAATCCTAACACTTACCCTTACGCTGTCCCTAACCCTAACCCTAACCCTAAAACTTACCCTAACCCTAACCTTACCCTTACCCTAACCCTAACCCTAACTCTAACACTAAACCTAACTCTTACCCTAACCCTTACCCTCACCCTAACCCTAACCCTAAAACTAACACCTAACCCTAACCCTTACCCTAACCCTAACCCTAACCCTAACCTTAACCCTAAAGCTAACCCTAACCCTTACCCTTACCTTAACCCTAAACCTAACACTAACCCTAAACCTAACCCTTAACCTTACTCTAACCCTTAATGCTAACCCTAACCCTAACCCTTACCCTAACCCTAACTCTAACCCTAATCCATACCCTAACCCTAACCCTAACCCTTACCCTTTCTTAACCCTAACCCTAACCCTAACCTTAACCCTTACACTTACCTTAACCTAATCCTACACCTAAACCTAACCCTAATCCTAATACTAAACCTAACCCTAACCCTAAACCTTACTGTTAACCTAACCCTAAACCTAACCCTAACCCTAACCCTAACACTTACCCTTACACTAACTCTTACCCTAACCCCAAAACTTACCCTAACCCTAACCCTAACACTAAACCCTAACCCTACCCTAACCCTAACCCTAACCCTTACCCAAACCCTAACCCTTATTCTAACCCTAACCCTAACCCTTAGCCTAACCCTAATCCTAACCCTAAACTTAACCCTAACCCTAACACTAACCCTAAACCTTACCCTTACCCCAATCCTATCCATAACCCTAACACTAACCCTAGCCTTAACCCTAACCCTAACCCTTACCCTAACCCTAACCCTAACCCTAACCCTAACCCTTACCCTTACCCTAACCCTAACCCTAACCTTAATGCTAACCTAACCCTAACCCTAAACCTAACCCTAACCCTAACAGTTACCTTTACCCTAAGCCTAACCCTAAACCGAAACCTAACCCTAATCCTAACCCTAACCCTAAATCTAACCCTAAATTTAACCCTAACCCTAACCCTATCCCTTAACCTTACCCTAACCCTAACTCTAAACCTAACCCTAACTCTAAAACTAATCCTTACCCTCACCCTAACCCTAAACCTAACACTAAGCCTAACCCTAAACTTAAGCCTTACCCTTACACTTACCCTAACACGAACCGTAACCCTAAACCTTACCGTAATCCTAACACTAACCCTAACCCTAACCCTTACACTAACCCTAACCTTAACCCTAACCCTAACCCTTACACTAACCCTAACCCTAACCCTAATCCCTATACCTAACCCTTACCCTAAACCTAACCCTAACCCCTAACCCTAACCCTTACCCTAACCCTAAACCTAACCCTAACCCTTACCCTAATGCTAACCCTAACTCTAACACTAACCCTAACACAAAACCTAACCCTTACCCTAACCCTAACCCTAATCCTAACCCTAACCCTAACCCTAACCCTAACCCTAACTTTACCCTTACTCTAACCCTAACCCTAACCCTAACCCTTACTCTTACACTAACCCTAAACTTAACCCTAACCCTAACGATAACCCTAACCCTTACCCTAACCCTATCCCTAACCCTACACTAACCCTATCCTAAACTTTACCCTTACTCTAAACCTAACCCTAACCCTAACCTTTACCCTTACACTAACCCTAAAAATAACCCTAACTCTAACCCCTAAACCTAACCCTAACCCTAACCTCAACACTAACCCTAACCCTAACCCTAACCCTAACCCCAAACCTAACTCTAACGCTAAACCATACCTTTATCCTAAACCTAAACCTAACCCTAACCCTGACCCCTAACCCTAACCCAAACCCTCATCCTTACCCTAACCCTAACCCTGAACTTAACCCTAAACCTAAAACTAGCCCTAACCCTAACACTTACCCTAACCCTAATCATAACCCTGAACCTAAACCTAACCCTAACCCTTACCCTTACCCTAAGCCTAAACCTAAACCTAACCCTAACCCTAACCCTAACTCTTATCCTAACCCTAAACCTAACCCTAACCCTAATCCTTACCCTTACTCTAAACCTAACCCTAAACCTAAACCTTATTCTACCCCTAATCCTAACCCTAACATTAATTCTCACCCTAACCATAACCCTAAACCTTACCCTAACCCTAAATTTAATCCTTACCCTAACTCTAAACCTAACCCTAACCCTTACCCTAACCCTAACCCTTACCCTTACCCTTACCCTAAACCTAACCCTAAACCTAAACCTTATTTTAACCCTAATCCTAACCCTAACATTAATTCTCACCCTAACCCTAACTCTAACCCTTACCCTAACCCTAACCCTGAGCCTAATCCTAACCATAATCCTTACCCTTACACTAACCCTAACCCTAACCCTAACCCTAACCCTCACCCGAAACCTAACCCTTACCCTAACCCTAACCTTAACCCTAACCATAACCCTAACCCTTACCCTAACCCTATCCCTCACCCTACACTAACCATAACCTAACCTTTACCCTTACTCTAACCCTAACCCTAACCCTAACCCTTACCCTTACACTAACCGTAACCCTAACTCTAACTCTAACCCCTAACGCTAACCCTAACCTTAAACATAACACTTACCCTAAGCCTAACCCTAAATCTAACCCTTACCCTTACCCTAACCCTAAGCCTAAACTTAATGCTAACCCTAAACCTTAACCGAAACCTAATCCTTACACTAACCCTAATCCTAACTCTAAACTAAATCTTACCCTTACCCTAACCCTAACACTAACCTTCACCCTAACCCTAACCCTAACCCTAACCCTTACCCTTACCCTAACCCTAAGCCTAACCTTAATGCTAACCCTAACCCTAAATCGAAACCTAATCCTTACCCTAACTCTAAGCCTAACCTTAATGCTAACCCTAAACCTAAACCGAAACCTAATCCTTACCCTAACCCTAACCTAACCCTTACCCTAACCCTAACCTTAACCCTAACCTAACCCTTACCCTAATCCTAACCCTAACCCTAACCACTAACCCTAACCCTTACCTTAACCCTTACCCTTAACCTAACCCTAACCCTACCTCTAACCCTAACCCTAAATCTAACCGGAAGCCTTACCCTAACCCTAACCCTAACCCTTAGCCTAACCCTAACCCTAACCCTAACCTCAACACTAACCCTAACCCTAACCCTAACCTCAACACTAACCCTAACCCTAACCCTAACCCTAACCCCAAACCTAAATCTAACGCTAAACCTTACCCTTATCCTAAACCTAACCCTAACCCTAACCCTGACACCTTACCCCAACCCAAACCCTCATCCTTACCCTAACCCTAAGCCTAACCTTAATGCTAACCCTAACCCTTAACCAAAACCTAATCCTTACCCTAACCCTAACCCTAACTCTAAACCTAACCCTTACCCTTACCCTAACCCTAACCCTAACCTTAACCCTAACCCTAACCCTAACCCTAAACCTAACCCTTACCCTTACCCTAACCCTAACCCTAACCTCAACACTAACCCTAACCCTAACCCTAACCCTAACCCTAACCCCAAACCTAACTCTAACGCTAACCCTAACCCTTACCCTAACCCTTACCCTAAACCTAAACCTAACCCTACCTCTAACCCTAACCCTAAATCTAACTGGAAGCCTTACCCTAACCCTAACCCTAACCCTTAGCCTAACCCTAAACCTAACCCTAACCTCAACACTAACCCTAACCCTAACCCTAACCCTAACCCTAACCCCAAACCTAACTCTAACGCTAAACCTTACCCTTATCCTAAACATAAACCTAACCCTAACCCTGACCCCTAACCCTAACCCAAACCCTCATCCTAACCCTAACCCTAACCCTGAACTTAACCCTAAACCTAACACTAGCCCTAACCCTAACCCTTACCCTAACCCTAACCCTGAAACTAAACCTAACCCTAACCCTTACCCTTACCCTAAGCCTAAACCTAAACCTAACCCTAACCCTAACCCTGACCCCTAACCCCAACCCTAACCCTAACCCTTACCCTAACACTAACCCTGAGCCTAATACTAACCATAATCCTTACCCTTACCCTAACCCTAACCCTAAACCTAAACCTAACCCTCACCCGAAACCTAACCCTTACCCTCACCCTAAACTTAACCCTAACCCTAACCCTAACCCTTACGCTAACCCTATCCCTAACCCTACACTAACCCTATCCTAATCTTTACCCTTACTCTAACCCTGACCCTAACCATAACCCTTACCCTTACACTAACCCTAACACTAACCCTAACTCTAACCCCTAACCCTAACCCTAACCTTAAACATAACACTTACCCTAACCCTAACCCTAAATATAACCTTTACACTTACCCTAACCCTAAGCCTAACCTTAATGCTAACGCTAACCCTTAACCGAAACCTAATCCTTACACTAACCCTAACCCTATCTGTAAACCTAACCCTTACCCTTACCCTAACCCTAACCCTAAACTTAACCCTAACCCTAACCCTAACACTTACCCTTACCCTAACCCTAAGCCTAACCTTAATGCTAACCCTAACCCTAAACCGAAACCTAAACCTTACCCTAACCCTAAGAATAACCTTAATGCTAACCCTAACCCTAAACGGAATCCTAATCCTTACGCTAACCCTAACCTAACCCTTACCCTAACCCTAACCCTAACCCTAACCTCAACACTAACCCTAACCCTAACCCTAACCCTAACCGCAAACCTAACTCTAACGCTAACCCTAACCCTTACCCTAACCCTTACACTTAACCTAACCCTAAACCTACCTCTAACCCTAACCCTAAATCTAACCGGAAGCCTTACCCTAACCCTAACCCTAACCCTTAGCCTAACCCTAAATATAACCCTAACCTCAACACTAACCCTAACCCTAACCCTAACACCAAACCTAACTCTAATGCTAAACCTTACCCTTATCCTAAACCTAACCCTAACCCTAACCCTGACCCCTAACCCTAACCCAAACCCTCATCCTTACCCTAACCCTAACCCTGAACTTAACCCTAAACCTAACACTAGCCCTAACCCTAACCCTTACCCTAACCCTAACCCTGAACCTAAACCTAACCCTATCCCTTACCCTTACCCTAAGCATAACCTAAACCTAACCCTAACCCTAACCCTAACTCTTATCCTAACCCGAAACCTAACCCTAACCCTAACCCTTACCCTAACCCTAACCCTAACCCTAAACCTTATTCTAACCCTAATCCTAACCCTAACATTAATTCTAACCCTAACCCTAACCCTAAACCTTACCCTAACCCTAAACTTAATCCTTACCCTAACTCTAAACCTAACCCTAACCCTTACCCTAACACTAACCCTGAGCCTAATCCTAACCATAATCCTTACCCTTACCCTAACCCTAAACCTAAACCTAACCCTAACCCTCACCCGAAACCTAACCCTTACCCTAACCCTAACCTTAACCCTAACCCTAACCATAACCCTAACCCTTACCCTAACCCTATCCCTAACCCTACACTAACCCTATCCTAAACTTTAACCTTACTCTAACTCTAACCCTAACCCTAACCCTTACCCTTACACAAACCCTAAACCTAACCCTAACTCTAACTCCTAACCCTAACCCTAAGCTTAAACATAACACTTACCCTAACCCTAACCCTAAATCTACACCTTACCCTTACCCTAACCCTAAGCCTAACCTTAATGTTAACCCTAACCCTAAACCCGAACCTAATCCTTACTCTAACCCTAACCCTAACCCTAAACCTAAACCTTACCCTTACCCTAACCCTAACCCTAAACTTAACCCTAACCCTAACCCCAACCCTTACCATTACCCTTACCCTAACCATAACCATAACCATAACCCTAACCCTAACCCTAACCCTAAACTTAACCCCAAACCTAACCGTAACTGTAACCCTAACCTAACCCTTACCCTAATCCTAACCCTAACCCTAACCACTAACCCTAACCCTTACCCTAACCCTTACCCTTAACCTATCCCTAACCCTACCTCTAACCCTAACCCTAAATCTAACCAGAAGCCTTACCCTAACCCTAACCCTAACCCTAACCCTAACCCTAACCTCAACACTAACCCTATCCCTAACCCTAACCCTAACCCTAACCCTAGCCTAACCCTAACCCTAACACTAACCTCAACACTAACCCTAACCCTAACCCTAACCCTAACCCTAAACCTTACCCTAACCCTAACCTTAATCCTTACCCTAACACTAACCCTAACCCTAACCCTTACCCTAACCCTAAACCTGAGCCTAATCCTAACGATAATCCTTACCCTTACCCTAACCCTAACCCTAAACCTAACCCTAACCCTCACCCGAAACCTATCCCTTACCCTAACCCTAATCTTAACCCTAAACCTAACCATAACCCTAACCCTTACCCTAACCCTATCCCTAACCCTACACTAACTCTATCCCAAACTTTACCCTTACTCTAACCATAACCCTAAACCTAACCCTAACCTTTACCCTTACACTAACCCTAACCCTAACCCTAACTCTAACCCCTAACCCTAACCCTAACATTAAACATAACACTTACCCTAACTCTAACCCTAAATCTAACCCTTACCCTTTCCCTAACCATAAGCCTAACCTTAATGATAACCCTAACCCTAAATCGAAACCTAATCCTGACCCTAACCCTAACCCTAACCCTAAACCTAACCCTTACCCTTACCCTTACCCTAACCCTAAACTTAATGCTAACCCTAACCGTAACCCTAACCCTTACCCTCACCCTAACCCTAATCCTTGCCCTAACCCTAACTCTAACCCTCACGCTTACCCTAACCCTAACCCTAATCCTTGCCCTAACCCTAACCCTAAAGCTAAACCTAACCCTTTCCCTAAACCTAACCTTAACCCTAATCCTAACCCTAAGGCTAACACTAACCCTAACCCTAACCCTCACCCTTACCCTTACTCTAAACCTAACCTTAAACCTAACCGTAACCCTAAACCTAACCCCTAACCCTAACTCTTAACTTTATCCTATCCCTAACACTAACCCTAACCCTAACACTTTCCCTAACCCTAAACCTAATCCTAAACCTAACCCTAACCCTTACCCTAACCCTAACCCTTACCCTAACCCTAACCCTAACCACAACCCTAACCCTAATCATAACCCTAACCCTAACCCTAAACTTAATGCTAACCCTAACCCTAACCCTAACCCTAAACCTAACCCTAACCGCTAATACTAACCCTAACCCTAAACCAAACCTTAACCCCTAATCCTAACACTTACCCTTACGCTGTCCCTAACCCTAACCCTAACCCTAAAACTTACCCTAACCCTAACCTTACCCTTACCCTAACCCTAACCCTAACTCTAACACTAAACCTAACTCTTACCCTAACCCTTACCCTCACCCTAACCCTAACCCTAAAACTAACACCTAACCCTAACCCTTACCCTAACCCTAACTCTAAACCTAACCTTAACCCTAAAGCTAACCCTAACCCTTACCCTTACCTTAACCCTAAACCTAACACTAACCCTAAACCTAACCCTTAACCTTACTCTAACCCTTAATGCTAACCCTAACCCTAACCCTTACGCTAACCCTAACTCTAACCCTAATCCATACCCTAACCCTAACCCTAACCCTAACCCTTCCCTTTCCTTAACCCTAACCCTAACCCTAACCCTAACCTTAACCCTTACACTTACCTTAACCCTAATCCTACACCTAAACCTAACCCTAATCCTAACCCTAAACCTAAACCTAACCCTAAACCTTACTGTTAACCTAACCCTAAACCTAACCCTAACCCTAACCCTAACACTTACCCTTACACTAACTCTGACCCTAACCCTAAACCTTACCCTAACCCTAACCCTAACACTAAACCCTAACCCTACCCTAACCCTAACCCTAACCCTTACCCAAACCCTAACACTAATCCTGAGCATAATCCTAACCATAATCCTTAACCTTACCCTAACCCTAAACCTAAACCTAACCCCTAACCCTCACCCGAAACCTAACCCTTACCCTAACCCTAACCTTAACCCTAACCCTAACCATAACCCTAAACCTTACCTTAACTCTATCCCTAACCCTACACTAACCCTATCCTAAACTTTACCCTTACTCTAACCCTAACCCTAACCCTAAACCTAACCCTTACCCTTACACAAACCCTAAACCTAACACTAACTCTAAACCCTAACCCTAACCCTAACCTTAAACATAACACTTACCCTAACCCTAACCCAAACCCTAAATCTACCCTTTACCATTACCCTAACCCTAACCCTAAACTTAACCCTAACCCTAACCCTAACCCTAACCCTTACCCTTACCCTAACCCTAACCCTAACCATAACCCTAACCCGAACCTTAACCCCAAACCTAACCCTAACCCTAACCCTAACCCTAACCTAACCCTTACCCTAACCCTGAACCTAACCGAAACCACTAACCCTAACCCTTACCCTAACCCTTACCCTTAACCTAACCCTAACCCTACCTCTAACCCTAACCCTAAATCTAACCAGAAGCCTTACCCTAACCCTAATCCTAACCCTTAGCCTAACCCTAACCCTAACCCTAACCTCAACACTAACCCTAACCCTAACCCTAACCCTAACCCAAACCTAACTCTAACGCTAAACCTTATCCTTATCCTAAACCTAACCCTAATCCTAACCCTGACCCTTAACCCCAACCCTAAACCTAACCCTTACCCTAACCCTAACCCTGAGACTAATCCTAACCATAATCCTTACCCTTACCCTAACCCTAACCCTAAACCTAAACCTAACCCTCACCCGAAACCTAACCCTTACCCTCACCCTAACCTTAACCCGAACCCTAACCCTAACCCTTATCCTAACCCTATCCCTAACCCTACATTAACCCTATCCTAAACTTTACCCTTACTCTAACCCTAACCCTAACCCTTACCCTTTCACTAACCCTAACCCTAACCCTAACTCTAACCCCTAACCATAACCCTAACCTTAAACATAACACTTACCCTAACCCTAACCCTAAATATAACCCTTACACTTACCCTAACCCTAAGCCTAACCTTAATGCTAACCCTAACCCTTAACCGAAACCTAATCCTTACACTAACCCTAACCCTATCTCTAAACCTAACCCTTACCCTTACCCTAACCCTAACCCTAATCTTAACCCTAACCCTAACCCTAACCCTAACCCTTACCCTTACCCTAACCCTAAGCCTAACCTTAATGCTAACCGTAACCCTAAACCGAAACCTAAACCTTACCCTAACCCTAAGCCTAACCTTAATGCTAACCCTAACCCTAAACCGAAACCTAATCCTTACGCTAACCCTAACCTAACCCTTACCCTAACCCTACCTCTAACCCTAACCCTAAATCTAACCGGAAGCCTTACCCTAACCCTAACCCTAACCCTTAGCCTACCCCTAACCCTAACCCTAACCTCAACACTAACCCTAACCCTAACCCTAACCCTAAACCTAACCCCAAACCTAACTGTAACGCTAAACCTTACCCTTATCCTAAACCTAACCCTAACCCTAACCCTGACCCCTTAACCTAACCCTAACCCTCATCCTTATCCTAACCCTAAGCCTAAACTTAATGCTAACCCTAACCCTTAACCGAAACCTAATCCTTACCCTAACCCTAACCCTAACTCTAAACCTAACCCTTACCCTTACCCTAACCCTAACCCTAACCTTAACCCTAACCCTAACCCTAACCCTAAACCTAACCCTTACCCTTACCCTAACCCTAACCCTAACCTCAACACTAACCCTAACCCTAACCCTAACCCTAACCCCAAACCTAACTCTAACGCTAACCCTAACCCTTACCCTAACCCTTACCCTTAACCTAACCCTAACCCTACCTCTAACCCTAACCCTAAATCTAACCGGAAGCCTTACCCTAACCCTAACCCTAACCCTTAGCCTAACCCTAAACGTAACCCTAACCTCAACACTAACCCTAACCCTAACCCTAACCCCAAACGTAACTCTAACGCTAAACCTTACCCTTATCCTAAACCTAACCCTAACCCTAACCCTGACCCCTAATGCTAACCCAAACCCTCATCCTTACCCTAACCCTAACCCTGAACTTAACCCTAAACCTAACACTAGCCCTAACCCTAACCCTTACCCTAACCCTAACCCTGAACCTAAACCTAACCCTAACCCTTACCCTTACCCTAAGCATAACCTAAACCTAACCCTAACCCTAACCCTAACTCTTATCCTAACCCGAAACCTAACCCTAACCCTAACTCTTACCCTTACCCTAAACCTAACCCTAAACCTAAACCTTATTCTAACCCTAATCCTAACCCTAACATTAATTCTAACCCTAACCCTAACCCTAAACCTTACCCTAACCCTAAACTTAATCCTTACCCTAACTCTAACCCTAACCCTAACCCTTACCCTAACACTAACCCTGAGCCTAATCCTAACCATAATCCTTACCCTTACCCTAACCCTAAACCTAAACCTAACCCTAACCCTCACCCGAAACCTAACCCTTACCCTAACCCTAACCTTAACCCTAACCCTAACCATAACCCTAACCCTTACCCTAACCCTATCCCTAACCCTACACTAACCCTATCCTAAACTTTAACCTTACTCTAACCCTAACCCTAACCCTAACCCTTACCCTTACACAAACCCTAAACCTAACCCTATCTCTAACCCCTAACCCTAACCCTAAACCGAAACCTAATCCTTACTCTAACCCTAACCCTAACCCTAAACCTAACCCTTACCCTTACCCTAACCCTAACCCTAAACTTAACCCTAACCCTAACCCCAACCCTTACCATTACCCTTACCCTAACCATAACCATAACCATAACCCTAACCCTAACCTAACCCTTACCCTAATCCTAACCTTAACCCTAACCACTAACCCTAACCCTTACCCAAACCCTTACCCTTAACCTAACCCTAACCCTACCTCTAACCCTAACCCTAAATCTAACCAGAAGCCTTACCCTAACCCTAACCCTAACCCTTATCCTAACCCTAACCCTAACCCTAACCTCAACACTAACCCTATCCCTAACCCTAACACTAACCTCAACACTAACCCTAACCCTAACCCTAACCCTAACCCTAAACCTTACCCTAACCCTAACCTTAATCCTTACCCTAACACTAACCCTAACCCTAACCCTTACCCTAACCCTAAACCTGAGCCTAATCCTAACCATAATCCTTACCCTTACCCTAACCCTAACCCTAAACCTAACCCTAACCCTCACCCGAAACCTAACCCTTACCCTAACCCTAATCTTAACCCTAAACATAAACATAACCCTAACCCTTACCCTAACCCTATCCCTAACCCTACACTAACTCTATCCTAAACTTTACCCTTACTCTAACCCTAAGCCTAAACCTAACCCTAACCTTTACCCTTACACTAACCCTAACCCTAACCCTAACTCTAACCCCTAACGCTAACACTAACCCTAACATTAAACATAACACTTACCCTAACTCTAACCCTAAATCTAACCCTTACCCTTACCCTAACCCTAAGCCTAACCTTAATGATAACGCTAACCCTAAATCGAAACCTAATCCTTACCCTAACCCTAACCCTAACCCTAAACCTAACCCTTACCCTTACCCTAACCCTAACCCTAAACTAAATGCTAACCTTAACCATAACCCTAACCCTTACCCTCACCCTAAACCTAATCCTTGCCCTAACCCTAACCCTAACCCTCACCCTTACCCTAACCCTAACCCTAATCCTTACCCTAACCCTAACCCTAAAGCTAACCCTAACCCTTTCCCTAACCCTAACCTTAACCCTAAACCTAACCCTAACGCTAACACTAACCCTAACCCTAACCCTCACCCTTAACCTTACTCTAAACCTAACCTTAAACCTAACCGTAACCCTAAACCTAACCCTAACCCTAACTCTTACCTTTATCCTATCCCTAACACTAACCCTAACCCTAACACTTACCCTAAACCTAAATCTAATCCTAAACCTAACCCTAACCCTTACCCTAACCCTAACCCTTACCCTAAACCTATCCCTAACCCTAACCCCAACCCTAACCCTAATCCTAACCCTAACCCTAACCCTAAACTTAATGCTAACCCTAACCCTAACCCTAAGCCTAACCCTAACCCTAACCCTAACCCTAACCGCTAATACTAACCCTAACCCTAAACCAAACCCTAACCCCTAATCCTAACACTTACCCTTATGCTGTCCCTAACCCTAACCCTAACCCTAAAACTTACCCTAACCCTAACCTTACCCTTACCCTAACCCTAACCCTAACTCTAACACTAAACCTAACTCTTACCATAACCCTTACCCTCACCCTAACCCTAACCCTAAAACTAACACCTAACCCTTACCCTAACCCTAACCCTAACCCTATCCCTTACCCTTACTCTAACCCTAACACTAAACCTAACCCTAACTCTTAAACTAATCCTTACCCTCACCCTAACCCTAAACCTAACACTAACCCTAACCCTAAACTTAACCCTTACCCTTACCCTAACCCTAAACCTAACCCAAACCCTAACCCTAATCCTAACACTTACCCTTACCCTAACCCTTACCCTAACCCTTACCCTTACCCTAACCCTAACCGTAACCCTAACCCTTACCGTAACCCTAACCCTAACCCTAACCCTTACACTAACCCTAAACGTAACCCTAACCCTAACCCTTACACAAACCCTAACCCTAACCCTAATCCCTATACCTAACCCTTACCCTAAACCTAACCATAACCCCTAAACCTAACCCTTACCATAACCCTAACCCTAACCCTAACCCTTACCATAATGCTAACCCTAAATCTAACACTAACCCTAACACAATCCCTAACCCTTACCCTAACCCTAACCCTAACCCTTAGCCTAACCCTAACCCTAACTCTAACCTTAACCCTAACCCTAACACTAACCCCAAACCTTACCCTTACCCTAACCCTCTCCCTAAGCCTAACATTAACCCTAGCCTTAAACCTAACCCTAACATGAACCATTACCCTAACCCTAACCCTAACCCTTCCCCTTACCCTAACACTAACCCTAAACCTAACCCTAACATTAATCCTAAGCCTTACACTTACTCTAACCCTAACCCTAACCCTAAACCTTACCCTTACCCTAACCCTAACCGTAAACCTAACACTAACCTTGCACTAACCCTAACCCTAACCCTAACCTTTACCCTTACCCTAACCCTAACACTAACCCTAATCCTAATTCTAACAGTTACCCTTACCCTAACCCTAACCCTAACCCTAACCTTTCCCTAACCCTAAAACTTACCCTAACCCTAACCCCAAACCTATGCCTAACCCTATCCCTTACCCTAACCCTAACCCTAACCCTAACCCTTACCCTAACCCTAACCCTAACCCTAAACCTAACCCATACCCTAACGCTCACCCTAACCCTAACCCTATCCCTAACCCCTACCCTAAACATAACCCGAACCGTAACCCTTACCCTTACCCTCACCCTAACCCCAACCCTAAACCTAATCCTAACCCTTACTCTTACCCTAACCTTAACCCCTAACCTAACCCTAAACCTAACCCTAACCCTAAACCTTACCCTAATCCTAATCCTTGCCCTAACCTTAAACCTAAACCTAACCCTAACCTTAACCCAAACCCTTCCCCTTACCCTAACCCTAACCCTAAATCTAAACCTAACCCTAACCCTAACCCCTACCCTTACCCTAACCCTAACCCTAACCCTAAACAAAAAACCTTAGCCTAACCGTAACCCTAACCCTAACACTAATTTTACCCTAAACCTAACCCTAACCGTAACATTTACCCTAACCATAACCTTAACCCCAACCCCTAAACCTAAACCTTACCCTAACCCTTAACCTAACCCTAACCTTTACCCTTACCCTAACCCTAACCCTAACCCTAACACTAACCCTAAACTTAACTCTAACCCTAAACCTAACCCTAACCCTTACCCTTATCCTAACCTTAACCCTAAACCTTACACTTACCCTTACCCTAACCCTAACCCTAAATCTAACCCTTATCTTAACCTAACCCTAACCCTAACCCTAGCACTTACCCTAACACTAAATCTAACCCTTAGCCTAAACCTAACCCTAACCCTAACCCTTACTCTTACACTAAACCTAACCCCAAACCAAACCCTAAACCTATACCGTACCCTTACCCTAAACCTAAATCTAACCCTAACACTTACCCTAAGCCCTAAACCTAACCCTAACCCTAACCCTAACCCTTACCCTTACCCTAACCCTAACCCTAACCCTAAACCCAACCCTAACCCTAACACTACTCCGTACCCTAAGCCTAACCCTAACCCTAATCCTAACCCTAACCCTAACCCTAATCCTAACCCTAACCCTTACCCTTACATTAACCCTAAACCTAACCCCAACCCTAACCCTAACACTAATCCTTACCCTAAGCCTAACCCTACACCTAATCCTAAACCTAACCATAACCCTAAACTTAACCCTAACCCTAATCCTAAACCTTACCCTTACCCTACCCTTAAACATAACCCTTATCCTAAGCCTAACACTAACCCTAACCCTAACCATAACCCTAACCCCAACCCTAACCCTAACCCTAACCTTAATGCTAACCCTAAACCTAACCCTAACCCTAACCCTTACCCTAACCCTAAACTTTACCCTAAACCTAACCCTAACCCTGACCCCAACCCTTACCCTAAACCTAAACTTAACCCTTAGTCTAACCCTAACACTAACCATAACCTTAACCCTAACCCTATCCCTAACCCTAACCTTTACTCTTACCCTAACCCTAACCCTAAACCTAACACTAACCCTAAACTTAACCCTAACCCTAACTCTAACCCTTACCCTAACCCTAACCCTAACCCTAATCCTAACATTTATCCTAAGCCTTACCTTTACCCTAAACCAAACCCTAACCCTACCCTTACCCTTACCGTAACCCTAACCCTAAACCAAACACTAACCCTAACACTAACCCTAACTCTGAAACTTACCCTTACCCTAAACCTAACCCTAACGCTAACCCTTACACTTACCCTAACCCTAACCCTAAACCTAACCCTTAACCTAACCCTAACCCTTACCCTAACCCTAACCCTAACCCTAACCCCAACCCTAACCCTAACCCTAACACTAACCCTAACCCTAAACTTAATGCTAACCCTAACCCTAAGCCTAACCCTAACCCTAACCCCAACCCTAACCCTAACCCTAACCCTAACCGCTAATACTAACCCTAACCCTAAACCAAACCCTAACCCCTAATCCTAACACTTACCCTTACGCTGTCCCTAACCCTAACCCTAACCCTAAAACTTACCCTAACCCTAACCTTACCCTTACCCTAACCCTAACCCTAACTCTAACACTAAACCTAACTCTTACCGTAACCCTTACCCTCACCCTAACCCTAACCCTAAAACTAACACCTAACCCTAACCCTTACCCTAACCCTAACCCTAAACCTAACCTTAACCCTAAAGCTAACCCTAACCCTTACCCTTACCTTAACCCTAAACCTAACACTAACCCTAAACCTAACCCTTATCCTTACTCTAACCCTTAATGCTAACCCTAACCCTAACCCTTACCCTAACCCTAACTCTAACCCTAATCCATACCCTAACCCTAACCCTAACCCCAACCCTTACCCTTTCCTTAACCCTAACCCTAACCCTAACCTTAACCCTTACACTTACCTTAACCCTAATCCTACACCTAAACCTAACCCTAATCCTAACCCTAAACCTAACCCTAACCCTAAACCTTACTGTTAACCTAACCGTAAACCTAACCCTAACCCTAACCCTAACACTTACCTTTACACTAACTCTGACCCTAACCCTAAACCTAACCCTAACCCTAACCCTAACACTAAACCCTAACCCTACCCTAACCCTAACCCTAACCCTTACCCAAACCCTAACCCTTATCCTAACCCTAACCCTAACCCTTAGCCTAACCATAATCCTAACCCTAACATTAACCCTAACCCTAACACTAACCCTAAACCTTACCCTTACCCTAACACTATCCCTAACCCTAACACTAACCCTAGCCTTAACCCTAACCCTAACCCTAACCCTTACCCTAACCCTAACCCTAACCCTAAACCTTACCCTTACCCTAACCCTAACCCTAACCTTAATGCTAACCTAACCCTAACCCTAAACCTAACCCTAACCCTAACAGTTATGTTTACCCTAAGCCTAACCCGAAACCGAAACCTAACCCTAATCCTAACCCTAACCCTAAATCTAAACCTAAATTTAACCCTAACCCTAACCCTATCCCTTACCCTTACCCTAACCCTAACTCTAAACCTAACCCTAATTCTAAAACTAATCCTTACCCTCACCCTAACCCTAAACCTAACACTAAACCTAACCCTAACCTTAACCCTTACCCTTACCCTAACCCTAAACCTAACCCAAACCCTAACCCTAATCCTAACACTTACCCTTACCCTAAACCTTACCCTAACCGTTACACTTACCCTAACCCGAACCGTAACCCTAACCCTTACCGTAACCCTAACCCTTACCCTAAACCTAACCCTTACACTAACCCTAACCCTAACCCTAACCCTAACCCTTACACTAACCCTAACCCTAACCCTAATCCCTATACCTAACCCTTACCCTAAACCTAACCCTAACCCCTAACCCTAACCCTTATCCTAACCCTAACCCTAACCCTAACCCTAACCCTTACCCTAATGCTAACCCTAACTCTAACACTAACCCTAACACAAACCCTAACCCTTACCCTAACCCTAACCCTTAGCCTAACCCTAACCCTAACCCTAACCTTAACCCTAACCCTAACACTAACCCCAAACCTTACCCTTACCCTAACCCTCTCCCTAACCCTAACACTAACCCTAGCCTTAAACCTAACCCTAACATTAACCCTTACCCTAACCCTAACCCTAACCCTAACCCTTCCCCTTACCCTAACCCTAACCCTAAACCTAACCCTAACATTAATCCTAAGCCTTACACTTACTCTAACCCTAACCCTAACCCTAAACCTTACCCTTACCCTAACCTAACCCTAAACCTAACACTAACCCTAACACTAACACTAACCCTAACCCTAACCCTTACCCTTACCCTAACCCTAACACTAACCCTAACCCTAATTCTAACAGTTACCCTTACCCTAACCCTAACCCTAACCCTAACCTTTCCCTAACCCTAAAACTTACCTTAACCCTATCCCTAAACCTACACTAACCCTATCCTAAACTTTACCCTTACTCTAACCCTAACCCTAACCCTAACCCTTACCCTTACACTATCCCTAAACTTAACCCTAACCCTAACAATAACCCTAACCCTTACCCTAACCCTATCCCTAACCATACACTAACCCTATCCTAAATTTTACCCTTACTCTAAACCTAACCCTAACCCTAACCTCAACACTAACCCTAACCCTAACCCTAACCCTAACCCCAAAACTAATTCTAACGCTAAACCTTACCCTTATCCTAAACCTAAACCTAACCCTAACCCTGACCCCTAACCCTAACCCAAACCCTCATCCTTACCCTAACCCTAACCCTGAACTTAACCCTAAACCTAACACTAGCCCTAACCCTAACCCTTACCCTAACCATAACCCTGAACCTAAACCTAATCCTAACCCTTACCCTTACCCTAAGCCTAAACCTAAACCTAACCCTAACCCTAACCCTAACTCTTACCCTAACCCTAAACCTAATCCTAACCCTAATCCTTACCCTTACCCTAAACCTTACCCTAACCCTAAACTTAATCCTTACCCTAACTCTAACCCTAACCCTAACCCTTACCCTAACCCTTACCGTTACCCTTACCCTAAACCTAACCCTAAACCTAAACCTTATTCTAACCCTAATCCTAACCCTAACATTAATTCTAACCCTAACCCTAACCCTAACCCTTACCCTAACCCTAACCCTGAGCCTAATCCTAACCATAATCCTTACCCTTACCCTAACCCTAACCCTAAACCTAACCCTAACCCTCACCCGAAACCTAACCCTTACCCTAACCCTAACCTTAACCCTAACCCTAACCTTAACCCTAACCCTTACCATAACCCTATCCCTCACCCTACACTAACCATATCCTAACCTTTACCCTTACTCTAACCCTAACCCTAACCCTTACCCTTACACTAACCCTAACCCTAACCCTAACTCTAACCCCTAACCCTAACCCTAACCTTAAACATAACACTTAACCTAACCCTAACCCTAAATCTATCCCTTAACCTTACCCTAACCCTAAGCCTAATCTTAATGCTAACCCTAACTCTTAACCGAAACCTAATCCTTACACTAACCCTAACCCTAACTCTAAACTAACTCTTACCCTTACCCTAACCCTAAACCTAACCTTCACCCTAACCCTAACCCTAACCCTAACCCTTACCCTTACCCTAACCCTAATCCTAACCTTTATGCTAATCCTAACCCTAAACCGAAACCTAATCCTTACCCTAAACCTAAGCCTAACCTTAATGCTAACCCTAACCCTAAACCGAAACCTAATCCTTACCCTAACCCTAACCCTAACTCTAAACCTAACCCTTACCCTTACCCTAACCCTAACCCTAACCTTAACCCTAACCCTAACCCTAACCCTAAACCTAACCCTTACCCTTACCCTAACCCTAACCCTAACCCTAACCCTAACCTCAACACTAACCCTAACCCTAACCCTAACCCTAACCCTAACCCCAAACCTAACTCTAACGCTAACCCTAACCCTTACCCTAACCCTTACCCTTAACCTAACCCTAACCCTACCTCTAACCCTAACCCTAAATCTAACCGGAAGCCTTACCCTAACCCAAACCCTAACCCTTAGCCTAACCCTAAACCTAACCCTAACCTCAACACTAACCCTAACCCTAACCCTAACCCTAACCCCAAACCTAACTCTAACTCTAAACCTTACCCTTATCCTAAACCTAAACCTAACCCTAACCCTGACCCCTAACCCTAACCCAAACCCTCATCCTTACCCTAACCCTAACCCTGAACTTAACCCTAAACCTAACTCTAGCCCTAACCCTAACCCTTACCCTAACCCTAACCCTGAACCTAACCCTAACCCTAACCCTTACCCTTACCCTAAGCCTAAACCTAAACCTAACCCTAACCCTAACCCTGACCCCTAACCCCAACCCTAACCCTACCCCTTACCCTAACACTAACCCTGAGCCTAATCCTAACCATAATCCTTACCCTTACCCTAACCCTAACCCTAAACCTAAACCTAACCCTCACCCGAAACCTAACCCTTACCCTCACCCTAACCTTAACCCTAACCCTAACCCTAACCCTTACCCTAACCCTATGCCTAACCCTTCACTAACCCTATCCTAAACTTTACCCTTACTCTAACCCTAACCCTAACCCTAACCCTTACCCTTACACTAACCCTAACACTAACACTAACTCTAACCCCTAACCCTAACCCTAACCTTAAACATAAAACTTACCCTAACCCTAACCCTAAATATAACCCTTACACTTACTCTAGCCCTAAGCCTAACCTTAATGCTAACCCTAACCCTTAACCGAAACCTAATCCTTACACTAACCCTAACCCTATCTGTAAACCTAACCCTTACCCTTACCCTAACCCTAACCCTAAACTTAACCCTAACCCTAACCCTAACACTTACCCTTACCCTAACCCTAAGCCTAACCTTAATGCTAACCCTAACCCTAAACCGAAACCTAAACCTTACCCTAACCCTAAGAATAACTTTAATGCTAACCCTAACCCTAAATGGACACCTAATCCTTACGCTTACCCTAACCTAAACCTTACCCTAACCCTAATCCAAACCCTAACCTAACCCTTACCCTAATCCTAAACCTAACCCTAACCACTAACCCTAACCCTTACCCTAACCCTTACCCTTAACCTAACCCTAACCCTACCTCTAACCAAAACCCTAAATCTAACCGGAAGCCTTACCCTAACCCTAAACCTAACCCTTAGCCTAACCCTAACCCTAACCCTAACCTCAACAGTAACCCTAACCCTAACCCTAACCCCAAACCTAACTCTAATGCTAAACCTTAACCTGACCCTAACCCTAACCCCAAACCTAACTTTAACGCTAAACCTTACCCTTATCCTAAACCTAACCCTAACCATAACCCTGACCTAACCCAAACCCTCATCCTTACCCTAACCCTAAGCCTAACCTTAATGCTAACCCTAACCCTTAACCGAAACCTAATCCTTACCGTAACCCTAACTCTAACTCTAAACCTAGCCCTTACCCTTACCCTAACCCTAACACTACCCTTAACCCTAACCCTAACCCTAACCCTAACCCTTACCCTTACCCTAACCCTAACCCTAACCTCAACACTAACCCTAACCCTAACCCTAACCCCAAACCTAATTCTAACGCTAACCCTAACCCTTACCCTATCCCTTACCCTTAACCTAACCCTAACCCTAAATCTAACCGGAAGCCTTACCCTAACCCTAACCCTAACCCTTAGCCTAACCCTAAACATAACCCTAACCTCAACACTAACCCTAACCCTAACCCTAACCCCAAACCTAACTCTAATGCTAAACCTTACCCTTATCCTAAACCTACCCCTAACCCTAACCCTGACCCCTAACCCTAACCCAAACCCTATTCCTTACCCTAACCCTAACCCTGAACTTAACCCTAAACCTAACACTAGCCCTAACCCTAACCCTTACCCTAACCCTAACCCTGAACCTAAACCTAACCCTAACCCTTACCCTTACCCTAAGCATAACCTAAACCTAACCCTAACCCTAACCCTAACTCTTATCCTAACCCGAAACCTAACCCTAACCCTAACCCTTACCCTTACCCTAAACCTAACCCTAAACCTAAACCTTATTCTAACCCTAATCCTAACCCTAACATTAATTCTAACCCTAACACTAACCCTAAACCTTACCCTAACCCTAAACTTAATCCTTACCCTAACTCTAACCCTAACCCTAACCCTTACCCTAACACTAACCCTGAGCCTAATCCTAACCATAATCCTTACCCTTACCCTAACCCTAAACCTAAACCTAACCCTAACCCTCACCCGAAACCTAACCCTTACCCTAACCCTAACCTTAACCCTAACCCTAACCATAACCCTAACCCTTACCCTTACCCTATCCCTAACCCTACACTAACCCTATCCTAAACTTTAACCTTACTCTAACCCTAACCCTAACCCTAACCCTTACCCTTACACAAACCCTAAACCTAACCCTTACTCTAACCCCTAACCCTAACCCTAACCTTAAACATAACACTTACCCTAACCCTAACCCTAAATCTACCCCTTACCCTTACCCTAACCCTACGCCTAACCTTAATGTTAACCCTAACCCTAAACCGAAACCTAATCCTTACTTTAACCCTAACCCTAACCCTAAACCTAACCCTTACCCTTACCCTAACCCTAACCCTAAACTTAACCCTAACCCTAACCCCAACCCTTACCATTACCCTTACCCTAACCATAACCATAACCATAACCCTAACCCTAACCCTAAACTTAACCCCAAACCTAACCGTAACCCTAACCCTAACCTAACCCTTACCCTAATCCTAACCACTAACCCTAACCCTTACCCTAACCCTTACCCTTAACCTAACCCTAACCCTACCTCTAACCCTAACCCTAAATCTAACCAGAAGCCTTACCCTAACCCTAACCCTTATCCTAACCCTAACCCTAACCCTAACCTCAACACTAACCCTATCCCTAACCCTAACCCTAACCCTAACCCTAGCCTAACCCTAACCCTAACACTAACCTCAACACTAACCCTAACCCTAACCCTAACCCTAACCCTAAACCTTACCCTAACCCTAACCTTAATCCTTACCCTAACACTAACCCTAATGTTAACCCTTACCCTAACCCTAAACCCGAGCCTAATCCTAACGATAATCCTTACCCTTACCCTAACCCTAACCCTAAACCTAACCCTAACCCTCACCCGAAACCTAACCCTTACCCTAACCCTAATCTTAACCCTAAACCTAACCATAACCCTAACCCTTACCTTAACCCTATCCCTAACCCTACACTAACTCTATCCTAAACTTTACCCTTACTCTAACCCTAACCCTAAAGCTAACCCTAACCTTTACCCTTACACTAACCCTAACCCTAACCCTAACTCTAACCCCTAACCCTAACCCTAACATTAAACATAACACTTACCCTAACTCTAACCCTAAATCTAACCCTTACCCTTACCCTAACCCTAAGCCTAACCTTAATGATAACCCTAACCCTAAATCGAAACCTAATCCTTACCATAACCCTAACCCTAATCCTAAACCTAACCCTTACCCTTACCCTAACCCTAACCATAAACTTAATGCTAACCCTAACCATAACCCTAACCCTTACCCTCACCCTAACCCTAATCCTTGCCCTAACCCTAACCCTAACCCTCACCCTTACCCTAACCCTAACCCTAATCCTTACCCTAACCCTAACCCTAAAGCTAACCCTAACCCTTTCCCTAACCCTAACCTTAACCCTAAAACTAACCCTAACGCTAACCCTAACCCTAACCCTAACCCTCACCCTTACCCTTACTCTAAACCTAACCTTAAACCTAACCATAACCCTAAACCTAACCCCTAACCCTAACTCTTACCTTTATCCTATTCCTAACACTAAATCTAACCCTAACACTTACCCTAACCCTAAACCTAATCCTAAACCTAACCCTAACCCTTACCCTAACCCTAACCCTTACCCTAACCCTAACCCTAACCCCAACCCTAACCCTCATCCTAACCCTAACCCTAACCCTAAACTTAATGCTAACCCTAACCCTAAGCCTAACCCTAACCCTAACCCTAACCGCTAATACTAACCCTAACCCTAAACCAAACCCTAACCCCTAATCCTAACACTTACCCTTACGCTGTCCCTAACACTAACCATAACCCTAAAACTTACCCTAACCCTAACCTTACCCTTACCCTAACCCTAACCCTAACTCTAACACTAAACCTAACTCTTACCCTAACCCTTACCCTCACCCTAACACTAACCCTAAAACTAACACCTAACCCTAACCCTTACCCTAACCCTAACCCTAAAACTAACCTTAACCCTAAAGCTAACCCTAACCCTTACCCTTACCTTAAACCTAAACCTAACACTAACCCTAAACCTAACCCTTAACCTTACTCTAACCCTTAATGCTAACCCTAACCCTAACCCTTACCCTAACCCTAACTCTAACCCTAATCCATACCCTAACCCTAACCCTAACCCTAACCCTTACCCTTTCCTTAACCCTAACCCTAACCCTAACCTTAACCCTTACACTTACCTTAACCCTAATCCTACACCTAAACCTAACCCTAAACCTAAGCCTAACCCTAACACTTACCCTTACACTAACTCTGACCCTAACCCTAAACCTTACCCTAACCCTAACCCTAACACTAAACCCTGACCCTACCCTAACCCTAACCCTAACCCTTACCCAAACCCTAACCCTTATCCTAACCCTAACCCTAACCCTTAGCCTAACCATAATCCTAACCCTAACATTAACCCTAATCTAACACTAACCCTAAACCTTACCCTTACCCTAATCCTATCCCTAACCCTAACACTAACCCTAGCCTTAACCCTAACCCTAACCCTAACCCTTACCTAACCCTAACCCTAACCCTTACCCTTACCCTAACCCTAACCCTAACCTTAATTCTAACCTAACCCTAACCCTAAACCTAACCCTAACCCTAACAGTTACCTTTACCCTAAGCCTCACCCTAAACCGAAACCTAACCCTAATCCTAACCCTAACCCTAAATCTAACCCTAAATTTAACCCTAACCCTAAACCTATCCCTTACCCTTACCCTAACCCTAACTCTAAACCTAACCCTAACTCTAAAACTAATCCTTACCCTCACCCTAACCCTAAACCTAACACTAAACCTCACCCTAACCTCAACCCTTACCCTTACCTAACCCTAAACCTAACCCAAACCCTAACCCTAATCCTAACACTTACCTTACCCTAACCCTTACCATAACCCTTACACTTACCCTAACCCTAACCGAAACCCTAACCCTTACCATAACCCTAACAATAAACCTAACCCTAACCCTTACACTAACCCTAACCGTAACCCTAACCCTAACCCTTACACTAACCCTAACGCTAACCCTAATCCCTATACCCAACCCTTACCCTAAACCTAACCCTAACCCCTAACCCTAACCCTTACCCTAACCCTAACCCTAACCCTTACCCTAATACTAACCCTAACTCTAACACTAACCCTAACACAAACCCTAACCCTTACCCTAACCCTAACCCTAACCCTTAGCCTAACCCTAACCCTAACCTTAACCTTAACCCTAACACTAACCCCAAACCTTACCCTTACCCTAACCCTCTCCCTAACCCTAACACTAACCCTAGCCTTAAACCTAACCCTAACATTAACCCTTACCCTCACCCTAACCCTAACCCTAACCCTAACACTAACCCTAACCTTAACTCTAACCCTAACCCTAACCCTAACCCTTACCCTTATCCTAAACTTAACCCTAAACCTTACACTTACCCTTACCCTAACCCTAACCCTAACCCTAACCCTAACCCTAAATCTAACCCTTATCTTAACCTAACCCTAACCCTAACCCTAGCCCTTACCATAACCCTAAATCTAACCCTTAGCCTAACCCTAAACCTAACCCTAACCCTTACTCTTACCCTAATCCTAACCCCAAACCAAACCCTAAACCTATACCGTACCCTTACCCTAAACCTTAATCTAACCCTAACCCTTACCCTGAGCCCTAACCCTAACCCTAACCCTAATCCTAACCCTAACCCTTACCCTTACATTAACCCTAAACCTAACCCCAACCCTAACCTAACACTAATTCTTACCCTAAGCCTAACCCTAAACCTAAACCTAACCCTAACCCTAACCCTAACCCTTATCCTAACCCTAACTCTAACCCTTAGACTTCCCCTAACCTTAACCATAACCCTAACCCTAACCCTAACCCTAACCCTTACCCTAACCCTAACACTAACCCTAACCCCTAACCATAACCCTAACCCTAACGCTCACCCTAACCCTAATCCTAACCCTAACCCTTACCCTAACCCTAACCCAAACACTAACGCTTAGCCTTACCTTAACCCTAACTCTAACCGTAACCCTTACCCTAAACCTAACCCTAACTCTTACCCTAAACCTAACTCTAACCCTAACACCTAACCCTAACCCTAACCCTAACGCTCACGCTAACCCTAAACCTAACCCTAACCCTTACCCTAACCCTAACCCTAACCCTAACCCTAACCCTTACCCTGCCCCTAACCCTAACCCTAACCCCAACCCTAAACCTAACACTAACCCTTACCCTTACCCTAACCTAACCCTTAACCTACCCCTAACCCTAAACCTTTCCCTCACCCTAACTCTAAAAACTAACCCTAACCCTAACCCTAACCCCTAACCCTAAGCCTAACTCTTTCTCTTACCCTAACCCTAACCCTGAACCTTACCCTTACCCTAAACCTAACCCTAACGCTAACCCTTACACTTACCCTAACATTAAATCTAACCCTACCCTAACCCTAACCCTTACCCTAACGCTAAACCTAACCCTAATGCTTACCCTAAACCTAACCCTAACCCTAATCCTTACCCTCTCCTTAACCCTAACCCTAACTTTAACTCTAAACATAACACTAACCCTAAACCTAACCCTTACCCTAAACCTAACCCTAACCCTAACCCTAACCCTAACCCTTACACTTACCCTAACCCTAAATCTAACCCTAACCCTTACCCTAACCCTAAACCTAACCCTAATCCTAACCGTAACCGTAACCCTAACACTAACCCTAATCCTTACCCTCTCCCTAACACTAACCCTAACCCTAACATTTACCCTAAACCTAACCCTAACCCTGACCCTTACCCTTACCCTAACCCTAACCTTAAACCTAACCCTTAGCCTAACCCTAACCCTAACCCTAACCTCAACACTAACCCTAACCCTAACCCTAACCCGAACACTAACCCCAAACCTAATTCTAACGATAAACCTTACCCTTATCCTAAACCTAACCCTAAACCTAACCCTGACCACTAACTCTAACCCTAACCCTCAACCTTACCGTAACCCTAACCCTAAACTTAACCCTAACCCTAACCCTAACGCTTACCCTAACCCTAACCCTGAAACTAAACCTAACCCTAACCCTTACCCTTACCCTAAGCCTAAACCTAAACCTAACCCTAACCCTAACCCTAACCCTAACTCTTACCCTGACCCTAAACCTAACCCTAACCCTAACCCTTACTCTTACCCTAACCTTAACCCCTAACCTAACCCTAACCCTAACCCTAACCCTAACCCTAACCGTTACCCTAACCCTAATCCTTGCCCTAACCCTAAACCTAACGCTAACGCTAACCTTAACCCAAAACCTTACTCTTACCCTAACCCTAACCCTAAACCTAACCCTAACCCTAACCCTAACCTAACCCTTAGCCTAACCCTAACCCTAACCCTAACCCTAACCTAACCCTAACCCTAGCCCTTACCCTAACCCTAAACCTTTCCCTTAACCTAACCCTAAAACTAACCCTAACCCTAACCCTAACCCCTAACCCTAAGCCTAACTCTTTCTCTTACCCTAACCCTAACCCCAAACCTAACCCTAACCCTAACCCTGAACCTTACCCTTACCCTAAACCTAACCCTAACGCTAACCCTTACACTTACCGTAACCCTAAATCTAACCCTAACCCTAACCCTAACCCTTACCCTAACGCTAAACCTAACCCTAATCCTTACCCTAAACCTAACCCTAACCCTAACCTTAACCCTAATCCTTACCCTCTCCCTAACCCTAACCCTAACTTTAACCCTAAACCTAACACTAACCCTAACCCTTACACTTACCCTAACCCTAAATCTAACCCTAACCCTTACCCTAACCCTAAACCTAACCCTAATCCTTACCGTAACTGTAACCCTAAAACTAACCCCAATCCTTACCCTCTCCCTAACACTAACCCTAACCCTAACCCTAACATTTACCCTAAACCTAACCCTAACCCTGACCCTTACACTTACCCTAACCCTAACCTTAAACCTAACCCTTAGCCTAACCCTAACCCTAACCCTAACCTCAACACTAACCCTAACCCTAACCCTAACCCCAAACCTAACTAAAGCTAAACCTTACCCTTATCCTAAACCTAACCCTAAACCTAATCCTGACCCCTAACCCTCACCCTAACCCTCACCCTTACCCTAACCCTAACCCTGAACTTAACCCTAAACCTAACCCTAACCCTAACCCTAACCCTAACCTAACCCTAACCCTTACCCTTACCCTTACCCTAAGCCTAAACCTAACCCTAACCCTAACCCTAACCTCAACACTAACCCTAACCCTAACCCTAACTCTTACCCTGACCCTAAACCTAACCCTAACCCTAACCCTTACCCTTACCCTAAACCTAACCCTAAACCTAAACCTTATTCTTACCCTAACCCTAACCCTAACATTAATTCTAACCCTAACCCTAACCCTAACCCTTACCCTAACCCTAACCCTAACATTAATCCTTACCCTAACTCTAACCCTAACCCTTACCCTAACCCTAACCCTGAGCCTAAACCTAAACATAACCCTTACCCTTACACTAAACCTAACACTAAACCTAACCCTAACCCTCACCTGAAACCTCACCCTTACCCTAACCCTAACCATAACCCTAACCCTTACCCTAACCCTAACCCTATCCCTAACCCTACACTAACCCTATCCTAACCTTTACCCTTACTCTAACCCTAACCCGAACCCTAACCCGAACCCTTACACTAAACCTAACCCAAACCCTAACTCTAACCCCTAACCCTAACCCTAACCTTAAACATAACAATTACCCTAACCCTAACCCTAAATCTAACCCTTACCCTTACCCTAACAATAAGCCTAACCTTACTGCTAACCCTAACCCTAAACCGAAACCTAATCCTTACCCTAACCCTAACCCTAAACCTAAACCTAACCCTTACACTTACCCTAACCCTAACCCTAACCTTAACCCTAACCCTAACCCTTACCCTTACCCTAACCCTAACCCTAAACCTAACCCTAAACCTAACCCCAAACCTAACCCTAACCCTAACCCTAACCCTAACCTAAACCTTACCCTCATCCTAACCCTAACCCTAACCATAACCCTAACCCTTACCCTAACCCTAACCCTATCCCTAACCCTACACTAACCCTATCCTAACCTTTACCCTTATTCTAACCCTAACCCTAACCCTAACCCTAACCCTATATCTAACTGGAAGCCTTACCCTAACCCTAACCCTAACCCTTAGCCTAACCCTAACCCTAACCCTAACCTCAACACTAACCCTAACCCTAACCCTTAGCCTAACCCTAACCCTAACCGCTAATCCTAACCCTAACCCTAATCCAAACCCTAACCCCTAATCCTAACACTTACCCTTACGCTGTCCCTAACCCTAACCATAACCCTAAAACTTACCCTAACTCTATCCTTACCCTTACCCTAACCCTAACCCTAACTCTAACACTAAACCTAACCCTTACCCTAACCCTTACCCTCACCCTAACCCTAACCCTAAACCTAACACCTAACCCTAATCCTTACCCTAACCCTAACCCTAAACCTAACCTTAACCCTAAAGCTAACCCTAACCCTTACCCTTACCTTAACCCTAAACCTAACACTAACCCTAAACCTAACCCTTAACCTTACTCTATCCCTTAATGGTAACCCTAACCCTAACCCGTACCCTAACCCGTACCCTAACAATAATCCACACCCTAACCCTAACCCTAACCCTAACCCTTACCCTTTCCCTAACCCTAGCCCTAACCTTAACCCTAACCCTAAACCTAACCTTAACACTTACACTTACCTTAACCCTAATCCTACACCTAAACCTAACCCTAATTCTAACCCTAAACCTAACCCTAACCCTAACCCTTACTGTTACCCTAACCCTAACCCTAACCCTAACACTAAACCCTAACCCTACCCTAACACTAACCCTAACCCTTACCCAAACCCTAACCCTTACCTAACCCTAACCCTAACCCTTAGCCTAAACCTAATCCTAACCCTAACATTAACCCTAACCCTAACACTAACCCTAAACCTTACCCTTACCCTAACCCTATCCCTAACCCTAACACTAACCCTAGCCTTAACCCTAACCCTAACCCTAACCCTTACCCTAACCCTAAACCTAACCCTAACCCTTACCCTTACCCTAACCCTAACCCTAACCTTAATGCTAACCTAACCCTAACCCTAAACCTAACCCTAACCCTAACAGTTACCTTTACCCTAAGCCTAACCCTAAATCGAAACCTAACCCTAATCCTAACCCTAATCCTAACACTTATCCTTACCCTAACCCTTACCCTAACCCTTACCCTTACCCTAACCCTAACCGTAACCCTAACCCTTACCGTAACCCTAACCCTAACCCTAACCCTTACACTAACCCTAAACGTAACCCTAACCCTAACCCTTACACAAACCCTAAACCTAACCCTAATCCCTATAACTAACCCTTACCCTAAACCTAACCCTAACCCCTAAACCTAACCCTTACCATAACCCTAACCCTAACCCTAACCCTTACCCTAATGCTAACCCTAACTCTAACACTAACCCTAACACAAACACTAACCCTTACCCTAACCCTCACCCTAACCCTTAGCCTAACCCTAACCCTAACCCCAACCCCTAAACCAAACCCTTACCATAACCCTTAACCTAACCCTAACCTTTACCCTTACCCTAACCCTAACCCTAACCCTAACACTAAAACTAACCCTAACCCTAACCCTAACCCTAAACCTAACCCTAACATTAATCCTAAGCCTTACACTTACCCTAAACCTAAAACTAACCCTAAAACTTACCCTTACTCTAACCCTAACCCTAAACCTAACACTAACCCTAACACTAACCCTAACCCTAACCCTAACCTTTACCCTTACCCTAACGCTAACACTAACCCTAACCCTAATTCTAACAGTTACCCTTACCCTAACCATAACCCTAACCCTAACCTTTCCCTAACCCTAAAACTTATCCTAACCCTAACCCCAAACCTATGCCTAACCCTATCCCTTACCCTAACCCTAACCCTAACCCTAACCCTTTCCCTAACGCTAACCCTAACCCGAAACCTAAACCTAAACCTAACCCTATCCCTAACCCTTACCCTAAACCTAACCCGAACCGTAACCCTTTCCCTTACCCTCACCCTAACCCGAACCCCAACCCTAAACCTAATCCTAACCCTTACTCTTACCCTAACTTTGACCCCTAACCTAACCCTAACCCTAACCCTAACCCTTACGCTAACCCTAATCCTTGCCCTAACCCTAAACCTAACCCTAACCCTAACCCTAACCCAAACCCTTACCCTTACCCTAACCCTAACCCTAACCCTAAACGTAATCCTAACCCTAACCCCTACCATTACCATAACCCTAACCCTAACCCTAAACCAAACACCTTAGCCTAACCGTAACCCTAACCCTAACACTCATTTTTACCCTAAACCTAACCCTAACACTAAAACTTACCCTATCCCTAACCCTAACCCCAACCCCTAAACCAAACCCTTACCCTAACCCTTAACCTAACCCTAACCTTTACCCTTACCCTAACCCTAACCCTAACACTAACCCTAACCTTAACTCTCACCCTAAACCTAACCCTAACCCTTACCCTTATCCTAACCTTAACCCTAAACCTTACACTTACCCTTACCCTAACCCTAAAACTAACCCTAACTATAAATCTAACCCTTATCTTAACCTAACTCTAACCCTAACCCTAGCCCTTACCATAACCCTAAATCTAACCCTTAGCCTAACCCTAACCCTAACCCTAACCCTAACCCTTACTCTTACCCTAACCCTAACCCCAAACCAAACCCTAAACCTAACACTAGTCCGTACCCTAAGCCTAACCCAAACCCTAATCCTAACCCTAAACCTAACCCTAACCCTAATCCTAACCCTAACCCTTACCCTTACATTAACCCTAAACCTAACCCCAACCCTAACCCTAACACTAATCCTTACCCTAAGCCTAACCCTAAACCTAATCCTAAACCTAACCCTAACCCTAAACTTAACCCTAACCCTAAACCTAAACCTTACCCTTACCCTAACCCGAAACCTAACCAGTATCCTAAGCCTAACCCTAACCCTAACCCTAATCATTACCCTAACCCCAACCTTAACCCTAACCCTAACCTTAATGCTAACCCTAAACCTAACCCTAACCCTAACCCTTACCCTAACCGTAAACTTTACCCTAACCCTAACCCTAACCCTGACCCCAAACTCTTATCCTAAACCTAACCTTAACCCTTAGCCTAACCCTAACACTAACCATAACCTTAACCCTAACTCTAAACCTAACCCTAACCCTTACTCTTACCGTAACCCTAACCCTAACCCTAACACTAACCCTAAACTTAACCCTAACCCTAACTCTAACCCTTACCCTAACCCTAACCCTAACCCTAATCCTAACATTAATCCTAAGCCTTACCCTTACCCTAAACCTAACACTAACCCTAACCCTTACCCTTACCGTAACCCTAACACTAAACCAACACTAACCCTAACACTAACCCTAACCCTAACACTAACCCTGACCCTAACCCTAACCCTTACCCTTACCTAACCATAACACTTACCCTAAACCTAACCCTGACCCTAATCCTAACAGTTACCCTTACCCTAACCTAACCCTAATCCTAACCCTTACCCTAACCCTAACCCTTACCCTAACCCTAACCCCAAACCTATCCCTAACCCTAACCCTTACCCTAACCGTAACCTAACCCTAAACCTTACTCTTACCCTAACCCTAATCCCAAACTTAACCCTAACCCTAAACCGTGCCCTTACCCTAACCCTAAATCTAAACCTAACCCTAATCTTTACCCTAACCCTAACCATTACCCTAACCCTAAACCCAAATGTATCCCTAACCCTAACACTAACCCTAACCCAAACCTATCCCTAACCCTAACCCTAACCCTAACCCAAACCTATCCCTAACCCTAACCCTAACCCTTAGCCTAAACCGTACCCTTACCCTAACCCTTAATCTAACCCTAACCCTAACCCCTAACCCTAAACCTAACCCTAAACCGTAACCTTACCCTAACCCTAACCCTAACCCTAACCCTTACACTTACCCTAACCCTAACCCTAACCCTAACACTAATCCTAACCTTAACTCTAACTCTAACCCTAACCCTAACCCTTACCCTTATATTATCCTTAACCCTAAACCTTACACTTACCCTTACCCTAACCCTAACCCTAACCCTAACCATAAATCTAACGCTTAGTCTTAACCTAACCTTAAACCTAACCCTAGCCCTTACCCTAACAATAAATCTAACCCTTACGCTAAAGTTAAACCTAACCCTAACCCCTAACCCTAACCCTAACCCTAACCCTCTCCCTTACCCTTACCCTAACCCTAACCCTTAACCTTTCCCCAACCCTAACCCTATCCCTAACCCTAACCTTAACCCTAACCCTAAACTAACCCTAACCCTAACCCTTACCTTTACCCTAAGCCTAACCCTAAATCTAAACCTAACCCTAATCCTAACCCTAACCCTAACCCTAAACCTAAACTTAACCCTAACCCTAACCCTAACCCTTACCCTTACCCTTACCTTAACCCTAACCCTAAACCTAACCCTAACTCTAAAACTAATCCTTACCCTCACCCTAACCCTAAACCTAACCCTAACCCTAACCTTAACCCTGAACCTTATCCTAACCCTAAACGTAACCCAAACACTAACCCTAATCCTAACACTTACCCTTACACTAACCCTAACCCTAACACTTACCCTTACCCTAACCCTAACCCTCACCTTAACCCCAACCCTAAACCTAAACCTAACCCTAACGCTAACTCTTACCCTTACCCTAACCCTAACGCTAACCCTAACCCTAACCCTTACCCTAACCCTAACCCTAACCCTAACCCTTACACTAACCCTAACCCTAACTCTAACCCCTATCCCTAACCCTTACCCTAAACCTAACCCTAACCCCTAACCCTAACCCTTACCCTAACCCTAACCCTAACCCTAACCCTTACCCTTACCCTAACCCTAACCCTAACTCTATCCCTAACACTAACCCAAACCCTAACCCTTACCCTAACCCTTACCCCAACCCTTAGCCTAACCATAACACTAACTATAACCTTAACCCTAACCCTAACCCTAACCCTTACCCTTACCCTAACCCTAACCCTAACCCTAACACTAACCCTAAACTTAACCCTAACCTTAACTCTAACCCTTACCCTAACCCTAACCCTAACCCTAAACCTAACACTAACCCTAACCCCTACCCTTACCCTAACCCTAACCCTAACCCTAAACCAAACACCTTAGCCTAACCGTAACCCTAACCCTAACTTTTACCCTAAACCTAACCCTAACCCTAACACTTACCCTAACCCTTACCCTAACCCCAACCCCTAAACCTAACCCTTATCCTAACCCTTAACCTAACCCTAACCTTTACCCTTACCCTAACCCTAACCCTAACCCTAACCCTAACCTTAACTCTAACCCTAACCCTAACCCTAACCCTTATCCTTATCCTAACCTTAACCCTAAACCTCACACTTACCCTTACCCTAACCCTAACCCTAACCCTAACCCTAACACTAAATCTAACCCTTATCTTAACCTAACCCTAACCCTAACCCTAGCCCTTACCCTAACCCTAAATCTAACCCTTAGCCTAACCCTAACCCTAACCCTAACCATTATTCTTACCCTAACCCTAACCCCAAACCAAACCATAAACCTATACCGTACCCTTACCCTAAACCTAAATCTAACGCTAACCCTTACCCTAAGACCTAACCCTAACCCTAACCCTAACCCTTACCCTTACCCTAACCCTAACCCCAACCCTAACCCTAACACTAGTCCATACCCTAAGCCTAACCCTTACCCTAATCCTAACCCTAAACCTAACCCTAATCCTAACCATAACCCTTACCCTTACATTAACCCTAAACCTAAACCCAACCCTAACCCTTACACTAATCCTTACCCTAAGCCTAACCCTAAACCTAATCCTAAACCTAACCCTAACCCTAAACTTAACCCTATCCCTAAACCTAAACCTTACCCTTACCCTAACCCTAAACCTAACCAGTATCCTAAGCCTAACCCTAACCCTAACCCTAATCATTACCCTAACCCCAACCTTAACCCTAACCCTAACCTTAATGCTAACCCTAAACCTAACCCTAACCCTAACCCTTACCCTAACCGTAAACTTTACCCTAACCCTAACCCTAACCCTGACCCCAACTCTTATCCTAAACCTAACAGTTACCCTTACCCTAACCTTAACCCTAACCCTAATCCTAACCCTAACCCTAACCCTAATCCTAACCCTAACCCTTACCCTTACATTAACCCTAAACCTAACCCCAACCCTAACCCTAACACTAATCCTTACCCTAAGCCTAACCCTAAACCTAATCCTAAACCTAACCCTAACCCTAAACTTAACCCTAAACCTAATCCTAAACCTTACCCTTACCCTAACCCTAAACCTAACCCTTATCCTAAGCCTAACCCTAACCCTAACCCTAACCATTACCCTAACCCTAACACTAACCCTAAACCTAACGCTGACCCTAATCCTAACAGTTACCCTTACCCTAACCTAACCCTAACCCTTACCCTAACCCTAACCCTTACCCTAACCCTAACCCCAAAACAATCCCTAACCCTAACCCTAACCCTTACCCTAACTGTAACCTAACCCTAAACCTTACTCTTACCCTAAACCTAATCCCAAACTTAACCCTAACCCTAAACCTTACCCTAACCCTAAATCCAAACCTATCCCTAACCCTAACCCTAACCCTAACCCAAACCTATCCCTAACCATAACCCTAACCCTAAACCTAACCCAAACCTATCCCCAACCCTAACCCTAAACCTAAACCGTACCCTTACCCTAACCCTAAATCTAACCCTAACCCTAACCCTAACCCCTAACCCTAACCCTAACCCTAACCCTAAACCTTAACCTTACCCTAACCCTAACCCTAACCCTAACCCTAATCCCAAACTTAACCCTAAACCTAAACCGTGCCCTTACCCTAACCATAAATCTAAACCTAACCCTAATCTTTACCCTAATCCTAACCCTTACCCTAAGCCTAAATCCAAACCTATCCCTAAGCCTAACCCTAACCCTAACTCAAACCTATCCCTAACCATAACCCTAACCCTAACCCTAACCCAAACCTATCCCTAACCCTAACCCTAAGCCTAAACCTTACCCTTACCCTAACCCTAAATCTAACCCTAACTCTAACCCTAACGCCTAACCCTAACCCTAACCCTAAACCTTAACCTTACCCTAACCCTAACCCTAACTGTAACCCTTACACTTACCCTAACCCTAACCCTAACACTAACCCTAACCTTAACTCTAACTCTAACCCTAACCCTAACCCTTACCCTTATCCTAACCTTAACCCTAAACCTTACACTTACCCTTACCCTAACCCTAACCCTAACCCTAACCCTAACCCTAACCATAAATCTAAACCTTAGTCTTAACCTAACCTTAACCCTAACCCTAGCTCTTACCCTACCCCTAAATCTAACCCTTATGGTAAACCTAACCCTAACCCTAACCCCTAACCCTAACCCTAACCCTAACACTATCCCCTACCCTTACCTTAACCCTAACCCTTACCCTTTCCCCAACCCTAACACTAACTCTAACCTTAACAATAATCCTAAAAATAACCCTAACCCTAACCCTTACCTTTACCCTAAGCCTAACCCTAAATCTAAACCTAACCCTAATCCTAACCCTAACCCTAAACCTAAACTTAACCCTAACCCTAACCCTAGCCCTTACCCTTCCCTTACCCTAACCCTAACCCTTAACCTAACACTAACTTTAAAACTAATCCTTACCCTCACCCTAACCCCAAACCTTACCCTAACCCTAACCTTAACCCTTAACCTTATCCTAACCCTAAACCTAACCCAAATCCTAACCCTAATCCCAACACTTACCCTTACACTAACCCTAACCCTAACACTTACCCTTACCCTAACCCTAACCCTAACCTTAACCCCAACCCTAAACCTAAACCTAACCCTAACGCTAACCCTTACCCTTACCCTAACCCTAACGCTAACCCTAACCCTAACCCTAACACTTACCCTTGCCCTAACCCTAACCCTAAACCTAACCCTTACCCTAACCCTAACCATAACCCTAACCCTTACACTAACCCTAACCCTAAACCTAACCCCTATCCCTAACCCTTACCCTAAACCTAAACCTAACCCCTAACCCTAACCCTTACCCTAACCCTAACACTAACCATAACCCTAACCCTTACCCTTACCATAACCCTAACCCTAACTCTAACCCTAACACTAACCCAAACCCTAACCCTTACCCTAACCCTTACCCTAACCCTTAGCCTAACCCTAACACTAACCATAACCTTAACCCTAACCCTAAACCTAACCCTAACCCTAACCCTTACCCTAACCCTAACCCTAACCCTAACACTAACCCTAAACTTAACCCTAACCCTAACTCTAACCCTTACCCTAACCCTAACCCTAACCCTAATCCTAACATTAATCCTAACCCTTACCCTTACCCTAAACCTAACCCTACCCTAACCCTAACCCTTACCGTAACCCTAACCCTAAACCAAACACTAACCCTAACCCTAACCCTAACACTAACCCTAACCCTAACCCTAACCCTTACCCTAACCTTAATGCTAACCCTAAACCTAACCCTAACCATAACCGTTACCATAATCTTAACATTTACCCTAACCCTAAACCTAACCCTAACACTTACCCTTTCCCTAAACCTAACTCTACCTCTAACCCTAACCCTAAACCTAACCCTAACCCTAACCCTAACAATAACACTAACCCTAACCCTAACTCTAACCCTAATTCTAACGGTTACCCTTACCCTAACCCTAACCCTAACCCTAACACTTACCCTAACTCTAACCCTTACCCTAATCCTAACCCCAAACCTTTGCCTAACCCTAACCCTTAAACCTAACCTTAACCCTAACCCCAACCCTAACCCTTACTCTTACCCTAACCCTAACCACAAACCTAAAATTAACCCTAAACCGTACCCTTAACCTAACCCTAAATCTAACCCTAACCCTAACCATAAACCCTAACCTTAACCCTAACCCTAACCCTAACCATAAACCTAACCCTAACCCTAACCCTTACCCTAACCCTAAACCTAAACCTAACCCTAAACATAACTCAAACCCTAACCCTAACCCTTACCCTTACCCTAACCCTAAACCTAACCCTAACCCTAACACTAACACTAATCCTTACCCTAACCCTAACCCTAACCCTAATCCTACCCCTAACCCTAACCCTAACCCTAACCTTAACCCTCACCCTAACCCTGACACTTACCCTTACCCTAACCCTAAACCTAACCCTTATCCTTACCCTAACCCTAACCCTATCCCTAACCTTTACCCTAACCCTAACCCTAAACTTAATGCTAAACCTAACCATAACCCTAAAACTTACCTTAACCCTAAACTTTACACTAACCCTACCCGTAATCCTAACCCCAACCCTTACCCTTATCCTAAACTTAACCCTAAACCTTACACTTACCCTTATCCTAACCCTACCCCTTACAATAACCCTAAACCCAAACCTTTGCCTAACCCTAACCCTAACCCTAACCCTTACCCTAACCCTAACCCTAACCCCAACACTAACCCTTACTCTTACCCCAGCCCTAACCACAAACCTAAACCTAACCCTAAACCGTACCCTTATCCTAACTCTAAATCTAACCCTAACCCTAACACTTACCCCTAACCCTAACCCTAACCCTAACCCTAACCCTAACCTAAACCTAACCCTAACCCTAACCTTAAATCTACCCATAACCCTAACCCTAATCCTAACCCTAACCCTAACGCTTACCCTTACCATAACCGTAACCCTAACCCTAAACTTAACCCTGACATTTAGGCTAACCCTAACCCTAACCCTTACCCTAACTCTAACCTTAAACTTATCCCTAACCGTAACCCTAACCGTAACCCTTACCCTTACCCTAACCCTAACCCTAACCTTAACCTCAAACCTAACCCTACCCATAACGCTTACCCTTACCATAACCCTAACCCTAACCCTAAAACAAACACCCTTACCCTAACCCTAACACTAACCCTAACCCTTACCCTAACCCTAACCCTACCTCTAACCCTAACGCTAACCGTAAACCTAACCCTTACCCTAAACCTAACCGTAACCCTTACCCTTAGACTAACGCTAACCCTAACCCTAGCCCTTACCCTAACCCTAAATCTAACCCTTAGCCTAACCCTAACCCTAACCCTAACCCTTACCCTAACCCTAACCCTAACCCCAACCCTAACCCTTACTCTTACCCTAACCCTAACCACAAACCTAAACCTAACCCTAAACCATACCCTTACCTTAACCCTAAATATAATCCTAACCCTAACCCTTACTCTTACACTAACTCTAACCCCAAACCAAAACCTAAACCTAAACCGTACCCTTACCCTAAACCTAAATCTAACCCTAACCCTAACCCTAACCCCTAACCCTAACCCCTAACCCTAACCCTAACCCTAACCCTAACCCTAAACCTACCCTAACCCTAACCTTAATCCTACCCTAACCCTAACCCTAACCCTAACCTTAACACTAACCCTAACCCTAACCCTTTCCTTTACCCTAACCCTAAACCTAACCCTTATCCTTACACTAACCCTAACCCTAACCCTAACCCTTACCCTAACCCTAACCCTAAACTTAATGCTAACCCTAACCCTAACCCTAATCCTAAACCTTACCCTAATCCTAAACTTTACCCTAAACCTAACCCTAATCCTAACCCCAACCCTTACGCTTATCCTAAACTTAACCCTAAACCTTACACTTACCCTTACCCTAACCCTAACCCTTACACTAACCCTAACCCCAAACCTTTGCCTAACCCTAACCCTAACCCTTACCCTAACCCTAACCCTAACCCCAAACCTAACCCTTACTCTTACCCTAACCCTAAACACAAACCTAAACCTAACCCTAAACCGTACCCTTACCCTAACCCTAAATATAACCATAACCCTAAACCTAACCCCTAACCCTAACCCTAACCTTAACCTAACCCTAACCCTAACCCTAACCCTTACCCTACCAGAACCCTAACCCTAACCTTAACCCTAAACCTAACTCTAAACCTAACACTAACCCTAACCTTAACCCTAACCCTAACCCTAACCCTAAACTAAACCTAACCCTTACACTTACCCTAACCCTAAACCTAACCCTAACCTCTAACCCTAAACATAACCCTAACCCTAACTCTTACCCTTAGACTTACCCTAACCCTAACCCTAACACTTACCCTAACCCAAACACTAACCATAACCCCTAACCCTACCCTAAAGCTAACCCTCACCCTAACCCTAACCATAACCATAACCCTAACCCTTACCCTAACACTAACCCTAACTCTAACCCTTAGCCTTACCCTAACCCTAACCCTAACACTTACCCTAAGCCATACCCTAACCCTTACCCTAACCCTAACCCTAACCATAACCCCTAACCCTAACCCTAACCCTAACCCCAACCCTAAACCTAAACCTAACCATTAATCTTAACCTAACCTTAACCCCTAACCTAACCCTAACCCTAACCCTAACCCTTACCCTACCCCTAATCCTTACCCTAACCCTACACCTAACCCTAACCCTAACCTTAACCCTAACCCTTACCCCTACCCTAACCCTAACCCTAACCCTAACTCTAAACCTAACCCTAACCCTAACAATTACCCTTACCATAACCCTAACCCTAACCCCAAACCTAACCCTATCCGTAAGCCTACCCCTAACCCTTACCCTAACCCTAAACCTAACCCATACCCTTACCCTAACCCTAACCCTAAACCTAACCCTAACCCTAATTCTAACCCTAACCCTAACCCTTACACTTACCCTTACCCTAACTCTAACCCTAAACTTAACCCTGATATTTAGGCTAACCCTAACCCTAACCCTTACCCTAACTCTAACCTTAAACTTATCCCAAACCGTAACCCTAACCGTAACCCTTACCCTTACCCTAACCCTAACCCTAACCTTAACCTCAAACCTAACCCTACCCATAACGCTTACCCTTACCATAACCCTAACCCTAACCCTATAACAAACACCCTTACCCTAACCCTAACACTAACCCTAACCCTTACCCTAACCCTAACCCTACCTCTAACCCTAACGCTAACCGTAACCCTAACCCTAACCCTAACCCTAACCCTAACCCTAGCCCTTACCCTAACCCTAAATCTAACCCTTAGCCTAACCCTAACCCTAACCCTAACCCTTACCCTAACCCTAACCCTAACCCCAACCCTAACCCTTACTCTTACCCTAAACCTAACCACAAACCTAAACCTAACCCTAAACCGTACCCTTACCTTAACCCTAAATATAATCCTAACCCTAACCCTTACTCTTACACTAACTCTAACCCCAAACCAAAACCTAAACCTAAACCGTACCCTTACCCTAAACCTAAATCTAACCCTAACCCTAACCCTAACCCCTAACCCTAACCACAACCCTAACCCTTACCCTTACCCTAACCCTAACCCTAACCCCAACCCTAACCCTAACACTAGTCTTTACCCTAAGCCTAACAATAACCCTAATCCTAACCCTAAACCTAACCCTAACCCTAATCCTAACCCTAACCCTTACCCTTACATTAACCCTAAACCCAACCCCAACCCTAACCCTAACACTAATCCTTACCCTAAGCCTAACCCTAACCCTAATCCTAACCCTAACCGTAACCCTAACCCTTACCCTAACCCTAAACTTTACCCTAACCCTAACTCTAATCCTAACCCCAACCCTTACGCTTATCCTAAACTTAACCCTAAACCTTACACTTACTCTTACCCTAACCCTAACCCTTACACTAACCCTAACCCCAAACCTTTGCCTAACCCTAACCCTAACCCTAACCCTTACCCTAACCCTAACCCTAACCCCAACCCTAACCCTTACTCTTACCCTAACCCTAACCACAAACCTTAACCTAACCCTAAATCGTACCCTTACTCTAACCCTAAATATAACCCTAACCCTAAACCTAACCCCTAACCCTAACCCTAACCTTAACCTAACCCTAAACCTAACCCTAACCCTAAGCAAAACCTTAAACCTACGCCTAACCCTAACCCTAACCCTAACCCTAACGCTAAACCTAACTCTAACCCTAACCCTAACCCTTACCCTACCCTAACCCTAACCCTAACCCTAACCCTTACCCTAACCCTAACCCTAACCCTAACCCTAACCTTAACCCTAAACCGAACCCTAACCCTATCCCTAACCCTTACCCTTATCCTAACTTTAACCCTAACCCTAACCCTAAACTTTACGCTAACCCTAACGCTAACTCTGACCCTTAGCCTTACCCTAACTCTAACCTTAAACCTAACCCTAACCCTAACGCTAAACCTAACCCTTACCCTTACCTTAAGCCTAACCCTAACCTTATCGCCAACCCTAAACCAACCCTAACCCTAATCCTAACGCTTGCCCTTACCCTAACTGTAACCCTAACCCTAACGCTAGCACTTACCCTTACTCTAACCCTAACCCTAACCTTAACGCTAACTTTTATCCTAAACCTAACCCTAACCCTTACCCTAAGCCTAACCCTAACCCTAACCTAACCACTAAGCATAACATTAACCCTAACCCAAACCCTAACCCTTACCCTTACCCTAACCCTAACCCTACATCTAACCCTAAACCTAACCCTAACCCTAACCCTTAACCTAACGCTAACCCTAACCCTTAGCCTAACCCGAACCCTAACCCTAACCTTAATCCTAACCCTAACTCTAAACCTAACACTAACCCTAACCTTAACCCTAACCCTAACCCGAACCCTAACCCTTACCCTTACCCTAACCCTAACCTAAACCCAACCCTTACACTTTCCCTAACCCTAACCCTAACCCTAACCCTAACCCTAACCATAACCCTAACCTAACTCTAACCCTTAGTCTTAACCTAACCCTAACCCTAACCCTAGCCCTTACCCTAACCCTAACTCTAACCCTTAGACTTACCCTAACCCTAACCCTAACACTTACCCTAACCCTAACACTAACCATAACCCCTAACCCTATCCTAACCCTAACCCTCACCCTAACCCTAACCATAACCATAACCCTAACCCTTACCCTAACATTAACCCTAACTCTAACTCTTAGCCTTACCCTAACCCTAACCCTAACACTTACCCTAAGCCATACTCTAACCCTTACCCTAACCCTAACCCTAACCATCACCCCTAACCCTAACCCATACCCTAACGGTCACTCTAACCCTAACCCTAATCCTAACCCTTACCCTAACCCTAACCCGAACCCTAACCCTTATCCTTACCCTCACCATAACCCTAACCCCAACCTAAAACCTAACCCTAACCATTAATCTTAACCTAACCTTAACCCCTAACCTAACCCTAACCCTAACCCTAACCCTTACCCTACCCCTAATCCTTACCCTAACCCTAAACCTAACCCTAACCCTAACCGTAACCCTAACCCTTGCCCCTACCTTAACCCTAACCCTAACCCTAACTCTAAACCTAACCCTAACCCTAACCCTTACCCTTACCATAACCCTAACCCTAACCCCAAACCTAACCCTATCCGTAACCCTAACCCTAACCCTTACCCTAAACCTAAACCTAACCCCTACCCTTAACCTAACCCTAACCCCAAACCTAACCCTAACCCTAACCCTAACCCTAATGTTAAACCTAAACCTAACACTAACCCTAATCCTAACCCTTACCCTAACCCTAACCCTGAACCTAACCCTAACCCTAACCCATACCCTTATCCTAACCCTAACCCTAAACCTATCCCTAACCCGAATTCTAACCCTAACCCTAACCCTTACACTTACCCTTACACTAACTCTAACCCTAAACTTAACCCTAAACTTTACGCTAACCCTAACCCTAACCCTAACCCTAACCCTTACCCTAACTCTAACCTTAAACTTAACCCTAACCATAACCCTAACCATAACCCTTACCCTTATCCTAACCCTAACCCTAATCTTAACCCCAAACCTAACCCTACCCATAACGCTTACCCTTACCATAACCCTAACCCTAACCCTAAAACAAACACCCTTACCCTAACCCTAACACTAACCCTAACCCTTACCCTAACCCTAACCCTAAACCTAACACCTAACCCTAGCACTAACCCTAACCCTTACCCTTACCCTAACCCTAACCCTACCTCTAACCCTAACCCTAACCGTAACCCTAACCCTTACCCTAAACCTAACCCTAACCCTTACCCTTAGCCTAACGCTAACCCTAACCCTAGCCCTTACCCTAACCCTAAATCTAACCCTTAGCCTAACCCTAACCCTAAACTTAACCCTAACCCTAACCCTTCCTCTTACCCTAACTCTAACCCCAAACCAAACCCTAAACCTAAACCGTACCCTTAAACTAACCCTAAATCTAACCCTAACCCTAACCCTAACCCCTAACCCTAACCCCAACCCTAACCCTTACCCTTACCCTAACCCTAACCATAACCCCAACCCTAACCCTAACACTAGTCCTTACCCCAAGCCTAACACTAACCCTAATCCTAACCCTAACCCTAACCCTAACCCTAACCCTAATCCTAACCCTAACCCCAAACCTAACTCTAATGCTAAACCTTAACCTGACCCTAACCCTAACCCTAACCCTCACCCTTACCCTAACCCTAACCCTGAACTTAACCCTAAACCTAACACTAGCCCTAACCCTAACCCTTACCCTAACCCTAACCCTGAAACTAAACCTAACCCTAACCCTTACCCTTACCCTAAGCCTAAACCTAAACCTAACCCTAACACTAACCCTAACTCTTACCCTAACCCTAAACCTAACCCTAACCCTAACACTTACCCTTACCCTAATCCTAACCCTAAACCTAAACATTATTCTAACCCTAATCCTAACCCTAATATTAATTCTAACCCTAATCCTAACCCTAAACCTTACCCTAACCCTAACCTTAATCCTTACCCTAACTCTATCCCTAACCCTAACCCTTACCCTAACCCTAACCCTGAGCCTAATCCTAACCATAACCCTTACCCTTACCCTAACCCTAGCCCTAAAACTAACCCTAACCCTCACCTGAAACCTAACCCTTACCCTAACCTTAACCTTAACCCTAACCCTAACCATAACCCTAACCCTTATCCTAACCATATCCCTAACCCTACACTAACCCTATCCTAAACTTTACCCTTACTCTAACCCTAACCCTAACCCTAACCCTAACCCTTACCATTACACGAACCCTAACCCTAACCCTAACCCTAACTCTAACCCCTAACCCTAACCCTAACCTTAAACATAAGACTTACCCTAACCATAACCCTAAATCTTACCCTTACCCTTACCCTAACCGTAACCCTGAACTTAACCCTAAACCTAACCCTAACCCTAACCCTAACCCTAACCTAACCCTAACCCTTACCCTTAACCTAAGCCTAAACCTAACCCTAACCCTAACCCTAAACTCAACACTAACCCTAACCCTAACCCTAACTCTTACCCTGACCCTAAACCTAACCCTAAACCTAACCCTTACCCTTACCCTAAACCTAACCCTAAACCTAAACCTTATTCTTACCCAAACCCTAACCCTAACATTAATTCTAACCCTAACCCTAACCCTAACCCTTACCCTAACCCTAACCCTAACATTAATCCTTACCCTAACTCTAACCCTAACCCTAACCCTTACCCTAACCCTAACCCTGAGCCTAAACCTAAACATAACCCTTACCCTTACACTAAACCTAACACTAAACCTAACCCTAACCCTCACCTGAAACCTCACCCTTAACCTAACCCTAACATTAACCCTAACCCTAACCATAACCCTAACCCTTACCCTAACCCTAACCCTATCCCTAACCCTACACTAACCCTATCCTAACCTTTACCCTTACTCTAACCCTAACCCGAACCCTAACCCTTACCCTTACACTAAACCTAACCCTAACCCTAACTCTAACCCCTAACCCTAACCCTAACCTTAAACATAACAATTACCCTAACCCTAACCCTAAATCTAACCCTTACCCTTACCCTAACAATAAGCCTAACCTTACTGCTAACCCTAACCCTAAACCGAAACCTAATCCTTACCCTAAACCTAACCCTAAACCTAAACCTAACCCGTACACTTACCCTAACCCTAACCCTAACCTTAACCCTAACCCTAACCCTTACCCTTACCCTAACCCTAACCCTAAACCTAACCCTAAACCTAACCCCAAACCTAACCCTAACCCTAACCCTAACCCTAACCTAACCCTTACCCTCATCCTAACCCTAACCCTAACCATAACCCTAACCCTTACCCTAACCCTAACCCTATCCCTAACCCTACACTAACCCTATCCTAACCTTTACCCTTATTCTAACCCTAACCCTAACCCTAACCCTAACCCTATATCTAACCGGAAGCCTTACCCTAACCCTAACTCTAACCTCAACACTAACCCTAACCCTAACCCTTAGCCTAACCCTAACCCTAACCGCTAATCCTAACCCTAACCCTAATCCAAACCCTAACCCCTAATCGTAACACTTACCCTTACGCTGTCCCTAACGCTAACCATAACCCTAAAACTTACCCTAACTCTATCCTTACCCTTACCCTAACCCTAACCCTAACTCTAACACTAAACCTAACCATTACCCTAACCCTTACCCTCACCCTAACCCTAACCCTAAACCTAACACCTAACCCTAATCCTTACCCTAACCCTAACCCTAAACCTAACCTTAACCCTAAAGCTAACCCTAACCCTTACCCTTAACTTAACCGTAAACCTAACACTAACCCTAAACCTAACCCTTAACCTTACTCTATCCCTTAATGGTAACCCTAACCCTAACCCTTACCCTAACCCTAATCCTAACAATAATCCATACCCTAACCCTAACCCTAACCCTAACCCTTACCCTTTCCCTAACCCTAACCCTAACCTTAACCCTAACCCTAAACCTAACCTTAACACTTACACTTACCTTAACCCTAATCCTACACCTAAACCTAACCCTAATTCTAACCCTAAACCTAACCCTAACCCTAACCCTTACTGTTACCCTAACCCTAACCCTAACCCTAACACTAAACCCTAACCCTACCCTAACGCTAACCCTAACCCTTACCCAAACCCTAACCCTTACCTAACGCTAACCCTAACCCTTAGCCTAAACCTAATCCTAATCCTAACATTAACCCTAATCCTAACACTAACCCTAAACCTTACCCTTACCCTAACCCTATCCCTAACCCTAACACTAACCCTAGCCTTAACCCTAACCCTAACCCTAACCCTTACCCTAACCCTAAACCTAACCCTAACCCTTACCCTTACCCTAACCCTAACCCTAACCTTAATGCTAACCTAACCCTAACCCTAAACCTAACCCTAACCCTAACAGTTACCTTTACCCTAAGCCTAACCCTAAATCGAAACCTAACCCTAATCCTAACCCTAATCCTAACACTTACCCTTACCCTAACCCTTACCCTAACCCTTACCCTTACCCTAACCCTAACCGTAACCCTAACCCTTACCATAACCCTATCCCTAACCCTAACCCTTATACTAACCCTAAACGTAACCCTAACCCTAACCCTTACACAAACCCTAACCCTAACCCTAATCCCTATACCTAACCCTTACCCTAAACTTAACCCTAACCCCTAAACCTAACCCTTACCATAACCCTAACCCTAACCCTAACCCTTACCCTAATGCTAACCCCAACTCTAACACTAACCGTAACACAAACACTAACCCTTACCCTAACCCTAACCCTAACCCTTAGCCTAACCCTAACCCTAACCCCAACCCCTAAACCAAACCCTTACCATAACCCTTAACCTAACCCTAACCTTTACCCTTACCCTAACCCTAACCCTAACCCTAACACTAAAACTAACCCTAACCCTAACCCTAACCCTAACCCTAAACCTAACCCTAACATTAATCCTAAGCCTTACACTTACTCTAAACCTAAACCGAACCCTTAAACTTACCCTTACTCTAACCCTAACCCTAAAGCTAACACTAACCCTAACACTAACCCTAACCCTAACCCTAACCTTTACCCTTACCCTAACGCTAACACTAACCCTAACCCTAATTCTAACAGTTACCCTTACCCTAACCCTAACCCTAACCCTAACCTTTCCCTAACCCTAAAACTTATCCTAACCCTAACCCCAAACATATGCCTAACCCTATCCCTTACCCTAAACCTAACCCTAACCCTAACCCTTTCCCTAACCCTAACCCTAACCCTAACCCTAAACCTAAACCTAACCCTATCCCTAACCCTTACCCTAAACCTAAACCGAACAGTAACCCTTTCCCTTACCCTCACCCTAACCCGAACCCCAACCCTAAACCTAATCCTAACCCTTACTCTTACCCTAACTTTGACCCCTAACCTAACCCTAACCCTAACCCTAACCCTAACCCTTACGCTAACCCTAATCCTTGCCCTAACCCTAAACCTAACCCTAACCCTAACCCTAACCCAAACCCTTACCCTTACCCTAACCCTAACCCTAACCCTAAACGTAATCCTAACCCTAACCCCTACCCTTACCATAACCCTAACCCTAACCCTAAACCAAACACCTTAGCCTAACCGTAACCCTAACCCTAACACTAATTTTTATCCTAAACCTAACCCTAACCCTAACACTTACCCTAACCCTAACCCTAACCCCAACCCCTAAACCAAACCCTTACCCTAACCCTTAACCTAACCCTAAACTTTACCCTTACCCTAACCCTAACCCTAACACTAACCCTAACCTTAACTCTCACCCTAAACCTAACCCTAACCCTTACCCTTATCCTAACCTTAACCCTAAACCTTACACTTACCCTTACCCTAACCCTAAAACTAACCCTAACCATAAATCTAACCCTTATCTTAACCTAACTCTTACCCTAACCCTAGCCCTTACCCTAACCCTAAATCTAACCCTTAGCCTAACCCTAACCCTAACCCTAACCCTAACCCTTACTCTTACCCTAACCCTAACCCCAAACCAAACCCTAAACCTAACACTAGTCCGTACCCTAAGCCTAACCCAAACCCTAATCCTAACCCTAAACCTAACCCTAACCCTAATCCTAACCCTAACCCTTACCCTTACATTAACCCTAAACCTAACCCCAACCCTAACCCTAACACTAATCCTTACCCTAAGCCTAACCCTAAACCTAATCCTAAACCTAACCCTAATCCTAAACTTAACCCTATCCCTAAACCTAAACCTTACCCTTACCCTAACCCTAAACCTAACCAGTATCCTAAGCCTAACCCTAACCCTAACCCTAATCATTACCCTAACCCCAACCTTAACCCTAACCCTAACCTTAATGCTAACACTAAACCTAACCCTAACCCTAACCCTTACCCTAACCGTAAACTTTACCCTAACCCTAACCCTAACCCTGACCCCAACTCTTATCCTAAACCTAACCTTAACCCTTAGCCTAACCCTAACACTAACCATAAGCTTAACCCTAACTCTAAACCTAACCCTAACCCTTACTCTTACAGTAACCCTAACCCTACCCCTAACACTAACCCTAAACTTAACCCTAACCCTAACTCTAACCCTTACCCTAACCCTAACCCTAACCCTAATCCTAACATTAATCCTAAGCCTTACCCTTACCCTAAACCTAACACTAACCCTAACCCTTACCCTTACCGTAACCCTAACCCTAAACCAACACTAACCCTAACACTAACCCTAACCCTAACACTAACCCTGACCCTAACCCTAACCCTTACCCTTACCTAACCATAACACTTACCCTAAACCTAACCCTGACCCTAATCCTAACAGTTACCCTTACCCTAACCTAACCCTAATCCTAACCCTTACCCTAACCCTAACCGTTACCCTAACCCTAACCCCAAACTTATCCCTAACCCTAAACCTTACCCTAACCGTAACCTAACCCTAAACCTTACTCTTACCCTAACCCTAATCCCAAACTTAACCCTAACCCTAAACCGTGCCCTTACCCTAACCCTAAATCTAAACCTAACCCTAATCTTTACCCTAACCCTAACCATTACCCTAACCCTAAACCCAAATGTATCCCTAACCCTAACACTAACCCTAACCCAAACCTATCCCTAACCCTAACCCTAACCCTAACCCAAACCTATTCCTAACCCTAACCCTAACCCTAAGCCTAAACCGTACCCTTACCCTAACCCTTAATCTAACCCTAACCCTAACCCCTAACCCTAAACCTAACCCTAAACCGTAACCTTACCCTAACCCTAACCCTAACCCTAACCCTTACACTTACCCTAACCCTAACCCTAACCCTAACACTAACCCTAACCTTAACTCTAACTCTAACCCTAACCCTAACCCTTACCCTTGTATTATCCTTAACCCTAAACCTTACACTTACCCTTACCCTAACCCTAACCCTAACCCTAACCATAAATCTAACGCTTAGTCTTAACCTAACCTTAAACCTAACCCTAGCCCTTACCCTAACCATAAATCTAACCCTTACGCTAAAGTTAAACCTAACCCTAACCCCTAACCCTAACCCTAACCCTAACCCTCTCCCTTACCCTTACCCTAACCCTAACCCTTAACCTTTCCCCAACCCTAACCCTAACCCTAAACCTAACCTTAACCCTAACCCTAAACCTAACCCTAACCCTAACCCTTACCTTTACCCTAAGCCTAACCCTAAGTCTAAATCTAACCCTAATCCTAACCCTAACCCTAACCCTAAACCTAAACTTAACCCTAACCCTAACCCTATCCCTTACCCTTACCCTTACCTTAACCCTAACCCTAAACCTAACCCTAACTCTAAAACTAATCCTTACCCTCACCCTAACCCTAAACCTAACCCTAACCCTAACCTTAACCCTGAACCTTATCCTAACCCTAAACGTAACCCAAACCCTAACCCTAATCCTAACACTTACCCTTACACTAACCCTAACCCTAACACTTACCCTTACCCTAACCCTAACCCTCACCTTAACCCCAACCCTAAACCTAAACCTAACCCTAACGCTAACTCTTACCCTTACCCTAACCCTAACGCTAACCCTAACCCTAACACTTACCCTTGCCCTAAGCCTAACCCTAACCCTAACCCTTACCCTAACCCTAACCATAACCCTAACCCTTACACTAACCCTAACCCTAACTCTAACCCCTATCCCTAACCCTTACCCTAAACCTAACCCTAACCCCTAACCCTAACCCTTACCCTAACCCTAACCATAACCCTAACCCTTACCCTTACCCTAACCCTAACCCTAACTCTAACCCTAACACTAACCCAAACCCTAACCCTTACCCTAACCCTTACCCCAACCCTTAGCCTAACGCTAACACTAACTATAACCTTAACCCTAACCCTAACCCTAACCCTTACCCTTACCCTAACCCTAACCCTAACCCTAACACTAACCCTAAACTTAACCCTAACCCTAACTCTAACCCTTACCGTAACCCTAACCCTAACCCTAAACTTAACCCTAACCCTAACCCCTACCCTTACCCTAACCCTAACCCTAACCCTAAACCAAACACCTTAGCCTAACCGTAACCCTAACCCTAAATTTTACCCTAAACCTAACCCTAACCCTAACACTTACCCTAACCCTTACCCTAACCCCAACCCCTAAACCTAACCCTTACCCTAACCCTTAACCTAACCCTCACCTTTACCCTTACCCTAACCCTAACCCTAACCCTAACCTTAACTCTAAACCTAACCATAACCCTAACCCTTATCGTTATCCTAACCTTAACCCTAAACCTCACACTTACCCTTACCCTAACCCTAACCCTAACCCTAACCCTAACCCTAAATCTAACCCTTATCTTAACCTAACCCTAACCCTAACCCTAGCCCTTACCCTAACACTAAATCTAACCCTTAGCCTAACCCTAACCCTAACCCTAACCATTATTCTTACCCTAACCCTAACCCCAAACCAAACCATAAACCTATACCGTACCATTACCCTAAACCTAAATCTAACGCTAACCCTAACCCTAAGACCTAAGCCTAACCCTAACCCTAACCCTTACCCTTACCCTAACCCTAACCCCAACCCTAACCCTAACACTAGTCCATACCCTAAGCCTAACCCTAACCCTAATCCTAACCCTAACCCTAACCCTAACCCTAATCCTAACCATAACCCTTACCCTTACATTAACCCTAAACCTAACCCCAACCCTAACCCTTACACTAATCCTTACCCTAAGCCTAACCCTAAACCTAATCCTAAACCTAACCCTAACCCTAAACTTAACCCTAAACCTAATCCTAAACCTTACCCTTACCCTAACCCTAAACCTAACCCTTATCCTAAGCCTAACCCTAACCCTAACCCTAACCATTACCCTAACCCTAACACTAACCCTAAACCTAACCCTGACCCTAATCCTAACAGTTACCCTTACCCTAACCTAACCCTAACCCTTACCCTAACCCTAACCCTTACCCTAACCCTAACCCCAAACCTATCCCTAACCCTAACCCTAACCCTTACCCTAACTGTAACCTAACCCTAAACCTTACTCTTACCCTAACCCTAATCCCAAACTTAACCCTAACCCTAAACCTTACCCTAATCCTAAATCCAAACCTATCCCTAACCCTAACCATAACCCTAACCCAAACCTATCCCTAACCATAACCCTAACCCTAACCCTAACCCAAACCTATCCCTAACCCTAACCCTAAGCCTAAACCGTACCCTTACCCTAACCCTAAATCTAACCCTAACCCTAACCCTAACCCCTAACCCTAACCCTAACCCTAACCCTAAACCTTAACCTTACCCTAACCCTAACCCTAACCCTAACCCTAACCCTTACACTTACCCTAACTCTAACCCTAACCCTAACCCTAACCCTAATCCGAAACTTAACCCTAAACCTAAACCGTGCCCTTACCCTAACCATAAATCTAAACCTAACCCTAATCTTTAACCTAATCCTAACCCTTACCCTAAGCCTAAATCCAAACCTATCCCTAAGCCTAACCCTAACCCTAACCCAAACCTATCCCTAACCATAACCCTAACCCTAACCCTAACCCAAACCTATCCCTAACCCTAACCCTAAGCCTAAACCTTACCCTTACCCTAACCCTAAATCTAACCCTAACTCTAACCCTAACGCCTAACCCTAACCCTAAGCCTAAACCTTAACCTTACCCTAACCCTAACCCTAACTGTAACCCTTTAACTTACCCTAACCCTAACCCTAACACTAACCCTAACCTTAACTCTAACTCTAACCCTAACCCTAACCCTTACCCTTATCCTAACCTTAACCCTAAACCTTACACTTACCCTTACCCTAACCCTAACCCTAACCCTAACCATAAATCTAAACCTTAGTCTTAACCTAACCTTAACCCTAACCCTAGCTCTTACCCTACCCCTAAATCTAACCCTTATGGTAAACCTAACCCTAACCCTAACCCCTAACCCTAACCCTAACCCTAACACTATCCCCTACCCTTACCTTAACCCTAACCCTTACCCTTTCCCCAACCCTAACACTAACTCTAACCTTAACAATAATCCTAAAAATAACCCTAACCCTAACCCTTACCTTTACCCTAAGCCTAACCCTAAATCTAAACCTAACCCTAATCCTAACCCTAACCCTAACCCTAAACCTAAACTTAACCCTAACCCTAACCCTAGCCCTTACCCTTCCCTTACCCTAACCCTAACCCTTAACCTAACACTAACTCTAAAACTAATCCTTACCCTCACCATAACCCCAAACCTTACCCTAACCCTAACCTTAACCCTTAACCTTATCCTAACCCTAAACCTAACCCAAATCCTAACCCTAATCCCAACACTTACCCTTACACTAACCCTAACCCTAACACTTACCCTTACCCTAACCCTAACCCTAACCTTAACCCCAACCCTAAACCTAAACCTAACCCTAACGCTAACCCTTACCCTTACCCTAACACTAACGCTAACCCTAACCCTAAACCTAACCCTTACCCTAACCCTAACCATAACCCTAACCCTTACACTAACCCTAACCCTAACTCTAACCCCTATCCCTAACCCTTACCCTAAACCTAAACCTAACCCCTAACCCTAACCCTTACCCTAACCGTAACACTAACCCAAACCCTAACCCTTACCCTAACCCTTACCCTAACCCTTAGCCTAACCCTAACACTAACCATAACCTTAACCCTAACCCTAAACCTAACCCTTTCCCTAACCCTTACCCTAACCCTAACCCTAACACTAACACTAACCCTAAACTTAACCCTAACCCTAACTCTAACCCTTACCCTAACCCTAACCCTAACCCTAATCCTAACATTAATCCTAACCCTTACCCTTACCCTAAACCTAACCCTACCCTAACCCTAACCCTTACCGTAACCCTAACCCTAAACCAAACACTAACCCTAACCCTAACCCTAACACTAACCCTAACCCTAACCCTAACCCTTACCCTAACCTTAATGCTAACCCTAAACCTAACCCTAACCATAACCGTTACCCTAATCTTAACATTTACCCTAACCCTAAACCTAACCCTAACACTTACCCTTTCCCTAAACCTAACTCTACCTCTAACCCTAACCCTAAACCTAACCCTAACCTTAACCCTAACAATAACACTAACCCTAACCCTAACTCTAACCCTAATTCTAACGGTTACCCTTACCCTAACCCTAACCCTAACCCTAACATTTACCCTAACTCTAACCCTTACCCTAATCCTAACCCCAAACCTTTGCCTAACCCTAACCCTAACCCTTAAACCTAACCTTAACCCTAACCCCAACCCTAACCCTTACTCTTACCCTAACCCTTACCACAAACCGAAAATTAACCCTAAACCGTACCCTTAACCTAACCCTAAATCTAACCCTAACCCTAACCATAACCCCTAACCTTAACCCTAACCCTAACCCTAACCATAAACCTAACCCTAACCCTAACCCTTACCCTAACCCTAACCCTAAACCTAACCCTAAACATAACTCAAACCCTAACCCTAACCCTTACCTTACCCTAACCCTAAACCTAACCCTAACCCTAACCCTAACACTAATCCTTACCCTAACCCTAACCCTAACCCTAATCCTACCCCTAACCCTAACCCTAACCCTAATCTTAACCCTAACCCTAACCCTAACCCTAACACTTACCCTTACCCTAACCCTAAACCTAACCCTTATCCTTACCCTAACCCTAACCCTATCCCTAACCCTTACCCTAACCCTAACCCTAAACTTAATGCTAAACCTAACCATAACCCTAAAACTTACCTTAACCCTAAACTTTACCCTAACCGTACCCGTAATCCTAACCCCAACCCTTACCCTTATCCTAAACTTAACCCTAAACCTTACACTTACCCTTATCCTAACCCTAAACCTTACAATAACCCTAAACCCAAACCTTTGCCTAACCCTAACCCTAACCCTAACCCTTACCCTAACCCTAACCCTAACCACAACACTAACCCTTACTCTTACCCCAGCCCTAACCACAAACCTAAACCTAACCCTAAACCGTACCCTTATCCTAACTCTAAATCTAACCCTAACCCTAACACTTACCCCTAACCCTAACCCTAACCCTAACCCTAACCTAAACCTAACCCTAACCCTAAACCTAACCTTAAATCTACCCATAACCCTAACCCTAATCCTAACCCTAACCCTAACGCTTACCCTTACCCTAACCGTAACCCTAACCCTAACCCTAACACTTACCCTTACTCTAACCCTAACCCTAAACCCTAACCCTAACCCTAACCCTAACCCTAAACCTACCCTAACCCTAACCTTAATCCTATCCTAACCCTAACCCTAACCGTAACCTTAACCCTAACCCTAACCCTAACCCTTACCTTTACCCTAACCCTAAACCTAACCCTTATCCTTACACTAACCCTAACCCTAACCCTAACCCTTACCCTAACCCCAACCCTAAACTTAATGCTAACCCTAACCCTAACCCTAATCCTAAACCTTACCCTAACCCTAAACTTTACCCTAAACCTAACCCTAATCCTAACCCCAACCCTTACGCTTATCCTTAACTTAACCCTAAACCTTACACTTACCCTTACCCTAAACCTAACCCTTACACTAACCCTAACCCCAAACCTTTGCCTAACCCTAACCCTAACCCTTACCCTAACCCTAACCCTAACCCCAAACCTAACCCTTACTCTTACCCTAACCCTAAACACAAACCTAAACCTAACCCTAAACCGTACCCTTACCCTAACAATAAATATAACCATAACCCTAAACCTAACCCCTAACCCTAACCCTAACCTTAACCTAACCCTAACCCTAACCCTAACCCTTACCCTACCAGAACCCTAACCCTAACCTTAACCCTAACCCTAACTCTAAACCTAACACTAACCCTAACCTTAACCCTAACCCTAACCCTAACCCTAACCTAAACCTAACCCTTACACTTACCCTAACCCTAAACCTAACCCTAACCTCTAACCCTAAACATAACCCTAACCCTAACTCTAACCCTTAGACTTACCCTAACCCTAACCCTAACCCTCACCCTAACCCTAACCATAACCATAACCCTAACCCTTACCCTAACACTAACCCTAACTCTAACCCTTAGCCTTACCCTAACCCTAACCCTAACACTTACCCTAAGCCATACCCTAACCCTTACCCTAACCCTAACCCTAACCATAACCCCTAACCCTAACCCTAACCCTAACCCCAACCCTAAACCTAACCCTAACCATTAATCTTAACCTAACCTTAACCCCTAACCTAACCCTAACCCTAACCCTAACCCTTACCCTACCCCTAATCCTTACCATAACCCTAAACCTAACCCTAACCCTAACCTTAACCCTAACCCTTACCCCTACCCTAACCCTAACCCTAACCCTAACTCTAAACCTAACCCTAACCCTAAAAATTACCCTTACCATAACCCTAACCCTAACCCCAAACCTAACCCTATCCGTAAGCCTATCCCTAACCCTTACCCTAACCCTAAACCTAACCCATACCCTTACCCTAACCCTAACCCTAAACCTAACCCTAACCCTAATTCTAACCCTAAACCCTAACCCTTACACTTACCCTTACCCTAACTCTAACCCTAAACTTAACCCTGACATTTAGGCTAACCCTAACCCTAACCCTTACCCTAACTCTAACCTTAAACTTATCCCTAACCGTAACCCTAACCGTAACCCTTACCCTTACCCTAACCCTAACCCTAACCTTAACCTCAAACCTAACCCTACCCATAACGCTTACCCTTACCATAACCCTAACCCTAACCCTAAAACAAACACCCTTACCCTAACCCTAACACTAACCCTAACCCTTACCCTAACCCTAACCCTACCTCTAACCCTAACGCTAACCGTAACCCTAACCCTTAACCTAAACCTAACCGTAACCCTTACCCTTAGACTAACGCTAACCCTAACCCTAGCCCTTACCCTAACCCTAAATCTAACCCTTAGCCTAACCCTAACCCTAACCCTAACCCTTACCCTAACCCTAACCCTAACCCCAACCCTAACCCTTACTCTTACCCTAACCCTAACCACAAACCTAAACCTAACCCTAAACCGTACCCTTACCTTAACCCTAAATATAATCCTAACCCTAACCCTTACTCTTACACTAACTCTAACCCCAAACCAAAACCTTAACCTAAACCGTACCCTTACCCTAAACCTAAATCTAACCCTAACCCTAACCCTAACCCCTAACCCTAACCCCAACCCTAACCCTTACCCTTACCCTAACTCTAACCCTAACCCCAACCCTAACCCTAACACTAGTCTTTACCCTAAGCCTAACAATAACCCTAATCCTCACCCTAACCCTAACCCTAACCCTAATCCTAACCCTAACCCTTACCCTTACATTAACCCTAAACCCAACCCCAACCCTAACCCTAACACTAATCCTTACCATAAGCCTAACCCTAACCCTAATCCTAACCCTAACCGTAACCCTAACCCTTACCCTAACCCTAAACTTTACCTTAACTCTAACTCTAATCCTAACCCCAACCCTTACGCTTATCCTAAACTTAACCCTAAACCTTACACTTACTCTTACCCTAACCCTAACCCTTACACTAACCCTAACCCCAAAACTTTGCCTAACCCTAACCCTAACCCTAACCCTTACCCTAACCCTAACCCTAACCCCAACCCTAACCCTTACTCTTACCCTAACCCTAACCACAAACCTTAACCTAACCCTAAATCGTACCCTTACTCTAACCCTAAATATAACCCTAACCCTAAACCTAACCCCTAACCCTAACCCTAACCTTAACCTAACCCTAAACCTAACCCTAACCCTAAGCAAAACCTTAAACCTACGCCTAACCCTAACCCTAACCCTAACCCTAACGCTAAACCTAACTCTAACCCTATCCCTAACCCTTACCCTTATCCTAACTTTAACCCTAACCCTAACCCTAAACTTTACGCTAACCCTAACGCTAACTCTGACCCTTAGCCTTACCCTAACTCTAACCTTAAACCTAACCCTAACCCTAACGCTAAACCTAACCCTTACCCTTACCTTAAGCCTAACCCTAACCTTATCGCCAACCCTAAACCAACCCTAACCCTAATCCTAACGCTTGCCCTTACCCTAACTGTAACCCTAACCCTAACGCTAGCACTTACCCTTACTCTAACCCTAACCCTAACCTTAACGCTAACTTTTATCCTAAACCTAACCCTAACCCTTACCCTAAGCCTAACCCTAACCCTAACCTAACCACTAAGCATAACATTAACCCTAACCCTAACCCTAACCCTTACCCTTACCCTAACCCTAACCCTACATCTAACCCTAAACCTAACCCTAACCCTAACCCTTAACCTAACGCTAACCCTAACCCTTAGCCTAACCCGAACCCTAACCCTAACCTTAATCCTAACCCTAACTCTAAACCTAACACTAACCCTAACCTTAACCCTAACCCTAACCCGAACCCTAACCCTTACCCTTACCCTAACCCTAACCTAAACCCAACCCTTACACTTTCCCTAACCCTAACCCTAACCCTAACCATAACCCTAACCTAACTCTAACCCTTAGTCTTAACCTAACCCTAACCCTAACCCTAGCCCTTACCCTAACCCTAACTCTAACCCTTAGACTTACCCTAACCCTAACCCTAACACTTACCCTAACCCTAACACTAACCATAACCCCTAACCCTACCCTAACCCTAACCCTCACACTAACCCTAACCATAACCATAACCCTAACCCTTACCCTAACACTAACCCTAACTCTAACTCTTAGCCTTACCCTAACCCTAACCCTAACACTTACCCTAAGCCATACTCTAACCCTTACCCTAACCCTAACCCTAACCATCACCCCTAACCCTAACCCATACCCTAACGGTCACTCTAACCCTAACCCTAATCCTAACCCTTACCCTAACCCTAACCCGAACCCTAACCCTTACCCTTACCCTCACCATAACCCTAACCCCAACCCTAAACCTAACCCTAACCATTAATCTTAACCTAACCTTAACCCCTAACCTAACCCTAACCCTAACCCTAACCCTTACCCTACCCCTAATCCTTACCCTAACCCTAAACCTAACCCTAACCCTAACCGTAACCCTAACCCTTGCCCCTACCTTAACCCTAACCCTAACCCTAACTCTAAACCTAACCCTAACCCTAACCCTTACCCTTACCATAACCCTAACCCTAACCCCAAACCTAACCCTATCCGTAACCCTAACCCTAACCCTTACCCTAAACCTAAACCTAACCCCTACCCTTAACCTAACCCTAACCCCAAACCTAACCCTATCCGTAACCCTAACCCTAACCCTTACCCTAACCCTAAACCTAACCCATACCCTTAACCTAACCCTAACCCCAAACCTAACCCTAACCCTAACCCTAACCCTAATGTTAAACCTAAACCTAACACTAACCCTAATCCTAACCCTTACCCTAACCCTAACCCTGAACCTAACCCTAACCCTAACCCATACCCTTATCCTAACCCTAACCCTAAACCTATCCCTAACCCGAATTCTAACCCTAACCCTAACCCTTACACTTACCCTTACACTAACTCTAACCCTAAACTTAACCCTAAACTTTACGCTAACCCTAACCCTAACCCTAACCTAACCCTTACCCTAACTCTAACCTTAAACTTAACCCTAACCATAACCCTAACCATAATCCTTACCCTTATCCTAACCCTAACCCTAACCTTAACCCCAAACCTAACCCTACCCATAACGCTTACCCTTACCATAACCCTAACCCTAACCCTAAAACAAACACCCTTACCCTAACCCTAACACTAACCCTAACCCTTACCCTAACCCTAACCCTAAACCTAACACCTAACCCTAGCACTAACCCTAACCCTTACCCTTACCCTATCCCTAACCCTACCTCTAACCCTAACCCTAACCGTAACCCTAAACCTTACCCTAAACCTAACCCTAAACCTTACCCTTAGCCTAACGCTAACCCTAACCCTAGCCCTTACCCTAACCCTAAATCTAACCCTTAGCCTAACCCTTACTCTTACCCTAACTCTAACCCCAAACCAAACCCTAAACCTAAACCGTACCCTTAAACTAACCCTAAATCTAAACCTAACCCTAACCCTAACCCCTAACCCTAACCCCAACCCTAACCCTTACCCTTACCCTAACCCTAACCCTAACCCCAACCCTAACCCTAACACTAGTCCTTACCCCAAGCCTAACACTAACCCTAATCCTAACCCTAACCCTAACCCTAACCCTAATCCTAACCCTAACCCCAAACCTAACTCTAATGCTAAACCTTAACCTAACCCCAACCCTAACCCTAACACTAAACCTTACCCTAAGCCTAACCCTAACCCTAATCCTAACCCTAACCCTAACCCTAACCCTAAACTTAACCCTAACCCTAATCCTTACCGTAACCCTAAAAATAACCCTAACCCTAACCTTAACCCAAAACCTTACCCTTACCCTAACCCTAACCCTAAACCTAACCCTAAACCTAACCCTAACCCCTACCCTTACCCTAACATTAACCCTAACCCTAAACCAAACACCTTAGCCTAACCGTAACCCTAACCCTAACACTAACTTTTACCCTAAACCTAACCCTAACCCTAACACTTACCATAACCCTAACACTAACCCCAAACCCAAAACCTAACCCTTACCCTAACCCTAAACCTAACCCTAACCCTTACCCTTACCCTAACCCTAACCCTAATACTAACCCTAACCTTAACTCTAACCCTAACCCTAACCCTAACCCTTACCCTTATCCTAACCTTAACCCTAAACCTTACACTTACCCTTACTCTAACTCTAACCCTAACCCTAAATCTAACCCTTAGTCTTAACCTAACCCTAAACCTAACCCTAGCCCTTACCCTAACCCTAAATCTAAACCTTAGCCTAACCCTAAGCCTAACCTTAACCCCTAACCCTAACCCTAAAACCAACCCTATCCCTTACCCTTACCCTAACCCTAACCCTTAACTTTTCCCCAAACCTAACACTAACCCTAACCCTAACCTTAACCCTAACCCTAAACCTAACCCTATCCCTAACCCTTTCATTTACCCTAAGGCTAACCCTAAATCTAAACCTAACCCTAATCCTAACCCTAACCCTAACCCTAACCCTAAACCTAAACTTAACCCTAACCCTAACCCTAACCCTAACCCTAACACTTACCCTTGCCCTAAACTAACCCTAACCTTAACCCTTACCCTAACCCTAACCCTAACCCTTACACTAACCCTAAACCTAACTCTAACCCCTATCCCTAACCCTTACCCTAACCCTAACCCTAACCCTAACCCTTACCCTTACCCTAACCCTAAACCTAACTCTAACCCTAGCACTAAACCAAAACCTAACCCTTACCCTAACCCTAACCCTAACCCTAGCCCAACCTCTAAAACTAATCCTTAACCTCACCCTAACCCTAAACCTAACCCTAACCCTACCCCTAACCTTAACCCTTAACCTTATCCTAACCCTAAACATAACCGAAACCCTAACCCTAATCCTAACACTTACCCTTACAATAACCCTAACCTAACACTTACCCTTACCCTAACCCTAACACTAACCTTAACCCCAACCCTAAACCTAAACCTAACCCTAACGCTAACCCTTACCCTTACCCTGACCTAACGCTAACCCTAACCCTAACACTAACAATTATCCTTGCCCTAACCCTAACCCTAACCCTAACCCTTACCCTAACCCTAACCCTAACCCTTACACTAACCCTAAACCTAACTCTAACCCCTATCCCTAACACTTACCCTAAACCTAAACCTAACCCCTAACCCTAACCCTACCCTAACCCTAACCCTAACCCTTACCCTTACCCTAACCCTAACCCTAACTCTAACCCTAGCACTAACCCAAACCCTAACCCTAACCCTAACCCTAACCTAACCCTTATCCTAACGCTAACCCTAACCCTAACCATTACCCTAACCGTAAACCTAACCTTAACCTAACCCTAACCCTAACCCTAACCCTAACCTTAAACCTACGCCTAACCCTAACCCTAATCCTAACCCTTACCCTTACCCTAACCCTAAAACTAACCCTTAGCCTAACCCTAACCCCTAACCCTAAACCTAACCCCAACCCTAACCCCAACCCTATCCCTTACCCTTACCATACCCTAACCCTTACCTTTTCCCCAACCCTAACCCTAACCCTAACCTTAACCCTAACCCTAAACCTAACCCTAACCCTAACCCTTACCTTTACCCTAAGCCTAACACTAAATCTAACCTAACCCTAATCCTAACCCTAAACCTAACCCTAAACCTAAACTTAACCCTAACCCTAACCCTAACCCTTACCCTTACCCTAACCCTAACCCTAAACCTAACCCTAACTCTAAAACTAATCCATAACCTCACCCTAACCCTAACACTAACCCTAACCCTAACCTTAACCCTTAACCTTATCCTAACCCTAAACCTAACCCAAACCCTAACCCTAATCCTAACACTTACCCTTACACTAACCCTAACCCTAACACTTACCCTTACCCTAATTCTAACCCTAACTTTAACCCCAACCCTAAACCTAAACCTAA
>JANJXV010000048.1:2725000-2747500 GCA_024803745.1 Megascapheus bottae
GAGCTAGCACTCTGCAGCTTCGAGCTCCAAAGCAACTCTGCCTTAATAGCACTCTGCTGCCAGATTAGACACCACAATCTCACAGGGACTTTGCTTTGCCCGGGGTTGGCTCAAAACTGCAGTTTTCAGATCAGTGAGTCCTACAAAAGACCACCTTTCTCCAATTAGAGCAACAAGGTGGTTGACACAGAAATAGTCTCTAAGCATGAGCTTACCTAGAACCTGGAAAAGGCCAAAGTTACATCTGAATAAGGATTGCTGTTCTTCTCCAATGGGCTAGCTGGAAGTTACAAGAGCAAGCTGAAATAGCAATTAAGCAATTACTTTGGTAGTCCTGATTTTCCTTTTCTCTCTTTCTTTAAACATTTAAGACAACTTCACTTTCAAATATTGTTTAGAAACCCATTTCCAATGTTCTTAATAACTTTTACTGATACTGGCTTAAACAATTAACACCTTAGCCTTTATTTGCAATTGAAAAACATTTAAGGGCACAAAGAACTCCTGCCCTCAGGCCCCCTGGGGCCCAAGGCACTCCTCTTGCCTTTTAGAAAAAAGGGGGTCTTATGCAGTTTAGATTACTGTCTAAAACTCCAACAACAGTTTAAACTCAAATAACAGTTTTTCCCTAATGCAAGAACTATAGACATCAGTGCACCAAAAGTCTAAGTCTGGACTTAGTTTCCTTCCCTTTTTTTAAACATTCCTTTAAGATACTAATCACATTATCCACATTTTACCATCAGATTTCTAGTGTCATTTTGCAAGAAAGGACAGGCAAAGTTTCTGACGTTAATGAACAATTTTACATTTAAATCTCTAATACATGTTTCCAAACTTTAACTTAAAGTAATAAATCCCAAATTCCCTAACACCTCTGTGCTGAACAGGATACAATGGTTACAATGTAAACAGCTGTATGCCCAGCAATAAAATGCAGATTTCAGGATCTAGAAAAATATTTACCAGTTTTTCTTTAAGACAACACAGTAATTCTATGAGACATTGTAAAACATTCAAACCTAATATTTTTCTTGAAGTTTTAAGCTTAGATTTACCCAATTGTCTTTGTGTTTAAGTATAAATTTATCCATTGTTTTATACAGCATGCTGACAATTTAACCTTGAACATGTTCACTCACTCATTCACACACATTCATACTCAAAGATCATAAAGCGCGCAAAATTAATATCGGCCGTTCAATTTCCGGAAGTTTGTGTCAAGAGAGTTTTGCCAATTTTACTCTTACAGGTGAGAACCAGGTTCGAAACAAAACATTTTGCAAGGCAACTTAGCTGGAATTTATTTTTCCAGGGCTTGTTACAACTGCAGACATGGGGGAGCGGCCATGCTAGGCCCAGAAATGTTCAAATAAATAACAAGGATGTGTGCTTGAGTACACACAGAAAAACCATAAGGATCCATACTTAGAAATGGTACCAATTTTAAAGACAAAAACTGGACAAAGAAAAATATGTAACACAAACAAGACAGAGAAGCGGAGACTTTTAAATAATCAGACATTGACATATAACAAGAAAATTGGACTCAATCAGAAACACTTAACAGCTATTTTTAGATTTAGACATGTCTTGCTGGTGGGACTCTCAGGTATGCCTTGATATTGACAAGAAACTCAGAAGGGGAAGGGGGGTCAAGGCGTCCCTTGACCACCCAGGCCTCTATTTTAGGCCCACAGTGCATCCCTTTTTTAAAAAAAATAAAATAAAATAAAATAAATAAAACAAAACACAGACATACAGGGGGTCGGCCAACTTCTACTTACCTCTGGAGGCCTTTGCTTTTCACCTGGGCATCTTTTACAAAAAGGTTATTAAGAAGAGGGATGGTAAAGACAAAATAATGTCACATATTAAATTGTGTAGAGTCAATGAATATGTTAAAAGGTCCCTACATAATAGTACAAGGAGGAGAAACACAGCTCATATGAATGTGTGGAACAAGTGGATCAGTAGCAGTCCCAATTGACATACACAAATAACTCAGGTCCTTTCCACGTCGCAGGATGCACCACTGGAGGGTTGGGGGTGTAGGCCCAGTGAGTCGCTGCTTGGATGGCCACTGTCACTCTCCACGATCCAAACGCAGCGTTCAGGCAGCCAGCGGGCGTCATTTTCTCCTTGTGAAAAAACACATACATGCCCTCGACCCCAGGTTAGAACAGGATCGGGTCCATGCCAAGCACCAGTTAGGGGATCCTTCCACTTTACTAAGGCAAAAGCACGCTGCTCTCTTTTTTCCCAGAATCGCTGAGCAGCAGATAAATTATTTGAATCCAAATTCAAAAAATTTAAATCAAATAAAGCATGATTAAGTATATTCACAGGGGTAGCGGGATACGACTCTCCTTTCTGTATTTTAGCAATTTGATGTTTTAATAATCCATTAGCTCTCTCCACGATGCCTTGACCTTGAGGATTGTAAGGAATGCCTGTAATATGAGTGATATTATAGGAACGGCAGAAGGATTGAAATGCTCGGCTTGCATAGCCAGGGCCATTATCTGTTTTTATTTGCGAGGGAATCCCCATCACAGCAAAGCATCGAATGCAGTGAGAAATACAATGTTTAGTGGCTTCCCCAGCAAGGGGGTGGCCAAGATAAAATTAGAATAAGTATCTACAGTAACATGAACATATTTTAATTGGCCAAATGATGGAACATGCATGACATCCATCTGTCAAATGTGATTAGAAAGCAGTCCTCGTGGATTTATACCTAAATGGGGGGCTGGTGAAAAAGGGACACAGTTGGAGCAAGTCTTAACTATTTGTCACGCTGCTTCTCTAGATAATTTGAACTGTCGGCGCAAGGCTCGACTGTTTTGATGGTGGATGGCATGTGACTGCTTAGCAAGTTCAACCTGAGTTAAGTAAACTCTGGTGGCAGAGTCAGTGACCGTATTGCCCTCACTTAAAGGGCCAGGAAGATTAGTGTGAGCTCGAACAAAGCCAAAAAAACAGGGGTGGTTGCGAGAACAAAGCAAAGTTTATATTTGGCGAAATTGGGTCTGAATATTGGAGTTAGTAGTTCCAATAAAGGGAACAGTTTCTATGACTTGAAGAGCACGAATTACATATTGACTGTCTGAGTATAAGTTAAAGGGCTCGTCTTGTAACAGGACGAGTGCTTGTAAAACAGCCTCTAATTCCACCTCTTGGGCGGAGGAAAAACCTGTAACCCAAGATTGAGTTTTCCCATTAATGGTCAAAGCAGCCGTTCCATTTGAGGATCCATCTGTAAATACCAAAGCGGCAGAAGATAAAGGCGAGGCCTGTACTATGGAAGGAAATAGAAACGTATGACACGCAGCAAATTGGAGAAGTTTGTTAGACGGGTAGTGATGCAAAATTTTTCCCGTATAATTGGCCCAAGCAATGGCCCAAGGATCGCAATGGGCAAATAGCCAATCTTGTTGTTGTAAATTATATGGGACACAGATAAAATGAGGTTCCTGACCTAAATATTTACGGGAATCCACTCGGCACATGTGAATCAGATTAGCTACCAATTCGTAGTAGGGGGTCAGCACTTTGCTGGGTGTTGATGGTAGATAAAGCCATAAAAGTGGGCCATCCTGCCACAATACAGCAGTTGGGGAGTGAGAAGTAGCTAAAATGTAAACTCCCCAGGGTTTAGAATAGTCACAATAGGTCATTTGTTGCTGGGAAATTGCCTTTTCTACAATTTGGATGGCCCTCCTTGCGTCAGGATTTAATTCGCGCAAGGATGTAGGGTTGGTATCTCCTTTTAAGAGATCAAAGAGGGGTTTTAACTCTCCTGTGGAGAGCTTTAGATAAGGCTGAAGCCAATTTATATCTCCTAAAAATTGCTGAAAATCATGAAGAGTTCTTAAGTGTGAAGTTTTTAATTGTATTTTTTGGCTTTTAAAATAGTGTGGGCCTAATATATGGCCTAGATATGTAAAAGGGGGGTGTTCCTGAAACTTTTCAGCTGCTATTATAAGGCCAAAGAGGCTCAGATCTTGCTTCAGTTGTCCAAAGGCTTGTCGTACGACGATAGGGTCAGAACAAGCCAACAAGATGTCATCCATATAATGAACAATATAAACAGAAGAAAATTTTTCACGAGTGGAAGAAATGGCTCTAGCTACAAAACTTTGACATAAAGTTGGGCTATTTGCCATGCCCTGTGGGAGCACAAGCCAGTGATATCGCTTCATGGGTTCTTTAAAATTAACAGAGGGGTCGCTGAAGGCAAAGCGCTTACAGTCTTGAGGCGCCAGGGGTATAGTATAGAAACAATCCTTCAAATCTATAATAATCTTATAAGTATCCTTTGGGATTGCCATGGGTGAAGGCAAGCCAGGCTGTAGGGCCCCCATCAGTTCCATTGTGGTATTTATTTTTCTCAAATCCTGTAACAGCCTCCATTTACCTGACTTTTTCTTTATAACAAAAATTGGAGAATTCCATGGAGAGTTAGAAGGGGCCACATGCCCCAAGTCCAGCTGTTCCTGTACCAGCTGCTGTACTGCAATGATCTTTTCTAGTGAAAGAGGCCACTGTTCGACCCATACCGGTTCTTCAGAGAGCCAATTTATGGGATCAGCATGAGGGGCAGGACAAACGACAGCTCCCATTAAGGAATACCCTAATCCTTGTCTCGTAGGGCGAGACTGGGGTTGGAGCGGCTCTAGCTCCCCCTGTGCTGCTCGGCCTAGTCCCCTAAAGGGGAGGAGGCCTTGATCAAGTAACTGCTTAGTGACCGCAGCACTAGGACTAAACATATACACTCCCATTTTTTCCATGATATCACGACCCCATAAATTAATTGGCAGATGATCCAGGACAAATGGCTGAAAATGACCAGAGTGCCCTTCCTCATCTCTCCAAACAAGGATCGCACTGCTCTGCTGTGGGTCAGTTGCTTGCCCAACCCCCTGTAGGGAAGTCATAGAGGTTGTCAGGGGCCATTGGGCTGGCCAATGTTTCTTAGATATCACAGACACATCTGCTCCAGTGTCTAATATTCCCTTAAAGGGCTTTTCTTGTATAAATATAGTCATCTCAGGCCTCTCTTGTTTTATGCCTTGTACCCAATAGATATCAGAAGATCTAAATCCTCTCTGTCCACATGGGGAATTAGTAGTCTCCCCGAGAGGTAGAGGGACGAGTATTAGTTGTGCCAATTTTTGACCGGCTGGGATCGATACCACGTGTTTCGGGGCAGAGGCCATAACTTTGATTTCTCCAGTAAAATCCTGGTCAATTTTGCCAGGTGTAATCTGTATCCCTTTAAGGGCTGAGCTACTTCGCCCTAACAGCAATCCAGCCACTCCCGGGGGAAGGGGGCCGAAGACCCCCGTGGGGAGAGCTTGTGTCCCCATCTCTGGGGTCAATACTGAGCAGGTGGAGGAACAGAGGTCCAATCCTGCACTGCCTGGGGTGGCACGGAGGAGGCTGGAGACTGATCTTGGAGGGTTGTTAGAAGATGCACTTGTGGCCGAGAAGAGGGAGGGACTGCCCCATGGTTTTGCGGGGCCAGGGGCTGGCCCCTTCTCCAGTTTCCTGAAAACGGGCGACCATTGCGATTTGTTGCTGACTTGCAATCTTTAGCCCAGTGCTTCCCTTTACCACAGCGTGGACATGTGCCAGGTGATTTTTCTCTCTTTTGCCTGGCCTGGCGTGGGCATTGCGTCATCCAATGTCCTATTTGTCCACAAGAAAAGCAACGCCCTGGGGGTCTAGCATCCCGAGAATGCCGCTGATCTCTATATTTTAGAGACTCAGTAACAGTCTTTCCTTGAGGAGCGGCGGCTAAAGTAAGGCCTTGTACATGGGAGGGTCCAATATCAGCACACAGTGAAATAAAGTCCGTGATTCCTCCCTTATTCCTATGGGGTCTGATAGCCGCCTGACAGGCGGCATTGGCATTTTCATAGGCTATGTGTCTAACTATACTCTTCCTTGCATTCTCATCTTGTACTAGGCAGTCTGCAGTCTCATTAATCGAGAAAAAAATTCTAGATAAGGTTCATTCGGTCCCTGTTTAACTTCTACTAGATTTTTTGTACGATTGGAATTGCGTAACTTTTTCCAAGCCTCTCTCGCCGCAGCATTTATTTGTAAATAGGCCTCCTTTGCATAACCCAATTGATCTTCGGTGTTTTTATAGGTTCCCTCTCCTAACAACTGATCAACAGTGTAAGGCAGGTTCTTAGACCTATTTGTTTCAATTTTAGCCCGACACCGTGCAGTGAACTCTGTCTCCCATAATAAGTACTCTCCTGCACTAAGGCATGCTCTGGCAAGCCGCTTCCAGTCATTTGGGCATGCAATACCAGCACATGCGGCCTCCAATATTACTTGAGTAAAAAGGGCAGTTGGCCCATATTGGGAGCAGGCATTTTTTAAATCCTGTAATAGTTTAACAGGAACAGGTTGATGGTATACTTGTTCATCATGATCAACTAAATTAGGGAAGCATCGAGGCCCTGAAATACCTTCCCTCTCTCTAGCAGCCTGAGTCAGATTTAATTGCGATGCACTGTGCCTGGTTGTAGTGCCTGTTAAAAGGGACTTGTTGCTAGGGCCTTTAGGCTTGCCTAAAGGTTGAGAAAGGGATTGAGGCCGTAAGGCTGCAGCTGGAGGCGGTGGATGTGAGGGGTAAGGTTTAGAATCAGATATCATAGTGGCCTGAGGGTCATATTTCTTTCCTACTTCTGGGGGGGCTCTCTGCTCTGTCCCCATTTTCGATAGAAGATGTAGCATTTCTTCTAACTTCTTCTCTATCGTAGCCACCCGGCCCTCCGATGACTCATCATAACTTTCCTCCTTGGTATTCAAACCTGAATTCTGATACTCAATATCTACTGGTTGTTGTTCCCTTTTCAAGATCTCACTTAGACTCTCTTGGGCTGCGGCATATGGCTCAGCCTCAGGTTCTTCAGAAGGGTCCTTTAACTCATAAAGTTCCCTTAATTCAAGATTAAGTTCAGCATTTTCATGGAGAGGATCTATGTATTCACTTACTAAATTCCATACAGTAGCAGCCTCTACTGGGGTCTTTTCGGGGCCATATACATCATAATAATCTAGAATTCTTTTTCCTATCCGATGCCAGGCTTTTTGGAATTCCTCCTCTATAGACCTCGGGCATGCCTCCGCGACAAACTGTAGGAAGCTCTGAAGCACCCCTTTTTCCACCCACGTTCCGTGGGCTTCAAATAGGCCTGTTAAGATCGGTAGAAATAACCCATGGCTATTAGCTTGACCCATAATTTTTACTCCTGACTATACTCTCTTAATAGTCCTACGATGTGTTTCTCACCATAGGGAGGGGTCTTTCACCTTCGTCCCAGATTTTCAGGTCCCTGTTCGGGCGCCAGATGCCGGGGTCTCCCGGCAGCAAATTGATGTTCCTGAAATAAGGGGCAGGGACTGGAAAAATTAGAAGAGAGACAAACACATCGGGTCCAGGAGGTCTGCAGCCCAAGCAAAAACTGCCGCCTCGTTTATTCTTAACTCAAAGTTTTTATCCCTTCTTGAGACCAGGGCACTGCCAGGTGTTACGTCCAGATGGTTAATCAGGGAATTGTTGGGGGTTACATTCATATGGTAAATCTCAGATCAATTGAACAGGAGAAGGCCAAAAAACAATAAGACAATCAAGCAATTATCTGATGCATATCAAAGTACAGTTTGATACCACTCTTGCTCCCGACAACCTAATCCTAACCCTAACCCTAAACCTTACCCTTAACCAACCCTAACCCTTAACCTAACGCTAACCATAACCCTAACCCTTACCCATAACCTATCCCTAAACCTAATTCTAACCCTAACCCTAACCCTAACCCTTACCCTAACCTAACGGTAACCCTTACCCTAACCCTAACACTAACCCTAACACTAACTTGAACCCTAACCCTAACCCTAACCCTTACCCATACCCTAACCCTAGCCCTAAACCTAACCCTAACCCTAACCCTAACCCTAACCTTAACCCTAACCCTAATCCTAACCCTAACCCTAACCCTTATCCTAACCCTAACCCTAAGCCTAACCCCTAACCCTAAACCTAAACCTAAATCTAACCCTTACCATAACCCTAACCCTAACCTAACCCTTACCCTAACCCTAACCCTAACCCTTACTCTAACTCTAACCCTAACCTTAACCCTAACCCTAACCCTAAACCTAACCCTTACCCTTAACCTATCCCTAAACCTAATTCTAACCCTAACCATAACCCTAACCCTTACCCTAACCTAACGGTAACCCTTACCCTAACCCTAACCCTAACCCTAACACTAACTTGAAACCTAACAATAAAACTAACCCTTACCCTTACCATAAACCTAGCCCTAAACCTAACCCTAACCATAACCCTAACCCTAACCTTAACCCTAACCCTAATCCTAACCCTTACCCTAACCCTAACCCTAACCCTTACTCTAACTCTAACCCTAACCTTAACCCTAACCCTAACCCTAAAGCTAACCCTTACCGTAACGCTAAACCTAAACCTTACCCTAACCCTAACCCTAACCCAAACCTAACCCTCAGCCTAACCCTAACCCTAACCCTAACCCTAACCCTTACCCTTACCCTAACCCTAACCCTAACCATAGGCCTAATCCTAACCCTAACCCTAACCCTAACCCTAAACCTTACCCCTACCCTAACCCTAACCCTTACCTTAACCCCAACCCTAAAGCTAATCCTAACCCTAACCCTTACCCTAACCCTTACCCAAACCCTAACCCTAACCCTTACGCTAACCCTAACCCTAACCCTAACATTAACCCTAACCCTAACCCTAACCCTAACCCTTACCTTAACCCTAACCCTCAACCTAACACTCACCCTAACCCTTACCCTAACCCTAACCTCTAACCCTAACCCTAAACCTAACCCTAACACTAACACTTACCCTTACCCTAAACCCTACCCTAACCCTAACCCTAACCCTAACCCTTACCCTTACCCTAACCCTAAACCTAAACCTAAACCTAACCTTTACCCTAACCCTAACCCTAAACCTAACCCTAACCCGTATCCTTACCCTAACCCTAACCCTAACCCTAAACCTAACCCTAAACCTAAATCTAAACCTAACCCTTACCCTAAACCTAACCCTAACCCTAATCCTAACCTTCACCCTTACACTTACCCCAACCCTAAACCTAACCCTAACCCTAACCCTAAACTTAACCTTAACCCTTACTCTTACCCTAAACCTAACACTAACCCTAACCCTTACATTTACCCTTACCCTAACACTAAACCTAAGCCTAAACCTTACCCTTACCCTTAACCTAACACTAACCCTTACCCTAACTAAAACTCTAACTCTAACCCTAACCCTTACCCTTACCCTTACCCTAACCCTAAACCTCACACTAAACCTTACCCTTAACCTAATCCTGAACCTAACCCTAAACTTAACCCTAACCCTAATCCTTACCCTTATCTTAACCCTAACCCTAACCCTATCCCTAACCCTTACCCTAAACCTAACCTTAACTCTAACCCTAAGCCTAAAAAGTACCCTAAACCTAACCCTAACCCTAACCCTAACCCTTACACTTACCCTAACCCTAACCCTAACCCTAACACTTTCCCTTACTCTAACCCTAACTCTAACCTTAAACCCAAATCTAAACCTAATCCTAACCCTACCCCTTACCCTAACCCTACGCCTAACCCTAACACTTACCCTTACCCTCACCCTAACCCTAACCTTAACCCTAACCCTAACCCTAACCTTAACCCTTATCCTTACCCAAACCCTAACCCTAACCCTATCCCTAACCCTAAACCTAAACCTAACCCTAACCCTTACCCTAAACCTAAACCTAACCCTAACCCTAAACCGTATCCTTACCCTAAACCTAACCCTAACCCTAAACCTAACCCTTACCCTAACCCTAACCCTAACCCTAACCTTCAACCTTACCCTTACCCTAACCCTAACCCTAACCCTAAACCTAACCCTAACCCTAAACTTAACCCTAACCCTTACCCTAAACCTAACACTAACCCTAACCCTAATCCCAAACCTAACCCTAACCCTTACCCTTACTCTTACCCTTACCCCAACCCTAACCCTATCCTTAAGCGTAACCCTAAACCTAACCCTAACCCTTAGCCTTACCCTTACTCTTACCCTTACCCTAACCCTAACCCTATCCTTAACCCTAAACCTTATCCTTTCCCTAACCCTAACCTTAACCCTAAACCTAACCCTAACCCTAAACCTAACCCTTACCCTTACCCTAACCCTAACACTAAACCTAATCTTAACCCTAACTCTAATCCCAACCCTAACCCTAACCCTTACCCTTACTCTTACCCTTACACTAACCCTAACCCTATCCTTAACCCTAAACCTTACACTTACACTTACCCTAACCCTAACCCTAACCTCAACCTTAACCCTAAACCTCACGCTAAACCTAACCCTAACCCTTACCCTTATCCTAACACTAAGCCTAACCCCAACCCTAACCCTTACCGTTACCCTCACCCTAACCCTAAACTTAACCCTAACCCTAACCCTTATCCTTACACAAACCCTAAACCTAACCCTATCCCTAAACCTAACCCTAAAACTAAAAATAGCCCTAACCCTTACCCTAACCCTAACCCATATCCTTACCCTAACCCTAACCTTAACCCTAACCCTAAACCTAACTCTAACCCTAAACCTAACCCTTACCGTAACCCTAACCCTAACCCTAAACCTAACCTTCACCCTTACCCTTACCCTAACCCTAACCCTAACCCTAAACCTAACACTGACCCTAAACTTAACCCTAGCCCTTACCCTTACCCTAAACCTAACACTAACAATAACCCTTACCCTTACTCTTACCCTAACCCTATCCCTAACCCTAAACCTTACCCTTACCCTTAACCTAACACTAACCCTTACCCTAACTCTAACCCTAACTCTAACCCTAACCCTTACCCTTACCCTTACCCTAACCCTAAACCTAACACTAACACTTACCCTTACCCTTACCCTAACCCTAAACCTAACCCTAAACCTAACCCTAACCCTAATTCTTACCCTTACCTTAACACTAACCCTAACCCTAACCCTAACCTTACCCTAAACCTAACCCTATCCCTAACCCTAAAAAGTACCCTAAACCTAACCCTAACCCTAACCTTACCCTTACCCTAACCCTAAACTTATCAATAACCCTTACCGTAATCCTAACCCTAACTCTTACCCTTACCCTAACCCTAAACCTAACCCTAACCCTATCCCTAACCCTAATGGTAACCCTAACCGTAGCATTAACCCTAACCCTAACCCTAACCCTTACCCTAACCCTAACCCTAACACTTACACTTACCCTCACCCTAACCCTAACCTTAACCCTAACCCTAACCCTAACCCTTATCCTTACCCAAACCCTAACCCTAACCCTATCCCTAAACCTAACCCTAAACCTAAACCTAACCCTAACCCTTACTCTAACCCTAACCCTAACCCTAACCCGTATCCTTACCCTAACCCTAACCCTAACCCTAGCCCTAAACCTAACCCTAACACTAAACTTAACCCTAAACCTTACCCTTACCCTAAACCTAACACTAACCCTAACCCTTACACTTACTCTTACCCTAACCCTAACCCTAACCCTAAACCTTACCCTTACCCTTAACCTAACACTAACGCTTACCATAACTCTAAACCTAACTCTAACCCTAACCCTTACCCTTACCCTTACCCTAACCCTAAACCTAACACTAACCCTTACACTTACCCTAACCCTAAACCTAACCCTAAACTTAACCCTAACCCTAACCCTTACCCTTACCTTAACCCTAACCCTAGCCTTATCCCTAACCCTTACCCTAAACCTCACCCTAACCCTAACCCTAACAAGTACCCTAAATCTAACCCTAAACCTAACCCTTACACTTACTGTAACCCTAACCCTAAACTTAATCCCAAACCTAAACCAAACCTAACCATAACCCTTACCCTAACCTAAACCCTAACCCTAACATTAACCCTTACACTAACCTTAACACTAATCCTAAACCTAAACCTAAACCTTACACTTAACCAACCCTAAACCTAACTCTAACTCCAACCCTAACCCTAACCCTTAACCTAACACTAACCCTAACCCTAACCCTTACCCTTAACCTAACCCTAAACCTAATTCTAACCCTAACCCTTACCCTAACCTAACCGTAACCCTTACCCTAACCCTAACACTAACCTTAACCCTAACCCTAACCCTAACCCTTACCCTTACCCTAACCATAACCCTATACCTAACCCTAACCCCAACCCTAACCCAAACTTAACCCAAACCCTAACCCTAACCCTTACCCTAACCCAACCTTAACCCTAACCCTAAACCTAAACCTAACCCTAACCCTAACCCTAACCCTAAACCTACCCTTACGCTTAACCTAACAATAACCTTACACTAATTCTAACCCTAACCCTAACCCTAACCCTTACCCTTACCCTAACCCATAACCTAAACCTAACACTAACCCTTACCCTTACCCTAACCCTAAACCTAACCCTAAACTTAACCCTAACCCTAACCCTTACCCTTACCTTAAACCTAACCCTAACCCTATCCCTAACCCTTACACTAAACCTAACCCTAACCCTAACCCTAAGCCTAACAAGTATCCTAACCCTAACCCTAACCCTAACCCTTACCCTAACTCTAACCCTAAACTTAACCCCAAACCTAAACCAACCCTAACCATTACCCTTACCCTAACCTAAACCCTAACCCTAACATTAACCCTTACACTAACCATAAAACTAACCCTAACCCTAAACCTAAACCTTACACTTAACCAACCCTAACCCTTAACCTAACCCTAACCATAACCCTAACCCTTACCATTAACCTATCCCTAAACCTAATTCTAACCCTAACCCTAACCCTAACCCTTATCCTAACCTAACCTTAACCCTTACCCTAACCCTAACCTTAACCCTAACACTAACTTGAACCTTAACCCTAACCCTAACCCTTACCCTTACTCTAACCCTAGCCCTAAAACTAACCCTAACCCCAAGCCAAACCCTAACCTTAACCCTAACCCTAATCCTAACCCTTACCCTAACACTAACCCTAATCCTACCCCTAAACCTAAACCTAACCCTAACCCTAACCTCAACCTTAACCCTAACCCTAACCCTAACCCTAACCCTTACCCTTACCCTAACACTAAGCCTAACCCTAACACTAATCCTAACCCTTACCCTAACCCTAACTCTAATCCTAAACGTAAACCTAAACCTAACCCTAACCTTAACCCTAGCCCTAACCCTAACCCTAACCTAACCCTTACCCTTACCCTAACCATAATCCTAACCTTAACCCCAACCCTAAACCTAACCCTAAACCTAACCCTTACCCCAACCGTAACCCTAACCCTAACACTTACCCTAACCCTCACCCTAATCTTAACCCTAACCCTTACCCTTACCAACACCCTAACCTTAACCCTTACCCATACCCTAACCGTAACACTAAACTTAACTCTGACATTTATCCTTACCCTAACCCTAACCCTAAACCTAACCCTAACCCTAAACCTAATCCTTACCCTTACCCTAACCCTAAACCTAACCCTAGCCCTTACCCTTACCCTAATGCTAACCCTAACCCTAACCATAAACCTAACCCTAACTTTAACACTAACCCTTACCGTTACCCTAACCGTAACCCTAAACCTAACCCTAACACTTACCCTAACCCTGACCCTAACCCTAACCCTAATCCTAACCCTAACCCTAAGTATAACCCTAAACCTAACCCTAAAACTAATAATTAAACCTACCCTAACCCTAAACCTAACCTTAACCCCAACCCTAAACCTAACCCTAACCCTAACCCTTACACTTACCCAATCCCTAATCTAAACCTAAGGCTAACCCTAACCCTAACCATTACCCTAAACCTAATCCTAACCCTAACTCTTACCCATACCTAAACCTAACCCCAGCCCTGAACTTAACCCTAACCCTTACCCTAACCCTAACCCTTACCCTTACCCTAACCCTAACCCTAACCCTTACTCTAACCCTAACCCTAACCCTTATCCTAACACTAACCCTAAGCCTAACCCCTAACCCTAACCCTAAACCTAAATCTAACCCTTACCATAACCCTAAACCTAACCTAACCCTAATCCTAACCCTAACCCTAACCCTTACCCTAATCCTAACCCTAAACCTAACCCTAACTTTAACCCTAAACCTAACACTAACCCTAAACCTAACCCTCACCCTAACCCTAACACTAACCCTAAACCTAAACCTAACCCTAACACCTAAACCTAACACTAACATTAACCGTTACCCTAACCCTAACTCTAAACCTAATCTTAACACTTACTCTTACCCAAACCCTAACCCTTATCCTAACCCTAACCCAACCCTAAGCCTTAACCTAACCCTAACCCTAACCCTAACCCCTAACCCTAACCCTTACCCTAACCCTAACCCTAATCCTAACACTTACCCTTACCCTAACCCTAACACTAACTCTAACCCTAACCCTAACCCTAACTATTACCCTAACCCTAACCCTTACCCTGGCCCTAACACTAAGCCTAACCCTGACCCTAACCCTAACCCTAACCCTTAGGCTAATCCTAACCCTAATCCTAACCCTAAACCTAACTCTAAACCTAACCCTAACCCTAAACCTAACCCTTACCCTCACCCTAACCTTAACACTAACCCTAACCTGAACTCTAACCCTTATCCTTACCCTACCCCTAATCCTAAACCTAACTCTAACCCTAAACCTAAACCTTACCCATAGACTAAACCTAACCCTAAACCTTACCCTTACCCTAACCATAAACCTTACCCTAACCCTAAAACTAACCTTAACCCTAACCCTTACTCTTACCCTAAACCTAACCCTAACCCTAACTCTAACACTTACCCTAACCCTAACCCTAACCCTTACCCTTACCCTAACTCTAACCCTAATCTTTACCATAACCATAACCCTAACCGTTCCCCTTACCGTAACCCTAACCCTAACCCTAACCCTAAACCTAACCCTAACCCTAACCCTAACCCTATCCCTAACCCTAATTCTTATCCTTACCCTAACCCTAACCCTAAAATCAACACTAACCCTAGCCCCTAACCTTAACCATAACCATAACCCTAACCCTAACCCTAAGCCTTACCCTTACCCTAAACCTAACCCTAACCTTAACGCTAACCCTAACCCTAACCCTAACGCTAATCCTTACCATAACGCTAAACCTAACCCTAAACCTTACCCTTTCCCTAACCCTAACCCCACCCCTAACCCTTACTCTTACCCTAACCCTAATCCTAACCCTAAAGCTAACCCTAACCCTACCTCTAACCCTAACCTTAACACTAACACTAACCCTAACCCTAACCCTTACCCTTACCCTAACCCTAACCCTAAAACTGACCCTAACGCTAACCCTAACCCTTGCCCTAACCCTAACTCTAACCCTAATCCTAAACCTAACCATTATCCTAACCCTAAAACTAACCTTTACGCTAACCCTAACCCTAACCTCAATATTAACCCTAACCCTAACCATAACCCTTACCTTTACCCTAACCCTAACCCTAAACCTTAGCCTAACCCTAACCCTAATCCTAACCTCAACCTTAACACTAACCCTAACCCTAACCCTTACCCTGGCCCTAACATTATTCCTAACCCTGACCCTAACCCTAACCCTAACCCTTAGGCTAATCCTAACCCTAATCCTAACCCTAAACATAACTCTAACCCTAAACCTAACCCTAAACCTAACCTTAACCATCACCCTAACCTTAACCCTGACCCTAACCCTAACCCTAACCTGAACTCTAACCCTTATCCTTAACCTACCCCTAAACCTAAACCTAACCCTAACCCTAAACCTAAACCTTACCCTTACACTAACCGTAACCCTAAACCTTACTCTTACCCTAACCATAAACCTAACCCTAACCCTAAACCTAACCTTAACCCTAACCCTTACCCTTACCCTAACCCTAACCCTAAACCTAAACCAAACCCTAACCCTAACACCTAAACCTAACCCTAACATTAACCGTTACCCTAACCCTAACTGTAACCCTAACCCTAACACTTACACTTACCCTAACCCTAACCCTTATTCTAACCCTAACCCAACCCTAAAACTTAACCTAACCCTAACACTAACACTAACCCCTAACCCTAACCCTTACCCTAACCCTAACACTAACCCTAACCCTAACCCTAACACCTAAACCTAACCCTAACATTAACCGTTACCCTAACCCTAACTCTAACCATAACCCTTACCCTAACCCTAAGCCTAACCCTTACCCTTACCCTAACCCAAACCCTAACTCTAACCCTAACTCTAACCCTAACAATTACCCTAATCCTAACACTAACCCTTACGCTAACCCTAAACCTAACCTCAATCTTAACCATAACACTAACCATAACCCTTACCCTTACCCTAACCCTAACCCTAACCCTTAGCCTAACCCTAACCCTAATCCTAACCTCAACCTTAACACTAACCCTAACCCTAACACTTACCCTGGCCCTAACACTAAGCCTAACCCTGACCCTAACCCTAACCCTAAACCTTAGCCTAACCATAACCCTAACCCTAACTCTAACACTTACCCTAACCCTAACCCTAAACATAACCCTTACCCTTACCCTAACTCTAACCCTAATCTTAACCATAACCATAACCCTAACCGTTCCCCTTCCCCTAACCCTAACCCTAACCCTAACCCTAAACCTAACCCTAACCCTATCCCTAAACCTAACTATTATCCTTACCCTAACACTAACCCTAAAATTAACACTAACCCTAACCCCTAACCTTAACTGTAACCATAACCCTAACCCTAACCGTAAGCCTTACCCTTACCCTAACCCTAACCCTAACCTTAACGCTAAACCTAACCCTAACCCTAACCCTAACGCTAATCCTTACCCTAATCCTAACCCTAACCTGAACTCTAACCCTTATCCTTACCCTACCCCTAATCCTAAACCTAACCCTAACCCTAAACCTAAACCTTACCCTTAGACTATCCCTAACCCTAAAACTTACCCTTACCCTAACCATAAACCGAACCCTAATCCTAACCCTAAACTTAACCCTAACCCTTACTCTTACCCTAACCCTAACCCTAACCCTAACTCTAACACTTACCCTAACCCTAACCCTAACCCTAACCCTTACCCTTACCCTAAATCTAACCCTAATCTTAACCATAACCATAACTCTAACCGTTCCCCTTACCCTAAACCTAACCCTAACCCTAACCCTAAACCTAACCCTAACCCTATCCCTAACCCTAACTATTATCCTTACCCTAACCCTAACCATAAAATTAACACTAAACCTAACTCCTAACCTTAACCATAACCGTAACTGTATCCGTAAACCTAACCCTAACCCTAACCCCTAACCCTAACCCTAACCCTAAAACTAACCTTAACGCTAACCCTAACCCTAACCCTAACCCTAATCCTTACCATAACGCTAAACCTAACCCTAAACCTTACCCTTTCCCTAACCCTAACCCTACCCCTAACCCTTACTCTTACCCTAACCCTAACCCTAACCCTAAAACTAACCCTAACCCTACCCCTAACCCTAATGCTTACCCTAATCCTAAACCTAACCCTAACCCTTACCCTTACCCTAACCCTAACCCTTACCTTAACCCCAACCCTAAAGCTAATCCTAACCCTAACCCTTACCCTAACCCTAACCCTAAACCTTCCCCTAACCCTAACTCTAAGCCTAAACCCTAACCCTAACCCTAAACCTAATTCTAACCCCTACCCTAACCCTAACCCTAACCTAACCCTTACCCTAAACCAAACCCTAACCCTAACCTTAACCCTAACCCTAATCCTAACCCTTACCCTAACCCTAACCCTAATCCTAACCCTAAACCTAAACCTAACCCTAACCCTAAGCTCAAACTTAACCCTAACTCTAACCCTAACCCTTACCCTTACCCTAACACTAAGCCTAACCCTAACACTAATCCTAACCCTTACCCTAACCCTAACTCTAATCCTAAACCTAAACCTCAACCTAACCCTAACCTTAACCCTAGCCCTAACCCTAACCCTAACCTAACCCTTACCCTTACCCTAACCATAATCCTAACCTTAACCCCAACCCTAAACCTAACCCTAACCCTTACCCCAACCGTAACCCTAACCCTAACACTTACCCTAACCCTCACCCTAATTTTAACCCTAACCCTTACCCTTACCCCCACCCTAACCTTAACCCTAATCCTTACCCTAACCGTAACACTAAACTTAACTCTGACATTTATCCTTACTCTAACCCTAACCCTAAACCTAACGCTAACCCTAAACCTAATCCTTACCCTTACCCTAACCCTAAACCTCACCCTAATCCTTACCCTTACCCTAATGCTAACCCTAACCCTAACCCTAAACCTAACCCTAACTTTAACACTAACCCTTACCGTTACCCTAACCGTAACCCTAAACCTAACCCTAACACTTACCCTAACCCTAACCCTAAACCTAACCCTAATCCTAACCCTAACCCTAAGTATAACCCTAAACCTAACCCTAAAACTAACAATTAAACCTACCCTAACCCTAAACCTCACCTTAACCGCAACCCTAAACCTAACCCTAACCCTAACCCTAAACCTTACACTTACCCTATCCCTAATCTAAACCTAACGCTAACCCTAACCCTAACCATTACCCTAAACCTAATCCTAACCCTAACTCTTACCCATACCTAAACCTAATCCTAACCCTGAACCTAAACCTAACCCTTACCCTAACCCTAACCCTTACCCTTACCCTAACCCTAACCCTAACCCTTACCCTAACCCTAACCCTAACCCTTTTCCTAATACTAACACTAAGCCTAACCCCTAACCCTATCACTAAACCTAAATCTAACCCTTACCATAACCCTAAACCTAACCTAACCCTTACCCTAAACCTAACCCTAACCCTTACCCTAATCCTAACCCTAACCCTAACCCTAACTTTAACCCTAACTCTAACCCTAACCCTAAACCTAACCCTCACCCTAACCCTAACCCTAAACCTAAACCTAACCCTAACCCTAACACCTAAACCTAACCCTAACATTAACCGTTACCATAACCCTAACTCTAACCCTAATCTTAACACTTATTCTTACCCTAACCCTAACCCTTATCTAACCCTAACCCAACCCTAAGCCTTAACCTAACCCTAACACTAACCCTAACCCCTAACCCTAACCCTTACCCTAACCCTAACCCTAACACTTACCCTTACCCTAACCCTAACCCTAAGTCTAACCCTAACCCTAACCCTAACTATTACCCTAACCCTAACCCTTACCCTGGCCCTAACACTAAGCCTAACCCTGACTCTAAACCTAACCCTAACTCTTAGGCTAACCCTAACCCTAATCCTAACCCTAAACCTATCTCTAAACCTAACCCTAATCCTAAACCTAACCCTTACCCTCACCCTAACCTTAACCCTAACCCTAATCCTAACCTAACCTGAACTCTAACCCTTATCCTTACCCTACGCCTAATCCTAAACCTAACCGTAACCCTAAACCTAAACCTTACCCTTAGACTAAACCTAACCCTAAACCTAACCCTAATCCTTACCCTTACAATAATGCTAACCCTAACCCTAACTCTAAACCTAACCCTAACTTTAACACTAACCCTTACCGTTACCCTAACCGTAACCCTAAACCTAACCCTAACACTTACCCTAACCCTAACCCTAAACCTAACCCTAATCCTAACCCTAACCCTAAGTATAACCCTAAACCTAACCCTAAAACTAATAATTAAACCTACCCTAACCCTAAACCTCACCTTAACCCCAACCCTAAACCTAACCCTAACCCTAACCCTAAACCTTACACTTACCCAATCCCTAATCTAAACCTAACGCTAACCCTAACCCTAACCATTACCCTAAACCTAATCCTAACCCTAACTCTTACCCATACCTAAACCTAATCCTAACCCTGAACCTAACCCTAACCCTTACCCTAACCCTAACCCTTACCCTTACCCTAACCCTAACCCTAACCCTTACCCTAACCCTAACCCTAACCCTTTTCCTAATACTAACACTAAGCCTAACCCCTAACCCTATCACTAAACCTAAATCTAACCCTTACCATAACCCTAAACCTAACCTAACCCTTACCCTAAACCTAACCCTAACCCTTACCCTAATCCTAACACTAACCCTAACCCTAACTTTAACCCTAACTCTAACCCTAACCCTAAACCTAACCCTCACCCTAACCCTAACCCTAACCCTAACCCTAAACCTAAACCTAACCCTAACCCTAACCCTAACACCTAAACCTAACCCTAACATTAACCGTTACCATAACCCTAACTCTAACCCTAATCTTAACACTTATTGTTACCCTAACCCTAACCCTTATCTAACCCTAACCCAAAACTAAGCCTTAACCTAACCCTAACACTAACCCTAACCCCTAACCCTAACCCTTACCCTAACCCTAACCCTAACACTTACCCTTACCCTAACCCTAACCCTAAGTCTAACCCTAACCCTAACCCTAACTATTACCCTAACCCTAACCCTTACCCTGGCCCTAACACTAAGCCTAACCCTGACCCTAAACCTAATCCTAACTCTTAGGCTAACCCTAACCCTAATCCTAACCCTAAACCTAACTCTAAACCTAACCCTAACCCTAAACCTAACCCTTACCCTCACCCTAACCTTAACCCTAACCCTAATCCTAACCTAACCTGAACTCTAACCCTTATCCTTACCCTACGCCTAATCCTAAACCTAACCGTAACCCTAAACCTAAACCTTACCCTTAGACTAAACCTAACCCTAAACCTTACCCTTACCCTAACCATAAACCTAACCCTAACACTAACCCTAAACTTAACCCTAACCCTTACTCTTACCCTAACCCTAACCCTAACCCTAATCATTCCCCTTACCCTAACCCTAACCCTAACCCTAAACCTAACCCTAACCCTAACCCTAACCCTATCCCTAACCCTAACTCTTATCCTTACCCTAACCCTAACCCTAAAATTAACACTAACCCTAACCCCTACCCTTAACCGTAACCATAACCCTAACCCTAACCCTAAGCCTTACCCTTACCCTAACCATAAACCTAACCTTAACGCTAACCCTAACCCTAACCCTAACCCTAACGCTAATCCTTACCATAACGCTAAACATAACCCTAAACCTTACCCTTTCCCTAACCCTAACCCTACCCCTAACCCTTACCCTTACCCTAACCCTAATCCTAACCCTAAACCTAACCCTAACCCTACCCCTAACCCTAACCTTAACCCTAACCCTAACCCTAACCCTTACCCTTACCCTAACCCTAAACCTAAAAGTAACCCTAACGCTAACCCTAACCCTTGCCCTAACCCTAAACCTAACCCTAACCCTTACCCTTACCCTAACCCTAACCCTAACTCTAAACCTAACCCTAACCCTAACCTGAACTCTAACCCTTATCCTTAACCTACCCCTAATCCTAAACCTAACCCTAACCCTAACCTAAACCTTACACTTAGACTAACCCTAAACCTAAACCTTACCCTTACTCTAACCATAAACCTAACCCTAACCCTAACACTAACCTTAACCCTAACCCTTACCCTTACTCTAACCCTAACACTAAACCTAAACTTAACCCTAACCCTAACACCTAAACCTAACCCTAACATTAACCGTTACCCTAACCCTAACTGTAACCCTAACCCTAACACTTACTCTTACCCTAACCCTAAGCCTTATCCTAACCCTAACCCAACCCTAACACTTAACCTAACCCTAACACTAACCCTAACCCCTAACACTAACCCTTACCCTAACCCTAACCCTAACCCTTAGCCTAATCCTAACCCTAATCCTAACCTCAACCTTAACACTAACCCTAACCCTAACACTTACCCTGGCCCTAACACTAAGCCTAAGCCTGACCCTAACCCTAACCCTAACCCTTAGGCTAACCCTAACCCTAATCCTAACCCTAAACCTAACTCTAACCCTAAACCTAACCCTAAACCTAACCCTTACCCTCACCCTAACCTTAACCCTAAACCTAAATCTAACCCTAACCTGAACTCTAACCCTTATCCTTACCCTACCCCTAAAGCTAAACCTAACCCTAACCCTAAACCTAAACCTTACCCTTAGACTAACCCTAACCCTAAACCTTACCCTTACCCTAACCATAAACCTAACCCTAATCCTAACCCTAAGCTTAACCCTAACCCTTACCCTTACCCTAACCCTAACCCTAACCCTAACTCTAACACTTACCCTAAACCTAACCCTAACCCTAACCCTTACCCTTACCCTAACTCTAACCCTAATCTTAACCATAACCATAACCCTAACCGTTCCCTTACCCTAACCCTAAACCTAACCCTAACCCTAACCCTAAACCTAACCCTAA
>JANJXV010000048.1:2752500-2760000 GCA_024803745.1 Megascapheus bottae
CTAACACTAACCCTAACCCTTAGGCTAACCCTAACCCTAATCATAACCCTAAACCTAACTCTAACCCTAAACCTAACCCTAAACCTAACCCTTACCATCACCCTAACCTTAACCCTAACCCTAACTCTAACCCTAACCTGAACTCTAACCCTTATCCTTAACCTACCCCTAATCCTAAACCTAACCCTAACCATAAACCTAAACCTTACACTTAGACTAACCCTAACCCTAAACATTACCCTTACCCTAACCATAAACCTAACCCTAACCCTAACCCTAACCGTAACCCTAACCCTTACCCTTACCCTAACCCTAACCCTAAACCTAAAACTAACCCTAACCCTAACACCTAAACCTAACCCTAACATTAACCGTTACCCAAACACTAACTGTAACCCTAACCCTAACACTTACACTTACCCTAACCCTAACCCTTATCCTCACCCTAACCCAACCCTAACACTTAACCTAACCCTAACACTAACCCTAACCCCTAACCCTAACCCTTACCCTAACCCTAACCCTAACCCTAACCCTAACCCTAACACCTAAACCTAACCCTAACATTAACCATTACCCTAACCCTAACTCTAACCCTAACCCTAAGACTTACTCTTACCCTAACCCTAACCCTTATCCTAACCATAACACAACCCTAAAACGTAACCTAACCGTAACACTAACCCTAACCCCTAACCCTAACCCTAACCCTAACCCTTACCCTTACCCTAACCCAAACCCTAACTCTAACCCTAACCCTAACCCTAACAATTACCCTAATCCTAACACTAACCCTTACGCTAACCCTAAACCTAACCTCAATCTTAACCATAACCCTAACCATAACCCTTACCCTTACCCTAACCCTAACCCTAACCCTTAGCCTAACCCTAACCCTAATCCTAACCTCAACCTTAACACTAACCCTAACCCTAACACTTACCCTGGCCCTAACACTAAGCCTAACCCTGACCCTAAGCCTAACCCTAACCCTTAGGCTAACCCTAACCCTAATCCTAACCCTAAACCTAACTTTAACCCTAACCCTAACCCTAAACCTAAACCTTACCCTCACCCTAACCTTAACCCTAAACCTAACCATAACCCTAACCTGAACTCTAACCCTTATCCTTACCCTACCCCTAATTCTAAACCTAACCCTAACCCTAAACCTAAACCTTACCCTTAGACTAACCCTAACCCTAAACCTTACACTTACCCTAACCATAAACCTAACCCTAATCCTAACCCTAACCTTAACCCTAACCCTTACCCTTACCCTAACCCTAACCCTAACCCTAAGCCTTACCCTTACCCTAACCCTAAAACTAACCTTAACGCTAACCCTAACCCTAAACCTAACCCTAATCCTTACCATAACGCTAAACCTAACCCTAAACCTTACCCTTTCCCTAACCCTAACCCTACCCCTAACCCTAACTCTTACCCTAACCCTAACCCTAACCCTAAAACTAACCCTAACCCTACCCCTAACCCTAATGCTTACCCTAATCCTAACCCTAACCCTAACCCTTACCCTTACCCTAACCCTAACCCTTACCTTATCCCCAACCCTAAAGCTAATCCTAACCCTAACCCTTACCCTAACCCTTACCCTAACCCTAACCCTAACCCTTCCCCTAACCCTAACTCTAAGCCTAACCCCTAACCCTAACCCTAAACCTAATTCTAACCCTTACCCTAACCCTAACCCTAACCTTACCCTTACCCTAACCCTAACCCTAACCCTTATGCCAACCCTAACCCTAATCCTATCCCTAAACTTAACCCTAAACCTAACCCTAACCTAACCCTTACTCTAACCCTAACCCTAAACCTAATCCTCACCCTAACCCTAACCCTAACCCTAACCGTAGCATTAACCCTAACCCTAACCCTAACCCTAACATTACCCTAAGCCTAACCCTAACCCTAACCCTTACTCTTACCGTAACCCTAACCCTAACCTTAACCCAAACCCTAAACCTAATCCTAACCCTAACCCTTACCCTCACCCTAACCCTAACTTTAACCCTAAACCTAACCCTAACCCTGACCCTTATCCTTACTCCATCCCTAACCCTAGCCCTATCCCTAACCCTAACCCTAAAACTAAACCTAACCCTAACCCTTAGCCTAACCCTAACCCTAACCCGTATCCTTACCCTAACCCTAACCCTAAACCTAAACCTAACCCTAACCCTAAACCTAACCCTTACCCTAACCCTAAACCTAGCTTTCACCATTACCCTTACCCTAACCCTAGCCCTAACCCTAAACCTAACCCTAACCCTAAACTTAACTCTAACCCTTACCATAAAACTAACACTAACCCTAACCCTTACCCTTACCCTTACCCTAACCCTAACTCTAACCCTAATCCTTACCCTTACCCTTAACCTAACACTAACCCTTACCCTAACTCTAACCCTAACTCTAACCCTAACCCTTACCCTTATACTTAACCTAACCCTAAACCTAACACTAACCCTTACCCTTACCCTTACCCTAACCCTAAACCTAACCCTAAACCTAACCCTAACCCTGACCCTTACCCTTACCTTAACACTAAACCTAACCCTATCCATAACCCTTACCATAAACCTAACCCTAACCCTAACCCCAAAAAGTACCCTAAACCTAACTCTAAACCCAACCCTAACACTTGCCCTAAACCTAACCCTAAACTTAACCCCAAGCCTAAACCTAGCCCTAACCATAACCCTTACCCAAACCTAAACGCTAACCCTAACACTAATCCTTACACTAACCTTAACACTAACCCGAACCCTAACCCTAAACCTTACCCTTAACCAACCCTAAACCTAATTCTAACCCTAACGCTAACCCTAACTCTTAACCTAACCCTAACCCTAACCCTAACCCTTACCCTTAACCTATCCCTAAACCTAACTCTAACCCTAACCCTAACCCTAACCCTTACCCTAACCTAACCGTAACCCTTACCCTAACCCTAAACCTAAACCTAAACCTAACCCTAACCCTAACCTTAACCCTAACACTAACCCTTCCGTTACACTAACCCTAACCCTTAACCTAATCCTAACACTAACCCTAACCCTAACCCTTACGCTTACCCTAACACTAACACTAAACCTAACCCTAACCCTAACTCTAAACCTTACCTTAAACCTAACACTAACGCTTACCCTTATCCTAACCCTAACCCTAAAACTAACCCCAAACCTAACCATAACCCTAACCCTTACCCTTACCTTAACCCTAACCCTAAACCTAAACCTAACCCTAACCCTAACACTAACACCTAAACCTAACCCTAACATTAACCGTTACCCTAACGCTAACTCTAACCCTAAACCTAACACTTACTCTTACCCTAACCCTAACCCTTATCTTAACCCTAACCCAACCCTAACCCTTTACCTAACCCTAACACTAACCCTAACCCCTAACCCTAACCCTTACCCTAACCCTAACCCTTACAATTACCCTAACCTTAACCCTAACTCTAACCCTAACCCTAACCCTAACTATTACCCTAACCCTAACCCTAACCCTTATGCTAACCCTAACCCTAACCTCAATCTTAACCCTAACCCTAACCATAACCCTTACCCTTACCCTTACCCTAATCCTAACCCTAACCCTTAGCCTAACCCTAACCCTAATCCTAACCTCAACCTTAACACTAACCCTAAACCTAACCCTTACCCTGGCCCTAACACTTAGCCTAACCCTGACCCTAACCCTAACCCTAACCCTTAGGCTAACCCTAACCCTAATCATAACCCTAAACCTAACTTTAAACCTAACCCTAACCCTAAACCTAACCCTTACCCTCACCCTAACCTTAAACCTAACCCTAATCCTAATCCTAACCCTAACCTGAACTCTAACCCTTATCCTTACCCTACCCCTCATCCTAAACCTAACCCTAACCCTAAACCTAAACCTTACCCTTAGACTAACCCTAACCCTAAACCTTACCCTTACCCTAACCATAAACCTAACCCTAACCCTAACCCTAACCTTAACCCTAACACTTACCCTTACCATAACCCTAACCCTAAACCTAAACCTAACCCTAACCCTAACACCTAAACCTAACCCTAACATTAACAGTTACCCTAACCCTAACTGTAACCCTAACCCTAACACTTACTCTTACCCTATCCCTAACCCTTATCCTCCACCATAACCCAACCCTAACACTTAACCTAACCCTAACACTAACCCTAACCCCTAACCCTAACCCTTACCCTAACCCTAACCCTAACCCTTACACCTAAACCTAACCCTAACATTAACCGTTACCCTAACCCTAACTCTAACCCTAACCCTAAGACTTACTCTTACCCTAACCCTAACCCTTATCCTAACCCTAACCCAACCCTAACACTTAACCTAACCCTAACACTAACCCTAACCCGTAACCCTAACCCTAACCCTAACCCTTACCCTTACCCTAACCCAAACCCTAAATCTAACCCTAACCCTAACCCTAACAATTACCCTAATCCTAACACTAACCCTTACGCTAACCCTAAACCTAACCTCAATCTTAACCTTAACCCTAACCATAACCCTTACCCTTACCATAATCCTAACCCTAACTCTTAGCCTAACCCTAACCCTAATCCTAACCTCAACCTTAACACTAACCCTCACCCTAATACTTACCCTGGCCCTAACACTAAGCCTAACCCTGACCCTAACCCTAACTCTAACCCTTAGGCTAACCCTAACCCTAATCCTAACCCTAAACCTAACTTTAACCCTAACCCTAACCCTAAACCTAAACCTTACCCTCACCCTAACCTTAACCCTAAACCTAACCCTAACCCTAACCTGAACTCTAACCCTTATCCTTACCCTACCCCTAATCGTAAACCTAACTCTAACCCTAAACCTAAACCTTACCCTAAGACTAAACCTAACCCTAAACCTTACCCTTACCCTAACCATAAACCTAACCCTAATCCTAACCCTAACCTTAACCCTAACCCTTACCCTTACCCTAACCCTAACCATGACCCTAACTCTAACACTTACCCTAACCCTAACCTTAACCCTAACCCTTACCCTTACCCTAAATCTAACCCTAATCTTAACCATAACCATAACCCTAACCGTTCCCCTTACCCTAACCCTAACCCTAACCCTAACCCTGTCCCTAACCCTAACCCTTATCCTTACCCTAACCCTAACCCTAAAAGTAACACTAACCATAACCCCTAACCTTAACCATAACCGTAACTGTACCCGTAACCCTAACCCTAACCCTAAGCCTTACCCTTACCCTAACCCTAAAACTAACCTTAACGCTAACCCTAACCCTAACCTCAACACTAACCCTAACCCTAACCCTAACCCTAACCCCAAACCTAACTCTTAAGCTAACCCTAACCCTTACCCTAACCCTTACCCTTAACCTAACCCTAACCCTACCTCTAACCCTAACCCTAAATCTAACCGGAAGCCTTACCCTAACCCTAACCCTAACCCTAAACCTGTCCCTAACCCTAAACCTTATCCTTACCCTAACCCTAACCCTAAAAGTAACACTAACCATAACCCCTAACCTTAACCATAACCGTAACTGTACCCGTAACCCTAACCCTAACCCTAACCCTTACCCTTACCCTAACCCAAACCCTAAATCTAACCCTAACCCTAACCCTAACAATTACCCTAATCTTAACTCTAACCCTTACGCTAACCCTAAACCTAACCTCAATCTTAACCATAACCCTAACCATAACCCTTACCCTTACCATAATCCTAACCCTAACTCTTAGCCTAACCCTAACCCTAATCCTAACCTCAACCTTAACACTAACCCTCACCCTAACACTTACCCTGGCCCTAACACTAAGCCTAACCCTGACCCTAACCCTAACTCTAACCCTTAGGCTAACCCTAACCCTAATCCTAACCCTAAACCTAACTTTAACCTAACCCTAACCCTAAACCTAAACCTTACCCTCACCCTAACCTTAACCCTAAACCTAACCCTAACCCTAACCTGAACTCTAACCCTTATCCTTACCCTACCCCTAATCGTAAACCTAACTCTAACCCTAAACCTAAACCTTACCCTTAGACTAAACCTAACCCTAAACCTTACCCTTACCCTAACCATAAACCTAACCCTAATCCTAACCCTAACCTTAACCCTAACCCTTACCCTTACCCTAACCCTAACCCTGACCCTAACTCTAACACTTACCCTAACCCTAACCCTAACCCTAACCCTTACCCTTACCCTAAATCTAACCCTAATCTTAACCATAACCATAACCCTAACCGTTCCCCTTACCCTAACCCTAACCCTAACCCTAACCCTGTCCCTAACCCTAACCCTTATCCTTACCCTAACCCTAACCCTAAAGGTAACACTAACCATAACCCCTAACCTTAACCATAACCGTAACTGTACCCGTAACCCTAACCCTAAGCCTTACCCTTACCCTAACCCTAAACTAACCTTAACGCTAACCCTAACCCTAACCTCAACACTAACCCTAACCCTAACCCTAACCCTAACCCCAAACCTAACTCTAACGCTAACCCTAACCCTTACCCTAACCCTTACCCTTAACCTAACCCTAACCCTACCTCTAACCCTAACCCTAAATCTAACCGGAAGCCTTACCCTAACCCTAACCCTAACCCTAACCCTGTCCCTAACCCTAAACCTTATCCTTACCCTAACCCTAACCCTAAAAGTAACACTAACCATAACCCCTAACCTTAACCATATCCGTAACTGTACCCGTAACCCTAACCCTAACCCTAAGCCTTACCCTTACCCTAACCCTAAAACTAACCTTAACGCTAACCCTAACCCTAACCCTAACCCTAATCCTTACCATAACGCTGAACCTAACCCTAAACCTTACCCTTTCCCTAACCCTAACCCTACCCCTAACCCTTACTCTTACAATAACCCTAACCCTAACCCTAAAACTAAACCTAACCCTACCTCTAACCCTAATGCTTACCTAATTCTAACCCTAACCCTAACCCTTACCCTTACCCTAACCCTAACCCTTACCTTAACCCCAACCCTAAAGCTAATCCTAACCCTAACCCTTACTCTAACCCTTACCCTAACCCTAACCCTAATCCTTCCCCTAACCCTAACTCTAAACCTAACCCCTAACCCTAACCCTAAACCTAATTCTAACCGTTACCCTAACCCTAACCCTAACCTAAGCCTTACCCAAACCCTAACCCTAACCCTTTTGCTAACCCTAACCCTAATTCTATCCCTAACCTTAACCCTAAACCTAACCCTAACCTAACCCTTACTCTAACCCTAACACTAAACCTAATCCTGACCCTAACCCTAACCCTAACCCTAACCCTAACCGTAGCATTAACCCTAACCCTAACCCTAACCCTAAACCTTACCCTAAGCCTAACCCTAACCCTAACCCTTACCCTTACCGTAACCCTAACCCTAAACTTAACCCAAACCCTAAACCTAATCCTAACCCTAACCCTTATCCTAAC
>JANJXV010000048.1:2765000-2787500 GCA_024803745.1 Megascapheus bottae
CCCTAATCCTACCCTTATCCTAAACCTAACCCTAACACTAACACTTACCCTTACCCTGACCCCTACCCTAACCCTAACCCTAACCCTAACCCTTACCCTAAGCCTAACCCTAAACCTTACCTTACCCTAACCGTAAACCTTACTCTAAACCTAACCCTAACCCTAACTTCAACCTTTACCCTAACCCTAACCCTAACCCTTACCCTTACCCTAACACTAAACCTAAACATAACCTTAATCCTAACCCTAACCCTAACGCATACCCTAACCCTAACCCTAAACCTAACACTAAACCTTACCCTTACCCTAACCGTAACCCTTACTCTAAACCTAACCCTAACCCTAACGTCAACCTTAACCCTAAACCTAACCCTAACCCTAAATCTAACCCTAACCCTTACCCTAACCCTAATCCTAACCCTAACCGTAACCCTTACCCTAACCCTAACCCCAATCCTAACCCTAACCCTTACCCTTACCCTCACCCTAACCTTAACCCTAATCCTAACCCTAACCCTAACCTTAACTCTAACAATTATCCTTACCCTAACCCTAACCCTAAACCAAACCTAAACCTAACCCTTATCCTTACCTAAGCCTAAACCTAACCCAAACCATTTCCCTTACCCTAAGCCTAACCCTAACCCTAACCTTAACCCTAGCCCTTACCCTTACAATATCCCTAATCCTAATCGTAACCCTAACCCTTACCCTAACCATAACCCTAACCCTAAACCTAACATTTACACTTACCCTAACCCTACCCTAACCCTAACCCTTACCCTTACCCTAACCCTAATACTAAACTTAACCCCAAACTTAAACCTAACCCTAACCCTTACCCTAACCCTAACCCTATCCCTAACCAGAACCCTAACCCTAACACTTATCCTTCCCCTAACCCTTACGCTTATCCTAACCCTAACCCTAACCCTAACACTTAACATAACAATAACATTAACCCTAACCCCTAACCCTAACCCTTACCCTAACCCTAACCCTAACCCTAACCCTAACCCTTACCCTAACCCTAACCCTAATCCTAACCTCAACCTTAACCCTAACCCTAACCCTAACCCTAATCCTAACCCTAAACCTAACTGTAAACCTAACCCTAACCCTTACCCTTAACCTCACTGTAACCTTAACCCTAACCCTAACCCTAACACTAACCTGAACTCTAACCCTTATCGTTACCCTAACCCTAACCCTAAACCTAACCCTAACCCTAACCCTTACCCTTACCCTAACCTAACCCTAACCCTAACCCTAACCTGAAATCTAACCCTTATCCTTATCCTAATCCTAAACCTAAACCTAACCCTAACCCTAACCCTATCCCTAAACCTAACTCTTATCCTTATCCTAACCCTAACCCTAAAATTAACACTACCCCTAACCCCTAACCTTAACCGTAACCATAACCCTAACCCTAACACTAAGCTTTACACTTACCCTAACCCTAACCCTAACCTTAACGCTAACCCTAACCCTAACCCTAACCCTAACGCTAATCCTTACCATAACGCTAAACCTAACCCTAAACCTTACGCTTTCCCTAACCCTAACCCTACCCCTAACCCTTACTCTTACCCTAACCCTAATCCTAACCCTAAACCTAACCCTAACCCTACGCCTAACCCTAACCTTAACCCTAACCCTAACCCTAACCCTTACCCTTACACTAACCCTAACCCTAAAACTAACCCTAACGCTAACCCTAACCCTTACACTTATCCTAACCCTAACCCAAACAATAACCATTACCCTAACAGTTAACCCTTACCCTAACCCTTACCCTAACCATAACCCTAACCCTAAACCTAACACTTACACTTAGCCTAACCCTAACCCTTATCCTAACCCTAACCCTAACCCTTAACCAAACCCTAACCCTAACACTAACCCTAACCGTTACCCTTAACCTAACCCTAAACCTAACTCTAATCCTAACCCTAACCCTAACCCTTACCCTAACCTAACCCTAACCCTTACCCTATCCCTAACGCTAACCCTAACCTTAACCCTAACCCTAAACCTACCCCTAACCCTTACACTTACCCTAACCCTAACCCTAAACCTAAACCTAACACTTACCCAAACCCTACCCTAACCCTAACCCTTACCCTTCCCTAACCATAATCCTAAACTTAACCCCAAACTTTTACCTAACCCTAACCCTAACCCTTACCCTAACCCGAACCCGAACCCTTACCCTAACACTTACCCTTTCCTTAACCCTAACGCTGATCCTAGCCCTAACTCTAACCCTAACCCTAACTCTTCACCTAACCTTAAAACTAACCCTAACCCCTAACCCTAACCCTTACCCTAACCCTAACCCTACCCCTAACCCTTTCCCTTACCCTAACCCTAACCTTAACCCTAAACCTAACCCTAACCCTAAACCTTAGACTTACCCTAACCCTAACCCAAAACCTAACCCTAATCCTAACCCTAACCCTAACCTTAACCCTTACCCTAACTCTAACCCTAAACCTAACCCTAACCTCAACCTTAACCCTAACCCTAACCCTAACCCTTACCCTTACCCAAACACTAAACCTAAACATAACCTTAATCCTAACCCTAACCCTAACCCATACCCTAACCCTAACCCTAACCCTAACCCTAAACCTTACCCTTACCCTAACCGTAACCCTTACTCTAAACCTAACCCTACCCCTAACCTCAACCTTAACCCTAACCCTAACCCTAACCCTAAACCTAACCCTAAACCTAACCCTAACCCTTATCCTAACCCTAACCCTAAATCTAACCCTAACCCTTACCCTAACCCTAATCCTAACTCTAACCGTAACCCTTACCCTAACCCTAACCCCAATCCTGACCCTAACCCTTACCCTTACCCTCACCCTAACCTTACCCCTAACCCTAACCCTAACCCTAACCTTAACTCTAACAATTATCCTTACCCTAACCCTAACCCTAAACCAAACCTAAACCTAACCCTTACCCTTACCTAAGCCTAAACATATCCCAAACCCTTTCCCTTACCCTAAGCCTAACCCTAACCCTAACCTTAACCCTATCCCTTACCCTTACAATATCCCTAATCCTAATCGTAACCCTAACACTTACCCTAACCCTAACCCTAACCCTTACCCTAACCATAACCCTAACCCCAAACCTAACACTTACACTTACCCTAACCCTACCCTAACCCTAACCCTTACCCTTACCCTAACCCTAATCCTAAACTTAACCCCAAACTTAAACCTAACCCTAACCCTAACCCTTACCCTAACCCTAACCCCAACCAAAACCCTAACCCTAACACTTATCCTTCCCCTAACCCTTACGCTTATCCTAACCCTAACCCTAACCCTAAACTTAACCCTTCACCTAACCCTACAACTAACCCTAACCCCGAATACTAACACTTACCCTAACCCTAATCCAAACCCTAACCCTAACCCTAACCCTAAACCACACCCTAACCCTAACCCTAAGCTTAACTTTAACCCTAAACCTTACACTAACCCTTACCCTTACCCTAACCCTAACCCTAAAACTAACCCTAACCCTACCCCTAACTCTTACCCTTACCCTAACCCTAACACCTAAACCTAACACTAACCATAACCCCTAACCTAACCCTAACCCTAACCCTTATCGTAACCCTAAACCTAACCCTAACCCTTACCCTAACCCTAACCCTAACCCTAAGCCTTACCCTAACCCTAAGCCTAAACCTATCTTGAACCCTAACCCTATACCTAACCCTACCCTAACCCTAACCCTAACCATAACCCTAACCCTTACCCTTACCCTAAACCTAACCCTAACCCTTACCCTAACCCTAACCCTAAGGCTAACCCTAACCCTAAACTTACTCTAACCCTTACCATAACCCTAACCCTAACCTAACCCTAAACTTAACCCTAACACTAAACCTAACCTTAACATTAACCCTAACCCGTACCTTTGCCCTTACCCTAACCCTAACCCTAAACCTAACACTAACCTAACCCTCACCCTTACTCTCACCCTAACCCTAACCCTACACCTAACCCTCACCCTAACCCTAATCCTAACCCTAACCCTAAACCTAACCCTAATCCTACCCTTATCCTAAACCTAACCCTAACACTAACACTTACCCTTACCCTGACCCCTACCCTAACCCTAACCCTAACCCTAACCCTTACCCTAAGCCTAACACTAAACCTTACCTTACCCTAACCGTAACCCTTACTCTAAACCTAACCCTAACCCTAACTTCAACCTTTACCCTAACCCTAACCCTAACCCTTACCCTTACCCTAACACTAAACCTAAACATAACCTTAATCCTAACCCTAACCCTAACGCATACCCTAACCCTAACCCTAAACCTAACACTAAACCTTACCCTTACCCTAACCGTAACCCTTACTCTAAACCTAACCCTAACCCTAACGTCAACCTTAACCCTAAACCTAACCCTAAACCTAAATCTAACCCTAACCCTTACCCTAACCCTAATCCTAACCCTAACCGTAACCCTTACCCTAACCCTAACCCCAATCCTAACCCTAACCCTTACCCTTACCCTCACCCTAACCTTAACCCTAATCCTAACCCTAACCCTAACCTTAACTCTAACAATTATCCTTACCCTAACCCTAACCCTAAACCAAACCTAAACCTAACCCTTATCCTTACCTAAGCCTAAACCTAACCCAAACCATTTCCCTTACCCTAAGCCTAACCCTAACCCTAACCTTAACCCTAGCCCTTACCCTTACAATATCCCTAATCCTAATCGTAACCCTAACCCTTACCCTAACCATAACCCTAACCCTAAACCTAACATTTACACTTACCCTAACCCTACCCTAACCCTAACCCTTACCCTTACCCTAACCCTAATACTAAACTTAACCCCAAACTTAAACCTAACCCTAACCCTTACCCTAACCCTAACCCTATCCCTAACCAGAACCCTAACCCTAACACTTATCCTTCCCCTAACCCTTGCGCTTATCCTAACCCTAACCCTAACCCTAACCCTAACACTTAACATAACAATAACATTAACCCTAACCCCTAACCCTAACCCTTACCCTAACCCTAACCCTAACCCTAACCCTTACCCTAACCCTAACCCTAATCCTAACCTCAACCTTAACCCTAACCCTAACCCTAACCCTAATCCTAACCCTAAACCTAACTGTAAACCTAACCCTAACCCTTACCCTTAACCTCACTGTAACCTTAACCCTAACCCTAACCCTAACACTAACCTGAACTCTAACCCTTATCGTTACCCTAACCCTAACCCTAAACCTAACCCTAACCCTAACCCTTACCCTTACCCTAACCTAACCCTAACCCTAACCCTAACCTGAAATCTAACCCTTATCCTTATCCTAATCCTAAACCTAAACCTAAACCTAACCCTAACCCTATCCCTAAACCTAACTCTTATCCTTATCCTAACCCTAACCCTAAAATTAACACTACCCCTAACCCCTAACCTTAACCGTAACCATAACCCTAACCCTAACCCTAAGCTTTACACTTACCCTAACCCTAACCCTAACCTTAACGCTAACCCTAACCCTAACCCTAACCCTAACGCTAATCCTTACCATAACGCTAAACCTAACCCTAAACCTTACGCTTTCCCTAACCCTAACCCTACCCCTAACCCTTACTCTTACCCTAACCCTAATCCTAACCCTAAACCTAACCCTAACCCTACCCCTAACCCTAACCTTAACCCTAACCCTAACCCTAACCCTTACCCTTACACTAACCCTAACCCTAAAACTAACCCTAACGCTAACCCTAACCCTTACACTTATCCTAACCCTAACCCAAACAATAACCATTACCCTAACAGTTAACCCTTACCCTAACCCTTACCCTAACCATAACCCTAACCCTAAACCTAACACTTACACTTAGCCTAACCCTAACCCTTATCCTAACCCTAACCCTAACCCTTAACCAAACCCTAACCCTAACACTAACCCTAACCGTTACCCTTAACCTAACCCTAAACCTAACTCTAATCCTAACCCTAACCCTAACCCTTACCCTAACCTAACCCTAACCCTTACCCTATCCCTAACGCTAACCCTAACCTTAACCCTAACCCTAAACCTACCCCTAACCCTTACACTTACCCTAACCCTAACCCTAAACCTAAACCTAACACTTACCCAAACCCTACCCTAACCCTAACCCTTACCCTTCCCTAACCATAATCCTAAACTTAACCCCAAACTTTTACCTAACCCTAACCCTAACCCTTACCCTAACCCTAACCCAAACCCGAACCCTTACCCTAACACTTACCCTTTCCTTAACCCTAACGCTGATCCTAGCCCTAACTCTAACCCTAACCCTAACTCTTCACCTAACCTTAAAACTAACCCTAACCCCTAACCCTAACCCTTACCCTAACCCTAACCCTACCCCTAACCCTTTCCCTTACCCTAACCCTAACCTTAACCCTAAACCTAACCCTAACCCTAAACCTTAGACTTACCCTAACCCTAACCCGAAACCTAACCCTAATCCTAACCCTAACCCTAACCTTAACCCTTACCCTAACTCTAACCCTAAACCTAACCCTAACCTCAACCTTAACCCTAACCCTAACCCTAACCCTTACCCTTACCCAAACACTAAACCTAAACATAACCTTAATCCTAACCCTAACCCTAACCCATACCCTAACCCTAACCCTAACCCTAAACCTTACCCTTACCCTAACCGTAACCCTTACTCTAAACCTAACCCTACCCCTAACCTCAACCTTAACCCTAACCCTAACCCTAACCCTAAACCTAACCCTAAACCTAACCCTAACCCTTATCCTAACCCTAACCCTAAATCTAACCCTAACCCTTACCCTAACCCTAATCCTAACCCTAACCGTAACCCTTACCCTAACCCTAACCCCAATCCTGACCCTAACCCTTACCCTTACCCTCACCCTAACCTTACCCCTAACCCTAACCCTAACCCTAACCTTAACTCTAACAATTATCCTTACCCTAACCCTAACCCTAAACCAAACCTAAACCTAACCCTTACCCTTACCTAAGCCTAAACATAACCCAAACCCTTTCCCTTACCCTAAGCCTAACCCTAACCCTAACCTTAACCCTAGCCCTTACCCTTACAATATCCCTAATCCTAATCGTAACCCTAACACTTACCCTAACCCTAACCCTAACCCTTACCCTAACCATAACCCTAACCCCAAACCTAACACTTACACTTACCCTAACCCTACCCTAACCCTAACCCTTACCCTTACCCTAACCCTAATCCTAAACTTAACCCCAAACTTAAACCTAACCCTAACCCTAACCCTTACCCTAACCCTAACCCCAACCAAAACCCTAACCCTAACACTTATCCTTCCCCTAACCCTTACGCTTATCCTAACCCTAACCCTAACCCTAAACTTAACCCTTCACCTAACCCTACAACTAACCCTAACCCCGAATACTAACACTTACCCTAACCCTAATCCAAACCCTAACCCTAACCCTAACCCTAAACCACACCCTAACCCTAACCCTAAGCTTAACTTTAACCCTAAACCTTACACTAACCCTTACCCTTACCCTAACCCTAACCCTAAAACTAACCCTAACCCTACCCCTAACTCTTACCCTTACCCTAACCCTAACACCTAAACCTAACACTAACCATAACCCCTAACCTAACCCTAACCCTAACCCTTATCGTAACCCTAAACCTAACCCTAACCCTTACCCTAACCCTAACCCTAACCCTAAGCCTTACCCTAACCCTAAGCCTAAACCTATCTTGAACCCTAACCCTATACCTAACCCTACCCTAACCCTAACCCTAACCATAACCCTAACCCTTACCCTTACCCTAAACCTAACCCTAACCCTTACCCTAACCCTAACCCTAAGGCTAACCCTAACCCTAAACTTACTCTAACCCTTACCATAACCCTAACCCTAACCTAACCCTAAACTTAACCCTAACACTAAACCTAACCTTAACATTAACCCTAACCCGTACCTTTGCCCTTACCCTAACCCTAACCCTAAACCTAACACTAACCTAACCCTCACCCTTACTCTCACCCTAACCCTAACCCTAAACCTAACCCTCACCCTAACCCTAACCCTAACCCTAACCCTAAACCTAACCCTAATCCTACCCTTATCCTAAACCTAACCCTAACACTAACACTTACCCTTACCCTGACCCCTACCCTAACCCTAACCCTAACCCTAACCCTTACCCTAAGCCTAACCCTAAACCTTACCTTACCCTAACCGTAACCCTTACTCTAAACCTAACCCTAACCCTAACTTCAACCTTTACCCTAACCCTAACCCTAACCCTTACCCTTACCCTAACACTAAACCTAAACATAACCTTAATCCTAACCCTAACCCTAACGCATACCCTAACCCTAACCCTAAACCTAACACTAAACCTTACCCTTACCCTAACCGTAACCCTTACTCTAAACCTAACCCTAACCCTAACGTCAACCTTAACCCTAAACCTAACCCTAACCCTAAATCTAACCCTAACCCTTACCCTAACCCTAATCCTAACCCTAACCGTAACCCTTACCCTAACCCTAACCCCAATCCTAACCCTAACCCTTACCCTTACCCTCACCCTAACCTTAACCCTAATCCTAACCCTAACCCTAACCTTAACTCTAACAATTATCCTTACCCTAACCCTAACCCTAAACCAAACCTAAACCTAACCCTTATCCTTACCTAAGCCTAAACCTAACCCAAACCATTTCCCTTACCCTAAGCCTAACCCTAACCCTAACCTTAACCCTAGCCCTTACCCTTACAATATCCCTAATCCTAATCGTAACCCTAACACTTACCCTAAACTTAACCCTAACCCTTACCCTAACCATAACCCTAACCCTAAACCTAACATTTACACTTACCCTAACCCTACCCTAATCCTAACCCTTACCCTTACCCTAACCCTAATACTAAACTTAACCCCAAACTTAAACCTAACCCTAACCCTTACCCTAACCCTAACCCTATCCCTAACCAGAACCCTAACCCTAACACTTATCCTTCCCCTAACCCTTACGCTTATCCTAACCCTAACCCTAACCCTAACCCTAACACTTAACATAACAATAACATTAACCCTAACCCCTAACCCTAACCCTTACCCTAACCCTAACCCTAACCCTAACCCTAACCTTACCCTAACCCTAACCCTAATCCTAACCTCAACCTTAACCCTAACCCTAACCCTAACCCTAATCCTAACCCTAAACCTAACTGTAAACCTAACCCTAACCCTTACCCTTAACCTCACTGTAACCTTAACCCTAACCCTAACCCTAACACTAACCTGAACTCTAACCCTTATCCTTACCCTAACCCTAACCCTAAACCTAACCCTAACCCTAACCCTTACCCTTACCCTAACCTAACCCTAACCCTAACCCTACCCTGAAATCTAACCCTTATCCTTATCCTAATCCTAAACCTAAACCTAACCCTAACCCTAAATCTAAACCTTACCCTTAGACTAACCCTAACCCTAACCCTTACCCTTACCCTAACCCTAAACCTAACCCTAACCTTAATCCTTACCCTAACCATAACCCATACCCTAACTCTAACCCTAACGCTAACCCCAACACTAACACTTACCCTAACCCTAACCCTAACACAAACTTAACCCTAACCCTAAACCTAACCTCAAACTTAACCCAAAGCCTAACCCTAACCCTTACCCTTACCCTAATCCTAACCCTAACCCTAACCCTAACCTTAACACCAACCCTAAATCTAACCCTTACCCTAACCCTAACCCTTACCCTAACCCTAGCCCTAACCCTAACCCTTACCCTAAACCTATCCCTTATCCTAACCCTAAACCTTGCCCTTACCCTCACCCTAACCTTAACCCTAACCCTAACTCTAACACTAACCTGAACTCTAACTCTAATCCTTACCCTAACCCTAACCCTAAACCCTACCTTAACCCTAACCCTTACCCTTCCCTAACCCTAATCCTAAACTTAACCCCAACTTTTACCTAACCCTAACCCTAACCCTTACCGTAACCCTAACCCTAACCCGAACCCTAACCCTAACACTTACGCTTTCCCTAACCCTAACGCTTATCCTAACCCTAACTCTAACCCTAAACCTAAGTCTTCACCTAACCCTAAAACTAACCCTAACCCCTAACCCTAACCCTCACCCTAACCCTAACCCTACCCCTAACCCTTTCCCTTACCCTAACCCTAACCCTAACCCTAAACCTAACCTTAACCCTAACCCTAACCCTAACCTTAACCCTTACCCTAACACTAACCCTAAACCTAACCCTAACCCTAACCTTAACACTAACCCTAAACCTTACCCTAACCCTTACCCTTACACTAACCCTAAACCTAAAACTAACCCTAACCCTAACCCTAACTCTAAACTTAACCTAACCCTAACCCTAACCTCAATCTTAAACCTAACCCTAACCCTAACCCATACCCTTACCCTAACCCTAAACCTAAACCTCACCCTTACCCTAACCCTTACCCTAAACCCAACCCTAACCCTTACCCTAACCCTAACCCTAAACTCAACCTTAACCCAAAGCCTAAACCTAACACTTGCCCTAACCCTTACCGTTACCCTAACCCTAACCCTAAAACTAACCCTAACCCCAACCCTAACCCTTACACTAACCCTAACCATAACACTTACCCTTACCCTAACCCTAACCCTAAACGTAACCCCAACCCTAAACATAACCCTAACCCTAAACCTAACCCTAACCCTCACCCTAACCCTAAGCCTAAACATAACCCTAACCCTTATCCTAACCCTAATGCTAACACTAACCCTTAACCTAACCCTAACATTAACCCTAACCCCTAACCCTAACACTTACCCTAACCCTAAACCTAACCCTAACCCTTACTCTTACTCTAACACTAACCCTAACTCTAACACTAACTCTAACCCTAACCCTTCCTCTAACTCTAACCCTAACCTCAACCATAACCCTAACCCTAACCCTAACCCTTACCCTAACCCTTACCCTTAACCTAACACAAACCCTAACCCTAACCCTTACCCTAATCCTAACCCTAACCTTAACCCTAACCCTAACACTAATCCTAACCACAACCTTAACCCTAACCCTAAACCTAACCTTAACCCTAACCCTTACCCTTACCCTAACACTAAGCCTAACCCTGACCCGAACCCTAACCATAACCCTAATCCTAACCCTATACCTAACACTAACCCTAACCTTAACCGTAACCCTAACCCTAACCCTAACCCTTACCCTTACCCAAAACCTAACCCTAAACATAACCCTAAACCTTGCCCTGACACTCACTCTAAGCTAACCCTAACCCTAAACCTAAACCTTACCCTTAGACTAACCCTAAACCTAACCTTAACCCTAACCCTTACCCTTACCCTAACCCTAACCGTTAACCTAACCCTAACATAAACCCTAACCCCTAACCCTAACCCTTAACCTAACCCTAACCCTAACCCTTACCCTTACTCTAACACTAACACTAACTCTAACAGTAACCCTAACCCTAACCCAAACCTTACCCTAACCCTAACCCTAACCCTTCCTCTAACTCTAACCCTAACCTCAAAGATAACCCAAACCCTAACCCTAAACCTAAACCTAACCCTTACCCTTAATCTAACCCAAACCCTAACCCTAACTCTTACCCTAACCCTAACCCTAAACCTTACCCTAACCCTAACCCTAATCCTAACCTCAACCTTAACACTAACCCTAACCCTAACCATAACCCTAACCCTTACCCTAACCCTAATCTTGACCCTAAACCTTACCCTTACCCTCACCCTAACCTTAACCCTAACACTAACCCTAACCGTAACCATAACCTTAACTCTGACATTTATCCTTACCCTAATCCTAACCCTAAACCTAACCCTCACCGTAAACCTAACCCTAACCCTAACCCTAACCCTTACCCTAACCCTAACCCTTACCCTAACCCTAACCCTAACCCTAACCCTAACCTTAACCCTAACCCCAACCCTAAACCTAACCCTTACCCTAACCCTAACACTAAACCTAACTCACCCTAACCCTAACCCTAACCGTAACCTCTAACCCTAATCCTAACCCTAACCCTTAGCCATACTATAAACCTAACCCTAACCATAGCCCTAACCCTAACCCTAATCCTTACCCTAACTCTAACCATAACCCTAACGCTTACCCTTACCCTAATCCTAACCACAACCTTAACCCCAACCCTAAACCTAATCCTAAACCTAACCCTTACCCTAACCCTTACCCTAACCCTTACCCTAACCCTTACCCTAACCCTAAGCCTAACCCATAACCCTAACCCTAAACCTAATTCTAACCCTTACCATAACCCTAACCCTAACCAAATCCTTACCCTAACCCTAACCCTAACACTTACGCTAACCCTAACCCTAACCCTAACCTTAAACCTAACCCTGACCCTAACCCTAACCCTTACCCTAACCCTAACCCTAACCCTAAACCTAACCCTCATCCTAACACTAACCCTAACCCTAACCCTAACCTCTAACCCTAACCCTAAACCTAACCCTAATCCTACCCTTATCCTAAACCTAACCCTAACACTAACACTTACCCTTACCCTAACCCCTACCCTAACCCTAACCTTAACACTAACCCTTACCCTAACCCTAACCCTAACCCTAACCCTTACCCATACCCTAACCCTAAACCTAAATCTAACCCAAACCCTATCCCGAACCCTAAACTTTACCCTAACACTTCTTCTACCCCTAACCCTAACCTCAACCTTAACCCCAACCCTAACCATAACCCTAACCTTACCCTAAGTCTAACGCTAACATTAACCCTAACACTTACCCTAAACCTAACCCTAACCCTAACCCTTACCCTTAACCTAAACGTAACCCTAACCCTAAACCTAACCCTTACCCTTACCCTAACCCTAAACCTAACCTTAACCCTACCCCTAACCCTAATCCTAACCCTAATCCTAACCCTAACCCTAACCCTAAACCTAACCCTTACCCTTACCCTAACCCTAACACTAAAACTAAGCCTAACCCTAACCCTAATCTGAACCCTAACCCTAACCCTTACCCTTAACCTTACCTTTACCCTAACCCTAACCCTATCCTTAACCATAACCGTAACCCTAACCCTAACCCTTACCCTTACCATAACCCTAAACCTAACCTCGAACTTAACCCTAACCTTAACGCTAAGGCTAACCCTAACCCTTACCCTTACTGTAACACTAAGCCTAACCCTAAACCTAACCCTAAACCTAACCTTTACCCTAACCCTGACTCTAATCCTAGCCCTAAACCTAAACCTAACCCTAACCCTAAACTCAACCTTAACCCTAACCCTAACCCTAACCCTAACCCTTACCCTTACCCTAACACTAAGCCTAACCCTAACCCTAAGCCTAACCCTATACCTTACCCTAACCCTAACTCTAATCCTAACCCTAAACCTAACCCTAACCATAACCTTAACCCTAGCCCTAACCCTAACCCTAACCTAAGCCTTATCCTTACCCTAACCCTAATCCTAACTTTAACCTCAACCCTAAACCTAACCCTAACCCTAACCCTAACCCTTACCCTAAACGTAACCCTAACCCTAACCCTTACCCTAACCCTAACCCTAATCTTAACTGTAACCCTTACCCTTACCCTCACCCTAACCTTAACCTTAACCCTTACCCTAACCGTAACCCTAACCTTAACTCTGTCATTTATCCTTATCCTAACCCTAACCCTAAACCTAACCCTAACCCTACCCCTAATCCTTTCCCTTACCCTAACCCTAACCATAAACCTAACCCTAACCCTAACCCTAACCGTTACCCTAACCCTAAACCTTGACCTTACCCCAACCCTAACCCTAAACCTAACCCTAACACTAACCATAACCCCAACCCTAAACCTTAACCTTACCCTAACCCTTACCCTAACCCTAACCCTAAAACTATCCCTAACCCTAACATTAACTCTTACCCGTACACCAACCCTCACCCTAAACCTAACCCTAACACTAACCATAACCCTAACCCTAAACCTTACCCTTACCGTAACCCTTACCCTAACCCTAACCCTAAAACTAACCCTAACCCTAACATTAACTCTCACCCGTACCCTAACACTAACCCTAAACCTAACCCTAACCCTCACACTAACCCTAACACCTAAACCTAACCCTAACCCTAACCCTAACCCTACCCCTTAACCAAACCCTAACACTAACCCTATCCCCTAACCCTAACCCTTACCCTAACCCTAACCCTAACCCTAACCCTTACCCTTACCCTAACCCTAATCCTAACTCTAACGGTAACCCTAACCCTAACCCTAAACCTTAACCTAATCCTAAACTTAACCCTTACTCAAACCCTAACCCTAAACTCAATCTTAACCCTAACCCTAACCCTAACCCTAACCCTTAACATAACCCTAACCCTACACCTTACCCTAACCCTAACCCTAAACCTAACCCGAACCCTAACCCTATCCCAAAACCTAACTCTTATCCTTACCCTAACCCTAACCCTAAACCTAACACTAACCCTTACCCTTACCCTAACCCTAACCCTAACGCTTACCCTAACGCAAACCCTAACCCTAAGCCTTACCCTAACCCTAAGCCTAAACCTATCTTGAACCCTAACCCTATCCCTAACCCTACCCTAACCCTAACCCTAACCCTAACCATAACCCTAACCCTTACCCTTACCCTAACCCTAACCCTAAAACTAACCCTAACCCTACCCCGAACTCTTAACCTTACCCTAACCCTAACACCTAAACCTAACCCTAACCCTAACCCTTAACCTAACCCTAACCCTAACCCTTATCCTAACCCTAAACCTAACCCTAAACCTTACCCTAACCCTAACCCTAACCCTAAGCCTTACCCTAACCCAAAGCCTAAACCTATCTTGAATCCTAACCCTATCCCTAACCCTACCCTAACCCTAACCCTAAGCCTAACCCTAACCCTAAACATAACTCTAACCCTTACCATAACCCTAACCCTAACCTAACCCTAAACTTAACTCTAACCCTAAACCTAACCTTAACATTAACCCTAACCCGAACCCTTGCCCTTACCCTAACCCTAACCGTAAACCTAACACTAACCTAACCCTCACCCTTACCCTCACCCTAACCCTAACCCTAAACCTAACCCTCACCCTAACCCTAACCCTAACCCTAACCCTAAACCTAACCCTAATTCTACCCTTATCCTAAACCTAACCCTAACACTAACACTTACCCTTACCCTGACCCCTTCCCTAACCCTAACCCTAACCCTAACCCTTACCCTAAACCTAACCCTAAACCTAACCCTAACCCTTATCCTAACCCTAACCCTAAATCTAACCCTAACCCTTACCCTAACCCTAATCCTAACCCTAACCGTAACCCTTACCCTAACCCTAACCCCAATCCTGACCCTAACCCTTACCCTTACCCTCACCCTAACCTTACCCCTAACCCTAACCCTAACCCTAACCTTAACTCTAACAATTATCCTTACCCTAACCCTAACCCTAAACCAAACCTAAACCTAACCCTTACCCTTACCTAAGCCTAAACATAACCCAAACCCTTTCCCTTACCCTAAGCCTAACCCTAACCCTAAACTTAGCCCTAGCCCTTACCCTTACAATATCCCTAATCCTAATCGTAACCCTAACACTTACCCTAACCCTAACCCTAACCCTTACCCTAACCATAACCCTAACCCCAAACCTAACACTTACACTTACCCTAACCCTACCCTAACCCTAACCCTTACCCTTACCCTAACCCTAATCCTAAACTTAACCCCAAACTTAAACCTAACCCTAACCCTAACCCTTACCCTAACCCTAACCCCAACCAAAACCCTAACCCTAACACTTATCCTTCCCCTAACCCTTACGCTTATCCTAACCCTAACCCTAACCCTAAACTTAACCCTTCACCTAACCCTACAACTAACCCTAACCCCGAATACTAACACTTACCCTAACCCTAATCCAAACCCTAACCCTAACCCTAACCCTAAACCACACCCTAACCCTAACCCTAAGCTTAACTTTAACCCTAAACCTTACACTAACCCTTACCCTTACCCTAACCCTAACCCTAAAACTAACCCTAACCCTACCCCTAACTCTTACCCTTACCCTAACCCTAACACCTAAACCTAACACTAACCATAACCCCTAACCTAACCCTAACCCTAACCCTTATCGTAACCCTAAACCTAACCCTAACCCTTACCCTAACCCTAACCCTAACCCTAAGCCTTACCCTAACCCTAAGCCTAAACCTATCTTGAACCCTAACCCTATACCTAACCCTACCCTAACCCTAACCCTAACCATAACCCTAACCCTTACCCTTACCCTAAACCTAACCCTAACCCTTACCCTAACCCTAACCCTAAGGCTAACCCTAACCCTAAACTTACTCTAACCCTTACCATAACCCTAACCCTAACCTAACCCTAAACTTAACCCTAACACTAAACCTAACCTTAACATTAACCCTAACCCGTACCTTTGCCCTTACCCTAACCCTAACCCTAAACCTAACACTAACCTAACCCTCACCCTTACTCTCACCCTAACCCTAACCCTAAACCTAACCCTCACCCTAACCCTAACCCTAACCCTAACCCTAAACCTAACCCTAATCCTACCCTTATCCTAAACCTAACCCTAACACTAACACTTACCCTTACCCTGACCCCTACCCTAACCCTAACCCTAACCCTAACCCTTACCCTAAGCCTAACCCTAAACCTTACCTTACCCTAACCGTAACCCTTACTCTAAACCTAACCCTAACCCTAACTTCAACCTTTACCCTAACCCTAACCCTAACCCTTACCCTTACCCTAACACTAAACCTAAACATAACCTTAATCCTAACCCTAACCCTAACGCATACCCTAACCCTAACCCTAAACCTAACACTAAACCTTACCCTTACCCTAACCGTAACCCTTACTCTAAACCTAACCCTAACCCTAACGTCAACCTTAACCCTAAACCTAACCCTAACCCTAAATCTAACCCTAACCCTTACCCTAACCCTAATCCTAACCCTAACCGTAACCCTTACCCTAACCCTAACCCCAATCCTAACCCTAACCCTTACCCTTACCCTCACCCTAACCTTAACCCTAATCCTAACCCTAACCCTAACCTTAACTCTAACAATTATCCTTACCCTAACCCTAACCCTAAACCAAACCTAAACCTAACCCTTATCCTTACCTAAGCCTAAACCTAACCCAAACCATTTCCCTTACCCTAAGCCTAACCCTAACCCTAACCTTAACCCTAGCCCTTACCCTTACAATATCCCTAATCCTAATCGTAACCCTAACACTTACCCTAAACTTAACCCTAACCCTTACCCTAACCATAACCCTAACCCTAAACCTAACATTTACACTTACCCTAACCCTACCCTAATCCTAACCCTTACCCTTACCCTAACCCTAATACTAAACTTAACCCCAAACTTAAACCTAACCCTAACCCTTACCCTAACCCTAACCCTATCCCTAACCAGAACCCTAACCCTAACACTTATCCTTCCCCTAACCCTTACGCTTATCCTAACCCTAACCCTAACCCTAACCCTAACACTTAACATAACAATAACATTAACCCTAACCCCTAACCCTAACCCTTACCCTAACCCTAACCCTAACCCTAACCCTAACCTTACCCTAACCCTAACCCTAATCCTAACCTCAACCTTAACCCTAACCCTAACCCTAACCCTAATCCTAACCCTAAACCTAACTGTAAACCTAACCCTAACCCTTACCCTTAACCTCACTGTAACCTTAACCCTAACCCTAACCCTAACACTAACCTGAACTCTAACCCTTATCCTTACCCTAACCCTAACCCTAAACCTAACCCTAACCCTAACCCTTACCCTTACCCTAACCTAACCCTAACCCTAACCCTACCCTGAAATCTAACCCTTATCCTTATCCTAATCCTAAACCTAAACCTAACCCTAACCCTAAATCTAAACCTTACCCTTAGACTAACCCTAACCCTAACCCTTACCCTTACCCTAACCCTAAACCTAACCCTAACCTTAATCCTTACCCTAACCATAACCCATACCCTAACTCTAACCCTAACGCTAACCCCAACACTAACACTTACCCTAACCCTAACCCTAACACAAACTTAACCCTAACCCTAAACCTAACCTCAAACTTAACCCAAAGCCTAACCCTAACCCTTACCCTTACCCTAATCCTAACCCTAACCCTAACCCTAACCTTAACACCAACCCTAAATCTAACCCTTACCCTAACCCTAACCCTTACCCTAACCCTAGCCCTAACCCTAACCCTTACCCTAAACCTATCCCTTATCCTAACCCTAAACCTTGCCCTTACCCTCACCCTAACTTTAACCCTAACCCTAACTCTAACACTAACCTGAACTCTAACTCTAATCCTTACCCTAACCCTAACCCTAAACTCTACCTTAACCCTAACCCTTACCCTTCCCTAACCCTAATCCTAAACTTAACCCCAACTTTTACCTAACCCTAACCCTAACCCTTACCGTAACCCTAACCCTAACCCGAACCCTAACCCTAACACTTACGCTTTCCCTAACCCTAACGCTTATCCTAACCCTAACTCTAACCCTAAACCTAAGTCTTCACCTAACCCTAAAACTAACCCTAACCCCTAACCCTAACCCTTACCCTAACCCTAACCCTACCCCTAACCCTTTCCCTTACCCTAACCCTAACCCTAACCCTAAACCTAACCTTAACCCTAACCCTAACCCTAACCTTAACCCTTACCCTAACACTAACCCTAAACCTAACCCTAACCCTAACCTTAACACTAACCCTAAACCTTACCCTAACCCTTACCCTTACACTAACCCTAAACCTAAAACTAACCCTAACCCTAACCCTAACTCTAAACTTAACCTAACCCTAACCCTAACCTCAATCTTAAACCTAACCCTAACCCTAACCCATACCCTTACCCTAACCCTAAACCTAAACCTCACCCTTACCCTAACCCTTACCCTAAACCCAACCCTAACCCTTACCCTAACCCTAACCCTAAACTCAACCTTAACCCAAAGCCTAAACCTAACACTTGCCCTAACCCTTACCGTTACCCTAACCCTAACCCTAAAACTAACCCTAACCCCAACCCTAACCCTTACACTAACCCTAACCATAACACTTACCCTTACCCTAACCCTAACCCTAAACGTAACCCCAACCCTAAACATAACCCTAACCCTAAACCTAACCCTAACCCTCACCCTAACCCTAAGCCTAAACATAACCCTAACCCTTATCCTAACCCTAATGCTAACACTAACCCTTAACCTAACCCTAACATTAACCCTAACCCCTAACCCTAACACTTACCCTAACCCTAAACCTAACCCTAACCCTTACTCTTACTCTAACACTAACCCTAACTCTAACACTAACTCTAACCCTAACCCTTCCTCTAACTCTAACCCTAACCTCAACCATAACCCTAACCCTAACCCTAACCCTTACCCTAACCCTTACCCTTAACCTAACACAAACCCTAACCCTAACCCTTACCCTAATCCTAACCCTAACCTTAACCCTAACCCTAACACTAATCCTAACCACAACCTTAACCCTAACCCTAAACCTAACCTTAACCCTAACCCTTACCCTTACCCTAACACTAAGCCTAACCCTGACCCGAACCCTAACCATAACCCTAATCCTAACCCTATACCTAACACTAACCCTAACCTTAACCGTAACCCTAACCCTAACCCTAACCCTTACCCTTACCCAAAACCTAACCCTAAACATAACCCTAAACCTTGCCCTGACACTCACTCTAAGCTAACCCTAACCCTAAACCTAAACCTTACCCTTAGACTAACCCTAAACCTAACCTTAACCCTAACCCTTACCCTTACCCTAACCCTAACCGTTAACCTAACCCTAACATAAACCCTAACCCCTAACCCTAACCCTTAACCTAACCCTAACCCTAACCCTTACCCTTACTCTAACACTAACACTAACTCTAACAGTAACCCTAACCCTAACCCAAACCTTACCCTAACCCTAACCCTAACCCTTCCTCTAACTCTAACCCTAACCTCAAAGATAACCCAAACCCTAACCCTAAACCTAAACCTAACCCTTACCCTTAATCTAACCCAAACCCTAACCCTAACTCTTACCCTAACCCTAACCCTAAACCTTACCCTAACCCTAACCCTAATCCTAACCTCAACCTTAACACTAACCCTAACCCTAACCATAACCCTAACCCTTACCCTAACCCTAATCTTGACCCTAAACCTTACCCTTACCCTCACCCTAACCTTAACCCTAACACTAACCCTAACCGTAACCATAACCTTAACTCTGACATTTATCCTTACCCTAATCCTAACCCTAAACCTAACCTCACCGTAAACCTAACCCTAACCCTAACCCTAACCCTTACCCTAACCCTAACCCTTACCCTAACCCTAACCCTAACCCTAACCCTAACCTTAACCCTAACCCCAACCCTAAACCTAACCCTTACCCTAACCCTAACACTAAACCTAACTCACCCTAACCCTAACCCTAACCGTAACCTTTAACCCTAATCCTAACCCTAACCCTTAGCCATACTATAAACCTAACCCTAACCATAGCCCTAACCCTAACCCTAATCCTTACCCTAACTCTAACCATAACCCTAACGCTTACCCTTACCCTAATCCTAACCACAACCTTAACCCCAACCCTAAACCTAATCCTAAACCTAACCCTTACCCTAACCCTTACCCTAACCCTTACCCTAACCCTTACCCTAACCCTAAGCCTAACCCATAACCCTAACCCTAAACCTAATTCTAACCCTTACCATAACCCTAACCCTAACCAAATCCTTACCCTAACCCTAACCCTAACACTTACGCTAACCCTAACCCTAACCCTAACCTTAAACCTAACCCTGACCCTAACCCTAACCCTTACCCTAACCCTAACCCTAACCCTAAACCTAACCCTCATCCTAACACTAACCCTAACCCTAACCCTAACCTCTAACCCTAACCCTAAACCTAACCCTAATCCTACCCTTATCCTAAACCTAACCCTAACACTAACACTTACCCTTACCCTAACCCCTACCCTAACCCTAACCTTAACACTAACCCTTACCCTAACCCTAACCCTAACCCTAACCCTTACCCATACCCTAACCCTAACCCTAAATCTAACCCAAACCCTATCCCGAACCCTAAACTTTACCCTAACACTTCTTCTACCCCTAACCCTAACCTCAACCTTAACCCCAACCCTAACCATAACCCTAACCTTACCCTAAGTCTAACGCTAACATTAACCCTAACACTTACCCTAAACCTAACCCTAACCCTAACCCTTACCCTTAACCTAAACGTAACCCTAACCCTAAACCTAACCCTTACCCTTACCCTAACCCTAAACCTAACCTTAACCCTACCCCTAACCCTAATCCTAACCCTAATCCTAACCCTAACCCTAACCCTAAACCTAACCCTTACCCTTACCCTAACCCTAACACTAAAACTAAGCCTAACCCTAACCCTAATCTGAACCCTAACCCTAACCCTTACCCTTAACCTTACCTTTACCCTAACCCTAACCCTATCCTTAACCATAACCGTAACCCTAACCCTAACCCTTACCCTTACCATAACCCAAATCTAACCTCGAACTTAACCCTAACCTTAACGCTAAGCCTAACCCTAACCCTTACCCTTACTGTAACACTAAGCCTAACCCTAAACCTAACCCTAAACCTAACATTTACCCTAACCCTGACTCTAATCCTGGCCCTAAACCTAAACCTAACCCTAACCCTAAACTCAACCTTAACCCTAACCCTAACCCTAACCCTAACCCTTACCCTTACCCTAACACTAAGCCTAACCCTAACCCTAAGCCTAACCCTATACCTTACCCTAACCCTAACTCTAATCCTAACCCTAAACCTAACCCTAACCATAACCTTAACCCTAGCCCTAACCCTAACCCTAACCTAAGCCTTACCCTTACCCTAACCCTAATCCTAACTTTAACCTCAACCCTAAACCTAACCCTAACCCTAACCCTAACCCTTACCCTAAACGTAACCCTAACCCTAACCCTTACCCTAACCCTAACCCTAATCTTAACTGTAACCCTTACCCTTACCCTCACCCTAACCTTAACCTTAACCCTTACCCTAACCGTAACCCTAACCTTAACTCTGTCATTTATCCTTATCCTAACCCTAACCCTAAACCTAACCCTAACCCTACCCCTAATCCTTTCCCTTACCCTAACCCTAACCATAAACCTAACCCTAACCCTAACCCTAACCGTTACCCTAACCCTAAACCTTGACCTTACCCCAACCCTAACCCTAAACCTAACCCTAACACTA
>JANJXV010000048.1:2795000-2825000 GCA_024803745.1 Megascapheus bottae
CCTAACCCTAATCCTAACCCTAAACCTAAACCTAACCCTAACCCTAACCTCAACCTTAACCCTAAACCTAACCCTAACCGTAACCCTAACCCTAACCCTAACCCTTACCCTAACCCTAACCGTGACCCTAACCCTTACCCTTACCCTAACCCTAACCCTAATCTTAACCCCAACCCTAAACCTAATCCTAACCCTAAACTTACCCTAACCCTAACCCTAACCCTAACACTTACCCTTACCCTCACCCTAACCCTAACCTTAACCCTAACCCTAACCCTAAACTTAACCCTAACTCTTACCCTTACCCTAAACCCAACACTAACCCTAACCCTAACCCTTATCTTTACACAAACCCTAACCCTTCCGCTAACCCTAACCCTAACCCTAACCTTAACCCTAACCCTAACCCTAACCCAAACACTTACCCTTACCCTCAACCTAACCCTAACCTTAACCCTAACCCTAACCCTAACCCTAAACCCAACAGTAACCCTAACCCTAACCCTTATCTTTACCCAAACCCTAAACCTAACCCTTACCCTAACCCTAACCCTAAACGTAAACCTAAACTTCACCCTTAACCTTACACTAACCCTAACCCTAAATCTAAACCTAACCCTAAAATTAACCCTAAACCTTACCCTTACCCTAAACCCAACACTAACCCTAACCCTTACCCTTATCCTTACCCTAACCCTAACCCTAACCCTAACCCTAACACTAACCCTTACCCTAACTGTAACCCTACCTCTAACCCTAACCATTACCCTTGCCCTTACCCTAACCCTAAACCTAACACTAACCCTGACCCTTACCCTTACCTTAACCCTAACCCTAACCCTATCTCTAACCCTTACCCTAAACCTAAACCTAACCCTAACCCTAACAAATAACCTAAACCTAACCCTAACCCTAACACTTACACTTACCCTAACCATAACCCTAACCCTAAACTTAAACCCAAACCTAAACCTAGCCCTAACCATAACCCTTACCCTAACCTTAACCCTAACCCTAACCCTAACCCTAACACTTACCCTAACCCTAACCCTAACATTAACCCTTACAATAACCCTAACCCTAACCCTAACCGTTACCCTTAACCAACCCTAAACCTAATTCTAACCCTAACCCTAACCCTAACCCTTAACCTAACCCTCACCCTAACCCTAACCCTAACACTAACCTCTAACCCTAACCCTAAACCTAACCCTAATCGTACCCTTATCCTAAACCTAACCCTAACACTAACACTTACCCTTACCCTAACCCCTACCCTAACCCAAACCTTAACACTAACCCTTAGCCTAACCCTAAGCCGAACCCTTACCCTTACCCTTACCCTAAACCTAAATGTAACCCTAACCCTAACCCTAACCCTAACCGTAGCCCTAACCCTAACCCTCACCCTAAGCCTTACCCTAACCCTAACCGTAACCCTAACCCTTACCCTTACACTAACCCTAACCCTAATCTTAACGTCAACCCTAAACCTAGTCCTAACCCTACCCTTAAACCTAAACCTAAGCCTAACCCTAACCCTTATCTTTACCCAAACCCTACCCCTTACCCTAACCCTAAACCTAATCCTAACCCTATCCTTACCCTAACCCTAACTCTAACACTAACCCTTACCCTCACCCTAATCCTAACCTTAAACCTAACGCTAAACCTAAACCTAACCCTAACCCTAAACCTAACCCTTACCCTAACCCTAACCCTAACCATAAACCTAACCTTTACCCTTACCCTTACCCTAACCCTAACCCTAAACCTAACCCTAACCCTAAACTTAACCCTAACCCTTACCCTTACCCTAAACCTAACACTAACCCTGAACCTTACACTTAACCTTACCCTAACCCTAACCCTAACCCTAAACCTTACCCTTACCCTTACCTTAACACTAACCCTTACCCTAACTCTAACCCTAATTCTAACTCTAACCTTACCGTTGCCCTTACCCTAACGCTAAACCTGACACTAACCCTTACCCTTACACTTACCCTAACCCTAAACCTAACCCTAAACCTAACCCTAACCCTAACCCTTACCCTTACCTTAACCCTAACCCTAACCCTAACCCTATCTCTAACCCTTACCCTAAACCTAACCCTAACCCTAACCCTAACAATTACCCTAAACCTAACCCTAACCCAAACCTTTACCCTTACCCTAACCTGAACCCTTAACTTAACCCCAAACCTAAACCTAGCCCTAACCATAACCCTTACCCTAACCTTAACCCTAACCCTAACCCTAACCCTAACACTTACCCTAACCCTAACATTTACCCTTACACTAACCCTAACCCTAATCCTAACCTAACCCTTACCCTTAACCAACCCTAAACCTAATTCTAACCCTAAACCTAACCCTTACCCTAACCTTAACCCTAACCCTAACCCTAACCCTAACACTTACCCTAACCCTAACATTTACCCTTACACTAACCCTAACCCTAACCCTAACCTAACCCTTACCCTTAACCAACCCTAAACCTAATTCGAACCCTAAACCTAACCCTTACCCTTAAACAACCCTAAACCTAATTCAAACCCTAACCCTAAACCTAACCCTAACACCTTAACCTAACCCTGACCCTAACCCTAACCCTAAAACTAACACTTACTCTTAACCTAACCCTTACCCTTATAATAACCCTAACCCAACCCTAACCCTTAACCTAACCCTAACACTAACACTAACCCCTAACCCTTACCCTTACTCTAACCCTAACACTAACTCTAACCCTAACCCTAACCCTTACCCTAACTCTAACCTTAACCCTTACGCTAACCCTAACCCTAACCTCAACCTTAACCCTAACCCTAACCCTAACCCTTACCCTTACCCTAACCCTAACACTAACCGTAAACTTAGTCCTAACCCTACCCTTAAACCTAAACCTAACCCTAACCCTAACACTTATCTTTACCCAAACCCTAACCCTAACCCTATCCCTAACCCTAACCCTAACCCTTACCCTAACACTAACCCTAACCCTAACCCTAACCCTAACCCGTATCCCTACCCTAACCCTAACCCTAACCCTAACCCTAAACCTAACCCTTACCCTATACCTAACCCTTACCCTAACCCTAACCCTAACCATAAACCTAACCTTCACCCTTACCCTTACCCTAACCCTAACCCTAAACCTAACCCTAAACCCAACACTAACCCTAACCCTTACACTTAACCTTACCCTAACCCTAAGCCTAACCCTAAACCTTACCCTTACCCTTACCCTAACACTAACCCTTACCCTAAATCTAACCATAACCTTTACCCTTGCCCTTACCCTAACGCTAAACCTAACACTAACCCTTTCCCTTACACTTACCCTAACCCTAAACCTACCCCTAAACCTAACCCTAACCCTTACCCTAACTCTAACCTTAACCCTTATGCTAACCCTAACCCTAACCTCAACCTTAACCCTAACCCTAACCCTAACCCTTACCCTTACCCTAACCCTAACACTAACCGTAAACTTAGTCCTAACCCTACCCTTAAACCTAAACCTAACCCTAACCCTAACACTTATCTTTACCCAAACCCTAACCCTAACCCTATCCCTAACCCTAACCCTAACCCTTACCCTAACCCTAACCCTAACCCTAACCCTAACCCTAACCCTAACCCGTATCCCTACCCTAACCCTAACCCTAACCCTAACCCTAAACCTAACCCTTACCCTAAACCTAGCCCTTACCCTAACCCTAACCCTAACCATAAACCTAACCTTCACCCTTACCCTTACCCTAACCCTAACCCTAAACCTAACCCTAAACCCAACACTAACACTAACCCTTACACTTAACCTTACCCTAACCCTAAGCCTAACCCTAAACCTTACCCTTACCCTTACCCTAACACTAACCCTTACCCTAAATCTAACCATAACCTTTACCCTTGCCCTTACCCTAACGCTAAACCTAACACTAACCCTTTCCCTTACACTTACCCTAACCCTAAACCTACCCCTAAACCTAACCCTAACCCTAACCCTTACTCTTACCTTAACCCTAACCCTAACCCAATCTCTAACCCTTATCCTAACCCTAACCCTAACCCTAACCCTAACAAGTCCCCTAAACCTAACCCTAACCCAAACCCTTAACCTTACCCTAACCCTAACCCTAAACTTAACCCCAAACCTAAACCTAGCCCTAACCATAACCCTTACCCTAACCTTAACCCTAACCCTAACCCTAACCCTAACCCTAACACTTACCCTAACCATAACATTAACCCTTACACTAACCCTAACCCTAACCCTAACCTAACCCTTACCCTTAACCAACCGTAAACCTAATTCTAACCCTAAACCTAACCCTTACCCTTAACCAACCCTAAACCTAATTCTAACTCTAACCCTAACCCTAAGACTTAACCTAAAACTCACCCTAACCCTAACCTTAACACTAACCTCTAACCCTAACCCTAACCCTAACCCTAACGCTAACACATAAACCTACCCCTAACCCAAACCATTACCCTAAGCCTAACTCTAACCCTAACACTAACACTTACTCTTAACCTAACCCTTACCCTTATCCTAACCCTAACCCAAACCTAACCCTTAACCTAACCCTAACACTAACTCTGACCCCTAACCCTTACCCTTACCCTAACCCTATCCCTAACTCTAACCCTAACCCTAACCCTAACCCTTACCCTAACTCTAACCCTAACCCTTACGCTAACCCTAACCCTAACCTCAATCTTAACCCTAACCCTAACCCTAACCGTTACCCTAACCCTAACTCTAACCCTAACACTCACACTTACTCTTAACCTAACCCTTACCCTTATCCTAACCCTAACCCAACCCTAACCCTTAACCTAACCATAACACTAACCCTAACCCCTAACCCTTACCCTTACCCTAACCCTATCCCTAACTCTAACCCTAACCCTAACCCTAACCCTTACCCTAACTCTAACCCTAACCCTTACGTTAACCCTAACCCTAACCTCAATCTTAACCCTAACCCTAACCCTTACCCTTACCCTTACCCTAACCCTAACCCTAACCCTAAACCTAGTCCTAACCCTACTCTTAAACCTAAACCTAACCCTAACCCTAACCCTTATCTTTACCCAAACCCTAACCCTAAACCTATCTCTAACCCTAACCCTAAACCTAAACCTAACCCTAACCCTTACCCTAACCCTAAACCTAACCCTAACCCGTATCCCCACCCTAACCCTAAACCTAACCCTAACCCTAAACCTAATCCTTACCCTAACCCTAACCCTAACTGTAAACCTAACCTTCACCCTTACCCTTAACCTAACCCTAACCCTAAACCTAACCTAACCCTAAACTTAACCCTAACCCTTACCCTTACACTAAACCCAACACTAACCCTAACCCTTACACTTAACCTTACCCTAACCCTAAGCCTAACCCTAAACCTTACCCTTACCCTTACCCTAACACTGACCCTTTCCCTAACTCTAACCCTAACTCTAACCCTAACTTTTACCCTTGCCCTTACCCTAATGCTAAACCTAACACTAACCCTTACCCTTACACTTACCCTAACCCTAAACTTAACCCTAAACCTAACCCTAACCCTAACCCTTACCCTTACCTTAACCCTAACCCTAACCCTATCTCTAACCCTTACCATAAACCTAACCCTAACCCTAACCCTAACAAGTACCCTAACCCTATCCCTAACCCAAACCCTTACCCTTACCCTAACCCTAACCCTAAACTTAACCCCAAACCTAAACCTAGCCCTAACCATAATCCTTACCCTAACCTTAAACCTAACCCTAACCCTAACCCTAACACTTACCCTAACCCTTACCCTAACCGTAACATTAACCCTTACACTAACCATAACCCTAACCTTAACCTAACCCTTACCCTTAACCAACCCTAAACCTAATTCTAACCCTAACCCTAACCCTTACCCTTAACCAACCCTAAACCTAATTCTAACCCTAACTCTAACCATAAGCCTTAACCTAACCCTCACCCTAACCCTAACCCTAACACTAACCTCTAACCCTAACCCTAACCCTAACACCTAAACCTAACCCTAACCCTAACCGTTACCCTAACCCTAACTCTAAACCTAACACTAACACTTACTCTTAACCTAACCCTTACCCTTATCCTAACCCTAACCCAATCCTAACCCTTAACCTAACCCTAACACCCACCCTAACCCCTAACCCTTACCCTTACCCTAATCCTAACCCTAACTCTAACCCTAACCCTAACCCTAACCCTTACCCTAACTCTAACTCTAACCCTTACGCTAACCCTAACCCTAACCTCAATCTTAACACTAACCCTAACCCTAACCCTTACCCTTACCCTTACACTAACCCTAACCTTAACCCTCACCCTGACCCAAACCCTTAACCTAAACCTAACCATAACTCTAACTCGTAACCATAACCCTTACCCTAAACCTAACCATAACCCTAACCCTAACCCTTACCGTTACTCTAACCCTAAGCCAAACTCTAAACCTAACCCTAACCCTAACCCTAACCCTTACCTTAACCCTAACCCTAACCCTTCCACTAACTCTAACCCTAAACTCAACCATAACCCTAACCCTAACCCTAACCCTAGATTTACCCTTACCCTAACCCTAACCCTAACCCTTACCCTAATCCTAACCCTAACCCTTAGCCTAACCCTAATGCTAACCTCACCCTTAACCCTAACCCTAACCCTAACCCTTACCCTGTACCTAACACTAAGCCTAACCCTGTCTCTAACCCTAACCCTAACCCTTAGGCTAAACCTAAGCCTAATCCTAACCCTCAACCTAACTGTAACCCTAACCCTTACCCTTACCATCACCCTAACCTTAACCCTAACCCTAACCCTAACCCTAACATGAACTCTAACCCTTATTCTTACCCTACCTCTAATCCTAAACCTAACCCAAACCCTAACCTAAACCTTACCCTTAGACTAACCTTAACCCTAAACCTTACCCTTACCGTAACCATAAACCTAACCCTAACCCTAACCTTAACCCTAACCCTTACCCTTACTATAACCCTAACCCTAACCATAACTCTAACACTTACACTAACCCTAACCCTAACCCTAACCCTTACCCTTACCCTAACTCTAACCCTAAACTTAACCATAACCATAACCCTAACCATTCCCCTTACCCTAACCCTTACCCTAACCCTAACCCTAAACCTAACCCTAAACCTACCCCTATCCCTAACCCTAACTCTTACCCTTACCCTAACCCTAACCCTAAAATTAACACTAACCCTAACCCCTAACCTTAACCGTAACCCTAACCCTAATTATAACCCTAACCCTTACCCTTACCCTAACCCTAACCTTAATCTTAACACTAACCCTAACCCTAACACTAACCCTAATCCTTACCAAAATGCTAATCCAAACCCTAAATCTTAGACTGTCCCTAACCTTAAACCTAAACCTAACCCTAAACCTACCCCTAACCCTAACCTTAACCCTAACCCTAACCCTAACCCTAACCCTTACCCTTACTCTAACCCCAACCCTAACAATAACCCTAACGCTAACCCTACACCTTACCCTTACCCTAAACCTAACCCTAACCCTAACCCTAACCCTTACCCTTACCCTAACACCTAACCCTAACCCTAACCCTAACCCTTACCCTAACCATAACCATAACCCTAACCCTAAACCTAACACTTACACTTACCCTAACTGTAACCCTTATCCTAAATCTAACCCTAACCCTTAAAATAACCCTAACCCTAACATTAACTCTAAACGTTACCCTTAACCTAACCCTAAACCTAACTCTAACCCTAACCCTAACCCTAACCCAAACCCGTACTCTAACCTAACACTAAACCTTACCCTATCCCTAACCCTAACCCTAACCCTAACCTTAACCCTAATCCTAAACCTAACCCTAACCCTTTCCCTTACCCTAACCATAACACTGACCTTAACACTTACCCTAACCCTACCCTAACCCTAAACTTTACCCTTACCCTAACCCTAATCCTAAACTTAACCCCAAACTTAAACCTAAACCTAAACCTAACCCTAACCCTTACCATAACCCTAACCCTAACCCGAACCCTAACACTAACACCCTACCCCTAACCCTTAGGCTTATCCTAACCCTAACTCTAACCCTAAACCTAACCCTTCACCTAACCCTAAAACTAAGCCTAACCCCTAACCCTAACTCTAACCCTAACCCTAACACTAACACTAACCTTAACCCTAACCCTAACCCTAACCCTTACCCTTACCCTAACCCTAACCCTAAACATAACCCTAACCCTAACCCTAAACTTAACCCTATCCCTAACCCTTCCGTTACCCTAAAGCTAACCCTAAACCTAACACTAACACTAACCCTAACCCTAACCCTTACCCTTACCCAAAACCTAACACTAAACCTAACCCTAAACCTAACCCTAACCCTTACCTTAACCCTAACCCTAACCCTAACCTTAACCCTTACCCTTACCCTAACCCTAACCCTAAAACTAACCCCAACCCTTACGATAAACCTAACCCTTACCCTAACCCTAACCATAAACCTAAACCTAACCATAACCCTATACCTAATGCTAACACCTAAACCTAACCCTAACCCTAACTCTAACCCTAACCCTAACCCTAACCCTTAACCTAACCCTAACCCTAACCCTAAGCCTTACACTTACCCTTACCCTTACCCTAACCCTAACCCTAACCCTAACCCTCACCCTTACTCAAACCCTTAACCTAAATCTAACCGTAACTCTAACCCCTAACCATAACCCTTACCGTAACCCTAACCCTAACCCTAACCTTAACCCTAACCCTAAACCTTGACCTTACCCTAACATTAAACCTAACCCTAACCCATACCCTAACCCTAAGCCTAAACCTAACCCGAACCCTAACCCTATCCCGAACCCTACCCTAACCCTAACCCTAACCCTATCCCTAAACCTAACCCTAATCCTACCCTTATCCTAAACCTAACCCTAACAATAACACCCTTTTCCTGACCCCTACCCTAACCCTAACCCTAACCCTAACCCTAACCCTTACCCTTACCCTAACTCTAACCCTAACCTTAACCATAACCATAACCCTAAACCTACCCCTTACCCTAACCCTAACCCTAAACCTAACCTGAACCCTAACCCTATCCCAAACCCTAACTCTTATCCTTATCTTAACCCTAACTCTAAACCTAACACTAAACCTTACCCTTACCCTAACCCTAACCCTAACCCTAACCCTTACCCTAACCCAAACCCTAACCCTAACCCTTACCCTAACCCTAAGCCTAAACCTAACCCGAACCCTAACCCTATCCCTAACCCTACCCTAACCCTAAAACTTACCCTTACCCTAACCCTAACCCTAACCCATACCCTAACCATAACCCTTCAACTAACCCTAAAACTTACCCTAACCCCTAACCCTAACCCTTACCCTAAACCTAACCCTAACCCTAACCCTAAACCTAACAGTAACCCTCACCCTAACCCTAAACACCTAAACCTAACCCTAACCCTAACCCTTACCCTAACCCTAACCATAACTCTTACCCTTAATCTAACCCAAAACCTAACCCTAACCCTTACCCTAACCCTAACCCTAACCCTTTCCTAACCCTAACCCTAATCCTAACCTCAACCTTAACCCTAACCTTAACCCTAACCCTAACCCTTACCCTTACCCTAACCGTAACCCTAACCCTAACCCTTGCCCTTACGCTCACTCTAACCTTAACCCTAACCCTAACCCTAACACTAACCTGATTTCTAACCCTTATACTTACTCTAACCCTAACCCTAAACCTAATCCTAACCCTAACCCTTACCCTTATCCTAACCTAACCCTAACCCTAACCCTAACCCTAACCCTAACCCTAACTCTTACCCTTAATCTAACCCATACCCTAACCCTAACCCTAAATTTAACCCTTTACCTAACCCTAACCCTAACCCTAACCTTAACCCTAACCCTAACCCTAACCCTTACAATTAACCTTACCCTAACCCTAAACCTAAACCTAACCCTTGCCCTTACGCTCCCTCTAACCTTAACCCTAACCCTAACCCTAACACTAACCTGATCTCTAACCCTTATACTTACCCTAACCCTAACAATAAACCTAACCCTAACCCTAACCCTTACCATTACCCTAACCTAACCCTAACCCTAACCCTAACCTGAACTCTAACCCTTATCCTTAACCTAACCCTAAACTAAAACCTAACCCTAACCCTAAACCTAAACCTTACTCTTAGTCTAACCCTAACACTAAACCTAACCCTAAACCTTACCCTTACCCTAACCCTAACCCTAAACCCAACCCTAACCTTAACCCTAACCCTTACCCTTACCCTAACCCTAACCCTAACCCTTACCCTTACCCTAACTTTAACTCTAACCTTAACCATAACCATAACCCTAACCCTACCCCTTACCCTAACCGTAACCCTAAACCTAAACCGAAACCTAACACTATCCCAAACCCTAACTCTTATCCTTACCCTAACCCTAACCCTAAACCTAACACTAAACCTATCCCTAACCCTACCCTAACCCTAACCCTAACCCTAACCCTAAACCTAACCGTAATCCTACCCTTATCCTAAACCTAACCCTAACACTAACACCCTTATCCTGACCCCTACCCTAACCCGAACCCTAACCCTTACCCTATCCCTAACCCTAACCCTAACCCTTACCCTTACCCTAACCCTAACCCTTACTCTAGCCCTAACCCTAAACCTAACCTCAACCTTAAACCTAATCCTAACCGTCACCCTTACACTAACCCTTACCATAATCCCAACCCTAACCCTTACACTAACCCTAACCCTAACCCTAACCTCAACCTTAACCCAAAGCCTAACCCTAACCCTTACCCTAACCCTTACCCTTACCCTAACCCTCACCCTAAAACTAACCCTAACCCTAACTCTAACCCTTACCCTTACCCTAACCCTAACACTAAACCTAATCCTAAACCTAACCATAACCCTATCCCTAACCGTAACACCTAAACCTAACCCTAACCCTAACTGTTACCCTAACCCTAATTCTAACCCTAACCCTAACACTTACTCTTATCCTAACCCTAATCCTTATCCTTACCCTAACCCAACCCTTACCCTTAACCTAACCCTAACACTAAACCTAACTCCTAACCCTAACTTTTTCCCTAACCCTTACCCTAACCTTAACGCTTACCCTTACCCTAACCCTAACCCTAACTCTAACCCTAACCCTAACCCTAACACTTACAATAACACTAACCCTAACCCTTAGGCTAACCCTAACCCTAACCTCAATCTTAACCCTAACCCTAACCCTAACCCTTACACTTACCCTTACCCTAACCCTAACCCTAACCCTCACCCTTACCCAAACCCTTAACCTAAACCTAACCGTAACTCTAACCCCTAACCATAACCCTTACCGTAACCCTAACCCTAACCCTAACCCTAAACCTTGTCCTTACCCTAACATTAACCCTAAACCTAACCCTAACCCCTAACCCTAACCCTTACTCTAACCCTAACCCTAAGCTCAATCTTAACCCTAACCCTAACCCTTACCCTAACCCTAACCCTAACCTTAACCCTAACCCTTACCCTTACCCTAATGCTAACCCTAACCCTAACCCTAACCCTTAGCCTAACCCTTACCCTTACCCTAACCCTAACCGTAAAACTAACCTTAACCCTAACCCTAACCCTTACACTAACCCTAACCCTAACTCTTACCCTTAATCTAACCCAAACCCTAACCCTAACCCTAAATTTAACCCTTTACCTAACCCTAACCCTAACCCTAACCTTAACCCTAACCCTAACCCTAACCTTAACTCTTACCATTAACCTTACCCTAACCCCATACCTAAACCTAACTTTAAACGTACCCCCAAACCTAAACCTAACCCTAACCCTAACCCTTAACCTAACCCTAATAGTAAGCCTAACCCATAACCCTAAACCTTACCCTAACCCTAACTCTAACCCTAACCCTTACCCTTAATCTAACACTAACCCTAATTCTAACACTAACCCTAACCCTAACCCTAACCCTTACCCTAACCCTAACCCTAACCTTTCCTCTAACTCTAACCCTAACCTCAACCCTAACCCTAACCCTAACCCTAAACCTAACTCTTACCCTTAATCTAACCCAAACCCTAACCCTAATCCTTACCCTAATCCTAACCCTCAACTTTACCCTAACCCTAACCCTAATCCTAACCTCAACCTTAACCCTAACCCTAAACCTAAACCTAACCCTAACCCTAACCCTTACCCTAACCCTAACCCTAATCCTAACCCTAAACCTACCCTAAACCTAACCTTAACCCTAACCCTAACCCTAACCCTAACCCTTACACTTACCCTAACCCTAACCCTAAACCTAACCCTAACCCTTGCTCTTACCCTCAGTCTAACCTTAACCCTAAACCTAACACTAACACTAACCTGTACTCTAACCCTTATCCTTACCCTAACCCTAACCCTAAACCTAACCCTAACCCTTACCCTTACCCTAACCCTTACCCTAACCCTAACCCTAACCTGAACTCTAACCCTTATATTTACCCTAACCCTAAACCTAAACCTAACCCTAAGCCTAAACCTAAACCTCACCCTTAGACTAACCCTAACCCTAAACTTAACCCTAAACCTTACCCTTACCCTAACGCTAACCCTAAACCTAACCCTAACCTTAACCCTAACCCTTACGTTACCCTAACCCTAACCCTAACCCTTACCATTACCCTAACTCTAACCCTAAACTTAACCATAACCATAACCCTTACCATACTCCTTACCCTAACCCTAACCCTAAACCTAACCCGAACCCTAACCCTATCCCAAACCCTAACTCTTATCCTTACCCTAACCCTAACCCTAAACCTAACACTAACCCTTACCCTTACCCTAACCCTAACCCTAACGCTTACCCTAACCCAAACCCTAACCCTAAGCCTTACCCTAACCCTAAGCCCAAAACTAACCCGAACCCTACCCCTATCCCTAAACCTACCCTAACCCTAACCCCAACCCTAACACTTACCCTTACACTAAACCTAACCCTAACCCTTACCATAACCCTAACCCTAACCCTTACCCTAACCCTAACCCTAAGCCTAACCCCTAATCCTAACCCTAAACCTAACTCTATCCCTTACCATAACCCTAACCCTAACCTAAACGTAACCCTAACCCTAACCCTAAACATAACCTTAACCCTAACCGAAACCCTAACCCTTGCTCTTACCCCAACCCTAACCCTAAACCTAACACTAACCCTAACCCTAACCCTTACCCTTACCCTAAACCTAACCCTAAATTTAAACCTAACCCTCACCTTAACCCTAACCCTAACCCTAACCCTAAACCTAACCCTAATCCTACCTTTATACTAAACTGAACCCTAACACTAACACTTACACTTACCCTGACCCCTACCCTAACCCTAACCCTAATCCTAACCCTTACCCTAACCCTAACCCTAACCCTAACCCTTACCCTTACTCTAACACTAACCCTAACCCTAAATCTAACACTTACCCTATCCCTAACACTAACCCTAACCCTAACCCTTACCCTTACCCTAACTCTAATCCTAACTTTAAACATAACCATAACCCTAAACCTACCCCTTACCCTACCCCTAACCCTAAACCTAATCCGAACCCTAAGCCTATCACAAACCTTAACTCTTATCCTTACTTTAACCCTAAATCTAAACCTAACACTAAACCTTACCCTTACCCTAACCCTAACCCTAACCCTTACCCTAACCCAAACCCTAAACCTAACCCTAACCCTAAGCCTAAACCTAACCCAAACCCTAACCCTATCCCTAACCCTATCCTAACCCTAACCCTTACCCTTACCCTAACCCTAACCCTTACCCTAACCCTAAACCTTCAACTAACCCTAAAACTAACCCTAACCCCTTACCCTAACCCTTACCCTAAACCTAACCCAACCCTTAACCCGAAACCTAACCCTAAACCTAACCCTAAACCTAACCATAACCCTAAACTTAACACTAACCCTAAACCTAACCCTAACCCTTACCCTTACCCTAACCCTAACCCTAAAACTAAACTTAACCCTAACCCTAACTCTTACCCTTACCCTAACCCTAAACCTAAACCTAACCCTAACCCTCACCCTAACCCTGACACCTAAACCTAACCCTAACCCTAACCCTAACCCTTACCCTAACCCTAACACTAACCCTTACCCTTAATCTAACCCAAACCCTAACCCTAACCCTTACCCTAACCCTAACCCTAACCCTTTCCCTAACCCTAACCCTAATCCTAACCTCAACCTTAACCCTAACCCTAACCCTAACCCTAACCCTTACCCTTACCCTAACCATAACCCTAAACCTAACACTAACCCTAACCCTTACCCTTACACTAACCCTAAACCTACCCCTAACCCTTGCCCTTACCCCAACCATAAACCTAATCTAACCTTAAATCTAACCGAAACCCTAACCCTAAATTTAACCCTTTCCCTAACCGTAACCCTAACCCTAACCCTAACCCTAACCCTTACCCTTACCCTTAACCTTACCCTAACCCTAAACCTAACCCTAACCCTAAACCTAAACCTTACCCTTAGTCTAACCCTAACACTAAACCTAACCCTAAACCTTACCCTTACCCTAACCCTAACCCTAAACCCAACACTAACCTTAACCCTAACCCTTACCCTTACCCTAACCCTAACCCTAACCTTTACCCTTACCCTAACTTTAACCCAAACCTTAACCATAACCATAACATTAACCCTACCCCTTACCCTAACCGTAACCCTAAACCTAACCCGAAACCTAACCCTACCCCAAACCCTAACTCTTATCCTTACCCTAACCCTAACCCTAAACCTAACACTAACCCTTACCCTTACCCTAACGCTAAACCTAACCCTTACCCTAATCCAAACCCTAACCCTAACCCATACCCTAACCCTAAGCCTAAACCTAACCCAACCCCTAACCCTAAACCTAGCCCTAAACCTAACCCTAACCCTAACCCTAACCCTAAACTTAACGCTAACCCTAAACCTTACCCTAACCCTTACCCTAACCCTAACCCTAACCCTAAAACTAACCTTAACCCTAACCCTAACTCTTACGCTTACCCTAACCCTAACCCTAAACCTAACCCTAACCCTCACACTAACCCTGACACCTAAACCTAACCCTAACCCTAACCCTAACCCTTACCCTAAACCTAACCCTAACCGTTACCCTTAATCTAACCCAAACCCTAACCCTAACCCTGACCCTAACCCTAACCCTTTCCCTAACCCTAACCCTAATCCTAACCTCAACCTTAACCCTAACCCTAACCCTAACCATAACCCTAACCCTTACCCTTACCCTAACCATAACCCTAAACCTAACACTAACCCTAACCCTTACCCTTAACCTTACCCTAATCCTAAACCTAACCCTAACCCTTGCCCGTACCCCAACCATAAACATAAACCTAACCTTAAATCTAACCGAAACCCTAACGCTAAATTTAACCCTTTCCCTAATCGTAACCCTAACCCTAACCCTAACCCTAACCCTTACCCTTAACCTTACCCTAACCCTAAACCTAACCATAACCCTTGCCCTTACCCTCACTCTAACCTTAACCCTAACCCTAACCCTAACCCTAACCTGATCTCTAACCCTTATACTTACCCTAACCCTAACCCTAAACCTTAACCTAACCCTAACCCTTACCCTTACCCTAACCTAACCCGAACCCTAACCCTAACCTGAACTCTAACCCTTATCCTTACCCTAACCCTAAACCTAACCCTAACCCTAATCCAAACCCTAACCCTAACCCATACCCTAACCCTAAGCCTAAACCTAATCCAAACCCTAACCCTATCCGTAACCCTACCCTAACCCTAACCCTAAACCTAACCCTAATCCTACCCTTATCCTAAACCTAACAATAACACTAACACCCTTACCCTGACCCCTACCCTAACCCTAACCCTAACCCTAACCCTTACCCTAACCCTAACCCTAACCCTAACCCATACCCTTACTCTAACCCTAAACCTAACCCTAACCTTAATCCTAACCCTAAACCTAACCCATACCCTAACCCTAACCCTAACCCTTACCCTTACCCTAACCCTAACCCTAACTCTAACCCTAAACCATACCCTAACCCTAACCCTAATCATTACTCTAGCCCTAACCCTAAACCTAACCTCAACCTTAACCCTAACTCTAACAATCACCCTTACACTAACCCTTACCATAATCCCAACCCTAACCCTTACACTAACCCTAACCCTAACCCTAACCTCAAACTTAACCCAAAGCCTAACCCTAAAAATAACACTAACCCTTACCCTTACCCTAACGCTAACCCTAAACCTTACCCTAACCCAAGCCCTAACCATAACCCATACCATAACCCTAAGCCTAACCCTAACCCTAACCCTAAGCCTATCCCTAACCCTACCCTAACCCTAACCCTAACCCTAACCCTAAACCTAACCTTAATCCTACCCTTATCCTAAACCTAACCCTAACACTAACACCCTTATCCTGACCCCTACCCTAACCCTAACCCTAACCCTAACCCTAACCCTTACCCTAACCCTAACCCTAACCCTTACCCTTACTCTAACCTTAAACCTAACCCTAACCTTAATCCTAAACCTAACCCTAACCCATACCCTAACCCTAACCCTAACCCTTACCCTTACCCTAACCCTAACCCTTACTCTTGCCCTAACCCTAAACCTAACCTCAACATTAAACCTACCCCTAACTGTCACCCTTACACTAACCCTTACCATAATCCCAACCCTAACCTTTAAACTAACCCTAACCCTAACCCTAACATCAACCTTAACCCAAAGCCTAACCCTAACCCTTACCCTAACCCTTACCCTTACCCTAACCCTAACCCTAAAACTAACCCTAACCCTAACCCTAACCCTTACCCTTACCCTAACCCTAACACTAAACCTAACCTAAACCTAACCCTAACCCTTACCTTAAGCCTAACCCTAACCCTAACCTTAACCCTTACCCTTACCCTAACCCTAACCCTAAAACTAACCCCACCCCTAACCATAACCCTAAACCTTACCCTTACCCTAACCCTAAGCCTAAACCTAAACCTAACCATAACCCTATTCCTAACTCTAACAACTAAACCTAACCCTAACCCTAACTGTTACCCTAACCCTAATTCTAACCCTAACCCTAACACTTACTCTTATCCTAACCCTAATCCTTATCCTAACCCTAACCCAACCCTTATCCTTAACCTAACCCTAAAACTAACCCTAACTCCTAACCCTAACTCTTTCCTAACCCTAACCATAACCTTAACCCTTACCCTTGCCCTAACCCTAACCCTAACTCTAACCCTAACCCTAACCCTAACACTTACAATAACCCTAACCCTAACCCTTAGGCTAACCCTAACCCTGACCTCAATCTTAACCCTAACACTAACCCTTACACTTACCCTTACCCTAACCCTAACCCTAACCCTCACCCTTACCCGAACCCTTAACCTAAACCTAACTGTAACACTAACACCTAACCATAACCCTTACCATAACCCTAACCCTAGCCTTAACCTTAACCCTAACCCTAAACCTTGACCTTACCCTGACATTAAACCTTAACCTAACCCTAACCCCTAACCCTAACCCTTACTCTAACCCTAACCCTAACCTCAATCTTAACCCTAACCCTAACCCTTACCCTAACCCTAACCCTAACCCTAACCTTAAGCCTAACCCTTACCCTTACCCTAACGCTAACCCTAACCCTAACCCTAACCCTTACCCTAACCCTTACCCTTACCCTAACCCTAACTGTAAAACTAACCTTAACCCTAACCCTAACCCTTACACTAACCCTAACCCTAACTCTTACCCTTAATCTAACCCAAACCCTAAACCTAACCCTAAATTTAACCCTTTACCTAACCCTAACCCTAACCCTAAACCGAACCCTAATCTTTGCCCTTACGCTCCCTCTAACCTTAACCCTAACCCTAACCCTAACACTAACCTGATCTCTAACCCTTATACTTACCCTAACCCTAACAATAAACCTAACCCTAACCCTAACCCTTACCCTAACCCTAACCTAACCCTAACCCTAACCCTAACCCTAACCTGAACTCTAACCCTTATCCTTACCCTAACCCTAAACCTAAACCTAACCCTAACCCTAAACCTAAACCTTACTCTTAGTCTAACCCTAACACTAAACCTAACTCTAAACCTTACCCTTACCCTAACCCTAACCCTAAACCCAACCCTAACCTTAACCCTAACCCTTACCCTTACTCTAACCCTAACCCTAACCCTTACCCTTACCCTAACTTTAACCCTAACCTTAACCATAACCATAACCCTAACCCTACCCCTTACCCTAAGCCTAACCCTAAACCTAACACTAACCCTTACCCTTACCCTAACGCTAACCCTAACCCTTACCCTATCCCAAACCCTAACCCTAACCCATACCCTAACCCTAAGCCTAAACCTAACCCGAACCCTAACCCTATCCCGAACCCTACCCTAACCCTAACCCTAACCCTATCCCTAAACCTAACCCTAATCCTACCCTTATCCTAAACCTAACCCTAACAATAACACCCTTACCCTGACCCCTACCCTAACCCTAACCCTAACCCTAACCCTAACCCTTACCCTAACCCTAACCCTAACCCTAACCCTTACCCTTACTCTAACCCTAAACCTAACCCTAACCTTAATCCTAAACGTAACCCTAACCCATACCCTAACCCTAACCCTAACACTTACCCTTACCCTAACCCTAACCCTTACTCTAGCCCTAACCCTAAACCTAACCTCAACCTTAAACCTAAACCTAACCGTCACCCTTACACTAACCCTTACCATAGTCCCAACCCTAACCCTTACACTAACCCTAACCCTAACCTCAACCTTAACCCAAAGCCTAACCCTAACCCTTACCCTAACCCTTACCCTTACCCTAACCCTAACCCTAAAACTAACCCTAACCCTAACCCTAACCCTTACCCTTACCCTAACCCTAACACTAAACCTAACCCTAAACCTAACCCTAACCCTTACCTTAACCCTAACCCTAACCCTAACCGTAACCCTTACCCTTACCCTAACCCTAACCCGAAAACTAACCCCACCCCTAACCATAACCCTAACCCTTACCCTTACCCTAACCCTAACCCTAAACCTATACCTAACCATAACCCTATCCCTAACAGTAACACCTAAACCTAACCCTAACCCTAACTGTTACCCTAACCCGAATTCTAACCCTAACCCTAACACTTACTCTTATCCTAACCCTAACTCTTTCCCTAACCCTAACCCTAACCTTAACCCTTACCCTTACCCTAACCCTAACCCTAACTCTAACCCTAACCCTAACACTTACAATAACCCTAACCCTAACCCTTAGGCTAACCCTAACCCTAACCTCAATCTTCACCCTAATCCTAACCCTAACCCTTACACTTACCCTTACCCTAACCCTAACCCTAACCCTCACCCTTACCTAAACCTAACCGTAATTCTAACCCCTAACCATAAACCTTACCGTAACCCTAACCCTAACCCTAACCTTAACCCTAACCCTAAACCTTACACTAACCCTAACCCTAACTCTTACCCTTACCCTAACTTTAAACGTAACCCCAAACCTAAACCTAACCCTAACCCTAACCCTAACCCTTACCCAAACCCTAACCGTAACCCTAACCCTAACACTTACCCTTACCCTAAACCTAACCCTTATCCTAACCCTAACCCTAACCCTTAACCTAACCCTAATATTAACCCTAACCCATAACCCTAAACCTTACCCTAACCCTAACTCTAACCCTAACCCTTACGCTTACTCTAACACTAACCCTAATTCTAACACTAACCCTAACCCTAACCCTAACCCTTACCCTAAACCTAACCCTAACCTTTCCTCTAACTCTAACCCTAACCTCAACCCTAACCCTAACCCTAACCCTAAGCCTAACTCTTACCCTTAATCTAACCCAAACCCTAACCCTAACCCTTACCCTAACCCTAACCCTCAACTTTACCCTAACCCTTACCCTTACCCTAACCCTAACCCTTACTCTAGCCCTAACCCTAAACCTAACCTCAACCTTAAACCTAACCCTAACCGTCACCCTTAAACTAACCCTTACCATAATCCCAACCCTAACCCTTACACTAACCCTAACCCTAACCTCAACCTTAACCCAAAGCCTAACCCTAACCCTTACCCTAACCCTTACCCTTACCCTAACCCTCACCCTAAAACTAACCCTAACCCTAACTCTAACCCTTACCCTTACCCTAACCCTAACACTAAACCTAACCCTAAACCTAACCCTAACCCTTACCTTAACCCTAACCCTAACCTTAACCGTAACCCTTACCCTTACCCTAACCCTAACCCGAAAACTAACCCCACCCCTAACCATAACCCTAACCCTTACCCTTACCCTAACCCTAACCCTAAACCTAAACCTAACCATAACCCTATCCCTAACAGTAACACCTAAACCTAACCCTAACCCTAACTGTTAGCCTAAACCTAATTCTAACCCTAACCCTAACACTTACTCTTATCCTAACCCTAATCCTTATCCTAACCCTTACCCAACCCTTACCCTTAACCTAACCCTAACAGTAACCCTAACTCCTAACCCTAACTCTTTCCCTAACCCTAACCCTAACCTTAACCCTTACCCTTACCCTAACCCTAACCCTAACTCTAACCCTAACCCTAACACTTACAATAACCCTAACCCTAACCTCAATCTTAACCCTAACCCTAACCCTAACCCTTACACTTACCCTTACCCTAACCCTAACCCTAACCCTCACCCTTACCCAAACCCTTAACCTAAACCTAACCGTAACTCTAACCCCTAACCATAACCCTTACCGTAACCCTAACCCTAACCCTAACCTTAACCCTAACCCTAAACCTTACACTAACCCTAACCCTAACTCTTACCCTTACCCTAACTTTAAACGTAACCCCAAACCTAAACCTAACCCTAACCCTAACCCTAACCCTTACCCAAACCCTAACCGTAACCCTAACCCTAACACTTACCCTTACCCTAAACCTAACCCTTATCCTAACCCTAACCCTAACCCTTAACCTAACCCTAATATTAACCCTAACCCATAACCCTAAACCTTACCCTAACCCTAACTCTAACCCTAACCCTTACTCTTACTCTAACACTAACCCTAATTCTAACACTAACCCTAACCCTAACCCTAACCCTTACCCTAAACCTAACCCTAACCTTTCCTCTAACTCTAACCCTAACCTCAACCCTAACCCTAACCCTAACCCTAAGCCTAACTCTTACCCTTAATCTAACCAAAACCCTAACCCTGACCCTTACCCTAACAATAACCCTCAACTTTACCCTAACCCTAACCCTAATCCTAACCTCAACCTTAACTTAACCCTAAACCTAAACCAAACCCTAACCCTAACCCTAACCCTTACCCTAACCCTAACCCTAATCCTAACCCTAAACCTACCCTTACCCTAACCCTAACCCTAAACCTAACCCTAACCCTTGCTCTTACCCTCAATCTAACCTTAACCCTAACCCTAACACTAACACTAACCTGAACTCTAACCCTTATGCTTACCCTAACCCTAACCCTAAATCTAACCCTAACCCTAACCCTTACCCTTACCCTAACCCTAACCCTAACCCTAACCTGAACTCTAACCCTTATATTTACCCTAACCCTAAACCTAAACCTAACCCTAACCCTAAACCTAAACCTTACCCTTAGACTAACCCTAACCCTAAACTTAACCCTAAACCTTACCCTTACCCTAACCTTAACCCTAACGCTTACCTTACCCTAACCCTAAACCTGATCCTTACCCTTACCCTAACTCTAACCCTAACCTTAACCATAACCATAACCCTTACCCTACCCCTTACCCTAACCCTAACCCTAAACCTAACCCGAACCCGAACCCTATCCCAAACCCTAACTCTTATCCTTACCCTAACCCTAACCCTAAACCTAACACTAACCCTTACCCTTACCCTAACCCTAACCCTAACCCTTACTCTAACCCAAACCCTAAACCTAAGCCTTACCCTAACCCTAAGCCTAAACGTAACCCGAACCCTACTCCTATCCCTAAACCTACCCTAACCCTAACCCCAACCCTAACACTTACCCTTACACTAAACCTAACCATAACCCTTACCATAACCCTAACCCTAACCCTTACCCTAACCCTAACCCTAAGCCTAACAGCTAATCCTAACCCTAAACCTAACTGTATCCCTTACCATAACCCTAACCCTAACCTAAACGTAACCCTAACCCTAACCCTAAACATAACCTTAACCCTAACCCAAACCCTAACCCTTGCTCTTACCCTAACCCTAACCCTAAACCTAACACTAACCCTAAACCTAACCCTTACCCTTACCCTAACTCTAACCCTAAATTTAAACCTAACACTCACCCTAACCCTAACCCTAACCCTAAATCTAACCCTAATCCTACCCTTATCCTAAACTTAACCCTAACTCTAACACTTACCCTTACCCTGACCCCTACCCTAACCCTAACCCTAATCCTAACCCTTACCCTAACCCTAACCCTAAGCCTAACCCTTACACTTACTCTAACACTAACCCTAACCCTAAATCTAACACTTACCCTAACCCTAACACTAACCCTAACCCTAACCCTTACCCTTACCCTAACTCTAATCCTAACCTGAACCATAACCATAACCCTAAACCTACCCCTTACCCTACCCCTAACCCTAAACCTAATCCGAACCCTAAACTTATCCTAAACCTTAAATCTTATCCTTACCTTAACCCTAACTCTAAACCTAACCCTAACTTTTACCCTAAGCCTAAACCTTCAACTAACCCTAAAACTAACCCTAACCCCTTACCCTAACCCTTACCCTAAACCTAACCCAACCCCTAACCCTAAACCTAAACCTAAACCTAACCCTAACCCTAACCCTAAACCTAAACTTAACTCTAACCCTAAACCTTACCCTAACCCTTACCCTTACCCTAACCCTAACCCTAAAACTAACCCTAACCCTAAACCTAACTCCTACCCTTACCCTAACCATAACCCTAAACCTAACCCTAACCCTCACCCTAATCCTGACACCTAAACGTATCCCTAACCCTAACCCTAACCCTTACCCTAATCCTATCCCTAACCCTTACCCTTAATCTAACCCAAACCCTAACCCTAAACCTTACCCTAACCCTAACCCTAACCCTTTCCCTAACCCTAACCCTAACCCTAACCCTAATCCTAACCTCAACCTTAACCCTAACCCTAACCCTAACCCTAACCCTTACCCTTACCCTAACCCTAACCCTAAACCTAAACCTAATCATAACCCTATTCCTAACCCTAACACCTAAACCTAACCCTAACCCTAACTGTTACCCTAACCCTAATTCTAACCCTAACCCTAACACTTACTCTTATCCTAACCCTAATCCTTATCCTAACCCTCACCCAACCCTTACCCTTAACCTAACCCTAAAACTAACCCTAACTCCTAACCCTAACTCTTTCCCTAACCCTAACCCTAACTTTAACCCTTACCCTTACCCTAACCCTAACCCTAACTCTAACCCTTACCCTAACCCTAACACTTACAATAACCCTAACCCTAACCCTTAGGCTAACCCTAACCCTAACCTCAATCTTAACCCTAACCCTAACCCTTACCCTTACCCTAACCCTAACCCTAAAACTAACCCTAACCCTAACCCTAACTCTTACCCTTACCCTAACCATAACCCTAAACCTAACCCTAACCCTCACCCTAATCCTGACACCTAAACCTATCCCAAACCCTAACCCTAACCCTTACCCTAAACCTAACCCTAACCCTTACCCTTAATCTAACCCAAACCCTAACCCTAACCCTAACCCTTTCCCTAACCCTAACCCTAATCCTAACCTCAACCTTAACCCTAACCCTAACCCTAACCCTTACCCTTACCCTAACTTTAACCCTAAACCTAACACTAACCCTAACCCTTACCCTTACCCTTACCCTAACCCTAAACCTAACCCTAACCCTTGCCTTACCCCAACCATAAACCTAAAACTAACCTTAAATCTAACCGAAACCCTAACCATAAATTTAACCCTTTCCCTAACCGTAACCCTAACCCTAACCCTAACCCTTACCCTTAACCTTACCCTAACCCTAACCCTAACCCTAACCCTTGCCCTTACCCTCACTCTAACTTTAACCCTAACCCTAACCCTAACACTAACCTGATCTCTAACCCTTATACTTACCCTAATCCTAAACCTAAACCTTACCCTAACCCTAACCCTTACCCTTACCCTAACCTAACCCTAACCCTAACCCTAACCTGAACTCTAACCCTTATCCTTACCCTAACCCTAAATCTAACCCTAACCCTAAACCTAAACCTTACACTTAGTCTAACCCTAACACTAAACCTAACCCTAAACCTTACCCTTACCCTACCCCTAACCCTAAACCCAACACTAACCTTAACCCTAACCCTTAACCTTACCCTAACCCTAACCCTAACCCTTACCCTTACCTAACTTTAACCCTAAACTTAACCATAACCATAACACTAACCCTACCCCTTCCCCTAACCGTAACCCTAAACCTAACCCGAAACCTAACCCTATCCCAAACCCTAACTCTTATCCTTACCCTAACCCTAACCCTAAACCTAACCCTAACCCTAACATTACCCTAACCCTAACCCTAATCCTAACCCTAAACCTATCCCTAACCCTACGCTAACCCTTTCCCTAACCCTAACCCTAACCCTAAAACTAACACTAATCCTACCCTTATCCTAAAACTAACAATAACACTAACACCCTTACCCTGACCCCTACCCTAACCCTAACCCTAACCCTAACCCTTACCCTAACCATAACCCTAAACCTAACCCTAACCCTCACCCTAATCCTGACACCTAAACCTATCCCAAACCCTAACCCTAACCCTTACCCTAAACCTAACCCTAACCCTTACCCTTAATCTAACCCAAACCCTAACCCTAACCCTAACCCTTTCCCTAACCCTAACCCTAATCCTAACCTCAACCTTAACCCTAACCCTAACCCTAACCCTTACCCTTACCCTAACTGTAACCCTAAACCTAACACTAACCCTAACCCTTACCCTTACCCTTACCCTAACCCTAAACCTAACCCTAACCCTTGCCTTACCCCAACCATAAACCTAAAACTAACCTTAAATCTAACCGAAACCCTAACCATAAATTTAACCCTTTCCCTAACCGTAACCCTAACCCTAACACTAACCCTATCCCTTACCCTTAACCTTACCCTAACCCTAACCCTAACCCTAACCCTTGCCCTTACCCTCACTCTAACTTTAACCCTAACCCTAACCCTAACACTAACCTGATCTCTAACCCTTATACTTACCCTAACCCTAAACCTAAACCTTACCCTAACCCTAACCCTTACCCTTACCCTAACCTAACCCTAACCCTAACCCTAACCTGAACTCTAACCCTTATCCTTACCCTACCCCTAAATCTAACCCTAACCCTAAACCTAAACCTTACACTTAGTCTAACCCTAACACTAAACCTAACCCTAAACCTTACCCTTACCCTACCCCTAACCCTAAACCCAACACTAACCTTAACCCTAACCCTTAACCTTACCCTAACCCTAACCCTAACCCTTACCCTTACCTAACTTTAACCCTAACCTTAACCATAACCATAACACTAACCCTACCCCTTCCCCTAACCGTAACCCTAAACCTAACCCGAAACCTAACCCTATCCCAAACCCTAACTCTTATCCTTACCCTAACCCTATCCCTAAACCTAACCCTAACCCTAACATTACCCTAACCCTAACCCTAATCCTAACCCTAAACCTATCCCTAACCCTACGCTAACCCTTTCCCTAACCCTAACCCTAACCCTAAAACTAACACTAATCCTACCCTTATCCTAAAACTAACAATAACACTAACACCCTTACCCTGACCCCTACCCTAACCCTAACCCTAACCCTAACCCTTACCCTAACCCTAACCCTAACCCTAACCCTAACCCATACCCTTACTCTAACCCTAAACCTAACCCTAAACTTAATACTTACCCTAACCCTAACCCATACCCTAACCCTAACCCTAACCCTTACCTTACCCTAACCCTAACCATAACTCTAACCCTAAACCATACCCTAACCATAACCCTAATCATTACTCTAGCCCTAACCCTAAACCTAACCTCAACCTTAACCCTAACCCTAACCATCACCCTTAAACTAACTCTTACCATAATCCCAACCCTAACCCTTACACTAACCCTAACTCTAACCCTAACCTCAAACTTAACCCAAAGCCTAACCCTAAAACTAACACTAACCCTTACCCTTACCCTAACGCTAAAACTAACCCTTACCCTAACCCAAACCCTAACACTAACCGTCACCCTTACATTAACCCTTACCATAATCCCAACCCTAACCCTTACAGTAACCCTAACACTAACCCTAACATCAACCTTAACCCAAAGCCTAACCCTAACCCTTACCCTAACCCTTACCCTTACCCTAACCCTAACCCTAAAACTAACCCTAACCCTAACCCTAACCCTAACGCTTACCATTACCCTAACCCTAACACTAAACCTAACCCTAACCCTAACCCTTACCTTAAGCCTAACCCTAACCCTAACCTTAACCCTTACCCTTACCCTAACCCTAACCCTAAAACTAACCCCACCCCTAACCATAAACCTAACCCTTACCCTTACCCTAACCCTAACGCTAAACCTAAACCTAACCATAACCCTATTCCTAACCCTAACACCTAAACCTAACCCTAACTCTAACTGTTACCCTAACCCTAATTCTAACCCTAACCCTATCACTTACTCTTCTCCTAACCCTAATCCTTATACTAACCCTAACCCAACCCTTACCCTTAACCTAACCCTAAACCTAACCGTAACTCCTAACCCTAACTCTTTCCCTAACCCTAACCCTAACCTTAACCCTTACCCTTACCCTAACCCTAACCCTGACTCTAACCCTAACCATAACCCTAACACTTACAATAACCCTAACATTAACCCTTAGGCTAACCCTAACCCTAACCTCAATCTTAACCCTAACCCTAACCCTAACCCTTACACTTACCCTAACCCTAACCCTTACCCTAACCCTAACCCTAACCCTAACCTTAACCCTAACCCTTACCCTTACCCTAACGCTAACCCTAACCCTAACCCTAACCCTTACCCTAACCCTTACCCTTACCCTAACCCTAACCGTAAAACTAACCTTAACCCTAACCCTAACCCTTACACTAACCCTAACCCTAACTCTTACCCTTACCCTAACCCTAACTTAAACGTAACCCCAAACCTAAACCTAAACCTAACCGTAACCATAACCCTTACCCAAACCCTAACACTAACCCTTAACCTAACCCTAATATTAACCCTAACTCATAACCCTAAAACTTACCCTAACCCTGACTCTAACCCTTACCCTTACCCTTACTCTAACACTAACCCTAATTCTAACCCTAACCCTAACCTTAACCCTAACCCTTACCCTAACCCTAACCCTAACCTTTCCTCTAACTCTAACCCTAACCTTAACCCTAACCCTAACCCTAACCCTAACCCTTACCCTTAATCTAACCCAAACCCTAACCCTAACCCTTACCCTAACCCTAACCCTCAACTTTACCCTAACCCTAACCCTAATCCTAACCTCAACCTTAATCCTAAACCTAAACCTAAACCTAACCCTAACCCTAACCCTTACCGTAACCCTAACCCTAATCCTAACCCTAAACCTACCCTAACCCTAACCTTAACCCTAACCCTAACCCTAACCCTTACCCTTACCCTAACCCTAACCCTAAACCTAATCCTAACCCTTGCCCTTACCCTCATTCTAACCTTAACCCTAACCCTAACACTAACACTAACCTGAACTCTAACCCTTATCCTTACCCTAACCCTAACCCTAAAACTAACCCTAACCCTAACCCTTACCCTTACCCTAACCCTAACCCTAACCCTAACCCTAAACCTAACCTGAACTCTAACCCTTATATTTACCCTAACCCTAAACCTAAACCTAACCCTAACGCTAAACCTAAACCTTACCCTTAGAATAACCCTAACCCTAAACTTAACCCTAAACCTTACCCTTACCCTAACGCTAACCCTAAACCTAACCCTAACCTTAACCCTAACCCTTACCCTTACCCTAACCCTAACCCTAACCCTTACCCTTACCCTAACTCTAACCCTAACCTTAACCATAACCATAACCCTTACCCTACCCCTTACCCTAACCCTAACCCTAAACCTAACACTAACCCTTACCCTTACCCTAACCCTAAACCTAACCCTTACCCTAACCCAAACCCTAAGCCTAACCCTTACCCTAACCCTAAGCCTAAACCTAACCCGAAAACTACCGCTATCCCTAACCCTACCCTAACCCTAACCCCAACCCTAACACTTACCCTTACACTAAACCTAACCCTAACCCTTACCCTAACCCTAACCCTAACCCTTACCCTAACCCCTTACCCTAAGCCTAACCCTTAATCCTAACCCTAAACCTACCTCTATCCCTTACCATACCCCTAACCCTAACCTAAACCTAACCCTAACCCTAACCCTAAACATAACCTTAACCCTAACCCAAACCCTAACCCTAAATTATACCTAACCCTCATCCTAACCCTAACCCTAACCCTAAACCTAACGCTAATCCTACCCTTATCCTAAACTTAACCCTAACACTAACACTTACCCTTACTCTGACCCCTACCCTAACCCTAACCCTAATCCTAACCCTTACCCTAACCCTAAACCTAACCATAACACTACCCCTAAAACTAAACATTACTGTTACCGTAAACTTAACATTAAACCTAACCCTAACCCTAACCCCTAACCCTAATTCTAACACTAACCCAAACCCTTACCCTTTTCCTAACCCTAACCTTAACCCTAACCCTAATCCTAACCCTAACCCTTACACTGACCTTAACCCTAACCCTAACGCTAAACCTACCCCTAATCGTAATCCTAACCATAACCCCAAAACTAACGCTAACCTAAACCCTAACCCTAACCCTAACCCTTACGCTTACACTAATCCTAACCTTAACTCTAAGCCTAACCCTTACCCTTACCCTAACCCTAACCCTTACCCTAACCCCAACCCTAATATTAACCCTAACCCTTACCCTTACCCTAACCCTAACCCTAACCCTAACCCTTACCCTAACAATAACCCTAACCATAACCCTTACCCTTACCCTAACCCTAAACCTAACCCTAACCCTAACCCTAACCCTTACCCTTACCCTAACCCTAATCCTAACCCTAACCCTAAACCTAACCCTAACCCTAACCATAACCTTAACCCTAACCCTAACCCTTGCCCTTGCCCTAACCCTAACCCTAACTCTAACCATAACCATAAAACTTACCCTAACCCTAACCCTAACCCTTACCCTAACCCAAACCCTAACCCAAACCTCAAACATAAACCTAACCCTAACCCTAACCCTAACCCTAACCCTTACCCTTACTCTAACACTAAGCCTAAGACTAACTCTAACCCTAACCCTAACCCTTACCCTAACACTAACCCTAATCCTAACCCTAAACCTAACCCTACCCTCAACCTTAACCCTAACCCTAACCCTAACTCTTACGCTTACCCTAACACTAAGCCTAACCCTAACCCTAACCCTAACCCTTACCTTAAACATATCCCTAATCCTAACCCTAAGCCTAACCCTAACCCTAACCTTAACACTAACCCTAAACCTAACCTAACCCTTACCCTTACACTAACCCTAACCCTAACCTTAACCCCAACCCTAAACCTAACCCTAACCCT
>JANJXV010000048.1:2827500-2830000 GCA_024803745.1 Megascapheus bottae
TAATCCTAACCCTTAATCTAACCCTAACCCTAACCCTAACCCTTACCCTTACCCTTAACCTAACCCTAAACCTAACTCTAACCCTAACCTAACCCTAACCCTTACCCTAAACCTAACCCTAACCTTCACCCTAACCCTAACCCTAACCCTAACCCTTACCCTAACCTTACCCCTAACCCTAACCCTTACTCTAACCCTAACCCTAACCAAAACACTAACCCCTAACCCTAACACTAACCCTAAACCTTCCCTTACCCTAACCCCAACATTAAACCTAACCATAACCCTAAGACTTACTATACCCTATCCCTAACCCCAAACCTAACCCTAAGGCTAAACATAACCCTAACCCTAACCCAAATTCTTACCCTTAACGTAACCTAACCCTAACCCTAACCCTAACCCTAACCCTAACCCTAACCCTGAACTTAAGCATAACCCTAAACCTAACCCTAACCCTAACCCTAACCCTTACCCATACCCTAACCCTAACCCTTAGCCTAAACTTAACCCTAACCCTAACCTTAAGCCTAACCCTAATCCTAACCCTAACCCGAACCCTTACCCTTACCCTAACCCTAATCCTAACCCTTACCCTTGCCCTAACCTAACCCTACACCTAACCCTATCCCTTTCCCTACCCTAACCCCTAACCCTAACCCTACCCTAATCCTAAACCTAAACCTACCCTTACCCTAACCCTAACCCTAACCTTAATGCTAACCCTAACCCTAACCCTAACGTTAATACTAACCCAAACCCTAACCCTAAACCTTGACCTAACCCTAAACCTAACCTAACCTTACCCTAACAATAACCCTAACCATAACCCTTACCCTTACCCTAACCCTAAACCTAACTCTAACCCTAACCCTAACCCTTAACCTTACCCTAACCCTAATCCTAACCCTAACCCTAAACCTAACCATAACCTTAACCCTAACCCTAACCCTTGCCCTTGCCCTAACCCTAACCATAACTCTAACCATAACCATAAAACTTACCCTAACCCTAACCCTAACCCTTACCCTAACCCTAACCCTAACCCAAACCTCAAACTTAAACTTAACCCTAACCCTAACCCTAACCCTAACCCTTACCCTTACTCTAACACTAAGCCTAAGCCTAACTCTAACCCTAACATTAAACCTAACCCTAACCATAACCCTTACCCTTAACCTAACCCTAACCTTAATGCTAACCCTAACCCTATCTCTAACCCTAACCCTTACCCTAACCCTAACAATAACCCTAACTCTTACGCTAAGCCTAACCCTAACCGGAATCTTACCCAAACCCCTAAAACTAACCCTAACCCTAAACCTTACCCTTACCCTAACCATAATCCTAACCCTAACACCTAACCCTAACCCTAAACCTAACCATTACCTTTACTCTAAACCTAACCCTAAACTTAACCCTAAACCTAACACTAATCCTAACCCTAAACCTTACCCTAACCCCTAACCCTAACCCTTTCCCTACCGTAACCTTAAGGTTAACCCTAACCCTTACCTTTACCCTAAACCTAACCCTAAACTTAATGCTAACCCCAACCGTAACCCAAACCGTAAACTTTACCCTAACACTAAACCTAAACCTAATACTTACCCTAACCCTAACCCTAACCCTTACCCTTTCCCTAACCCTAACACTAACCCTAACCCTAACCTTACCCAGACCCTAACCCTAACCCTAAAACTAACCCTAACACTAACCGTAACCCTAACCCTTACCCCTACCCTAACCCTAACCCTAACCTTTACCCTAACACTAACCCTAACCCTAATCCTTACCCTAACCCTAATGCTAACCCTAACCCTAACCCTAACCCTAACCCTTACCCTACCCTAACCCTAACCCTAACCCTAACCCTTTCCCTTACACCAACCCTAACACTAAAACTAACCCTAAACCTAACTATAACCCTTAACCTTACAATGACCCTAACCCTAAACAAAACATAAACCCTAACTCTAAGCCTAACCCTAACCTAACCCTAACCCTTACCCTTAACTAACTCTAAACCGAACCCTAACCCTAAACCTAACCCTAACATAAACCCTAACCCTTACCCTCAAACTAACCCTAACCCTAACCCTAACCCTTACCCTTAACTAACCCTAACCCTAACCCTAACTCTAAACCTACCCCTAACATAAACCCTAACCCTTACCCTCACACTAACCCTAACCCTAACCCTAACCCTAATGCTTACCCTAACCCTAACCCTAACCTTAATGCTAACCCTAAACCTAACCCTAACCCTAAACCTTAACCTAACCCTAATCCTAACCCTAACCCTTACCCTAACACTAACCCTAACACTAACCCTTTCACTAACCCTAACCCTACTCCTAACCCTAACCCCTAACCCTTACCCCAACCCTTACCCTAACCCTAACACTAACCCTAACCCCTAACTCTAACCCTTACCCTAACCCTAACCCTAACCCTAACCATAACACTTACCCTTACCCTAACCCTTACCCTAACCATA
>JANJXV010000048.1:2835000-2862500 GCA_024803745.1 Megascapheus bottae
TAACTCTAACCCTAACCCCAACCCTAACACTAGCCCTTACGCTAACCCTAACCCTAACCCTAAACATAACCCCTAACACTCACACTTACCCAACTCTAACCCTAAACCTTACCCTAACCCTAACCCTAACCCTAAACCTAACAGTAACCCTAACTCTAACCCTTACCCTTACCCTAACCCTACCCCTAAACCTAAACCTATCCCTAACCCTAACCCTTACCCCTTCCCTAACCCTAACCCTAACCCTAACCCTAACATTCACCTTAACCCTAACCGTAAACCTTACCCTTACCCTAACCCTTACCCTAAACCTAACCCTAACCCTAACCCTAAACCTTAACCTTACCCTAACCCTAACCCTAAACCTAACCCTTACCCTAACTCTAACCCTAAACCTAACCCTAACCCTAGCCCTTACCCTTACCCTAACCCTAACCCTACCCCTAACCCTAATATTAACACTAGCTCTTACCCTTACCCTAACCCTAACCTTAACCCTAACAATAACACTAACTTAACCCTAACCATAACCCTAACCCTAACCCTTACTCTTACCCTAACCTTAACCCTAAACCTAACCCTAACCCTAACCCTAACCCTTACCCCTACACTAACTCTAACCCTAAACCTAACCCTAACCCTAAACCTAACCATAACCGCTAACCCTTACCCTTACCCTAACCCTAACGCTAGGTCTAACCCTAACCCTAACCATAACCATAACCATAACCCCTAACCCTAACCCTAACCCTAACCCTAACCCTAAACCTAAGCGTAACCCTAATTCTAACCCTAACCTAAACTAATCCGTATCCTTAAACTTACCCTAACCCTAACCTTAATGCTAAACCTAACCCTAACCCTAACCCTAACCCTTACCCTTACCCTAACGCTACCCTAAACCTAACCCTTACCCTTACCCTAACCAAAACCATAAACCTAACACTAACCCTAACCCTAACCCTAACCCTAACCTTAACTCTAACCCTAAACCTAACCCTACCCCTAACCCTAAACCTTACCCTAAACCTAACCCTAACCCTTAGCCCAACCCTAACCCTAACCCTAAATTTAACCCTAACCCTAACCCTACCCCTACCCCATACCCTTACCCTAATCCTAACCTTAACCATAACCCTAACCCTAACCCTTACCCTTACCCTAACCCTAACCCTAAACCTAACCATAACACTACCCCTAAAACTAAACCTTACTCTTACCCTAAACTGAGCATTAAACCTAACCCTAACTCTAACCCCTAACCCTAATTCTAACACTAACCCTAACCCTTACCCTTTTCCTAACCCTAACCTAACCCTAACCTTAACCCTAACCCTAATCCTAACCCTAACCCTTACACTGACCTTAACCCCAAAACTAAACCTAAACCTACCCCTAATCTTAACCCTAACCATAACCCCAACACTAACGCTAACCTAAACCTTAACCCTACCCCTAACCCTAACCCTAACCCTTACACTAACCCTAACCTTAACTCTAAGCCTAACCCTTACCCTTACCCTAACCCTAACCCTAACTCTAACCCTAACCCCAACCCTAACACTAACCCTTACACTAACCCTAACCCTAACCATAAACATAACCCCTAACACTCACCCTTACCCTACCTCTAACCCTAAACCTAACCCTAACCCTAAACCTTACCTTAACCCTAACCCTAACCCAAAACCTAACCGTAACCCTAACCCTAACCCTTACCCTTACCCTAACCCTACCCCTAAACCTAAACCTAACCCTAACCTTAACCCTACCCCTACCCCAAACCCTAACCCTAACCATAACCCTAACCACTAAACCTAACCCTAACCCTAAACCTTACCCTTACCCTAAACCTAACCCTAACCCTAAACATAACTCTTAACCTTACCCTAACCCTAACCCTAACCTTAACCCTAACCCTAACACTAAACCTAACCCTAACCCTTTCCCTAACCCTAACACTAACCCTAACCCTAACCCTTACCTCTACCCTAACCCTAACCCTAACCCTAAACCTGTCCCTATTCCTCACTGTAACCCTTAATCTTACCCTAACCCTAACCCTAAACAAAACCCTAACCCTAAATCTAAACCTAACCCTAACCCTAACCCTAACCCTTAACCTAACCCTAACTTTAAACCTAGCTCTAACCCTACACCTAAACCTAACCCTCACCCTTACCATTACCCTAACCCTAACTCTAACCCTAAACCTAACCCTAACCAAAACCTTTACCCTTAACCAAACAGTAACCCAAACCCTAAACCCTAACCCTAACCCTAACCCTTAACCTAACCCTAATCCTAACCTTACCCTAACGCTAAGCCTAACCCTAACCCCTAACACTAACCCTAACCCTAACACTAACCCTAACCCTATCCCTAACCTTAATCTTACCCTTACCCCAACCCTAACCCTAACCCTAACCCCTAACCCTAAACCTAAGCCTAAACCTTACCCATACCTTAACCCTAACCCTAACCTAAACCCTAACCCTAACGATAACCCTAATCCTAACCCTTACCCTTACTCTAAACCTAACCGTAATCCTACCCCTAACCCTAACCCTAACCTTAACCTTACTCTAACCCTAACCCTAGCTCTTACCCTTACCCTAACCCTAACCTTAATGCTAACCCTAACCCTAACCCTAAACCTTATCCTAACCCTAACTCTAACCCTAATCCTTACCCTAACCCTAACCCTACCCCTACCCTAACCCTAACCCTTACACTAACCCTTACACTTTCCTTAACCCTAACCCTAACCCTAACCCTTACCCCTACCCTAACCCTAACACTAACCCTAACCCTAACCCAAACCCTAACCCTAACCTTAACCCTAAACCTAACCCTTCCCCTTAAGCTAACCCTAACCCTAACCTTAATGCTAACCCTAACCCTAACCCTAACCCTAATTCTTACCCTCATCCTAACCCTAACCCAAAACCTAACCCTTACCCTTACCCTAACCCTAACCCTAAACTTCATGCTAACACTAACCTTAACCCTAACTCATACCCTTACCCTAACCCTAACCCTAACCCGATTCCTAACCCCTAACCCTAACCCTAACCCTAACCCTTACCCTTACACTAACCCTAAACTTAACTCTAAGCCTAACCCTTACCCTTACCCTAACCCTAACCCTAACTCTAAACCTAACCCCAACCCTAACACTAACCCTTACCCTAACCCTAACCCTAACCCTAAACATAACCCCTAACACTCACCCTTACCCTAACTCTAACCCTAAACCTAACCCTAACCCTAAACCTTACCCTAACCCTAACCCTAACCCTAAACCTAACCGTAACCCTAACCCTAACTCTTACCCTTACCCTAACCCTACCCCTAAACCTAAACCTAACCCTAACCATAACCCTAACCACTAAAACTAACACTAACCCTAAACCTTACCCTTACCCTAAAACTAACCCTAACTCTAACACCTAACCCTAACCCTAAACATAACTCTTACCCTTACCCTAACCCTAACCCTAACCTTAACCCTTACCCTAACACTAAACCTAACCCTAAACCTTTCCCTAACCCTAACACTAACCCTAACCCTAACCCTTACCTCTACCCTAACCCTAACCCTAACCCTAACCCTAAACCTATCCCTATCCATCACCGTAACCCTTAATCTTACCCTAACCCTAACCCTAAACAAAACCCTAACCTTAACTCTAAATCTAACCCTAACACTAAACCGAACCCTAACCCTTACCCTAACCCTAACTCTAAACCTAGCTCTAACCCTACACCTAAACCTAACCCTCACCCTTACCATTACCCTAACCGTAACTCTAACCCTAAACCTAACCCTAACCAAAACCTTTACCCTTAACCTAACCGTAACCCAAACCCTAACCCCTAACCCTAACCCTAAGCCTTACCCTAACCCTAATCCTAACCTTACCCTAACGCTAAGCCTAACCCTAACCCCTAACACTAACCCTAACCCTAACACTAACCCTAACCCTATCCCTAACCTTAATCTTACCCTAACCCCAACCCTAACCCTAACCCTAACCCCTAACCCTAACCCTAAGCCTAACCCTTACCCATACCCTAACCCTAACCCTAACCTAAACCCTAACGCTAACGATAACCCTAATCCTAAACCTTACCCTTACTCTAAACCAAACCATAATCCTAACCCTAACCCTAACCCTAATCTTAACCTTATTCTAACCCTAACCCTAACTCTTACCCTTACCCTAACCCTAACCTTAATGCTAACCCTAACCCTAACCCTAAACCTTATCCTAACCGTAACTCTAACCCTAATCCTTACCATAAACCTAACACTTACACTAACCCTTACGCTTTCCTTAACGCTAACCCTAACCCTAACCCTTACCCCTACCCTAAACCTAACCCTTACACTAACCCTTACACTTTCCTTAACCCTAACCCTAACCCTAACCCTTACCCCTACCCTAACCCTAACACTAACACTAACTCTAACCCTAACCCTAACCTTAACCCTAAACCTAACATTTCCCCTTAAGCTAACCCTAACCCTAACCTTAATGCTAACCCTAACCCTAACCCTAACCCTAACCCTAATCCTTACCCTCATCCTAACCCTAACCCAAAACCTAACCCTTACCCTTACCCTAACCCTAACCCTAAACTTCATGCTAACACTAACCTTAACCCTAACCCTTACCCTATTCTAACCCTAACCCGATTCCTAACCCCTAACCCTAACCCTAACCCTAACCCTATACCTTACACTTACTCTAACCCTAATACCTAACCCTAACCCTAACACTTACCCTTACCCTAACCCTAACCCTAACCTTAACCCTAACCTTAACACTAACCCTAACCCTAACCCTTACCCTTACCTTTACATTAACCCTAAACCTAACCCTAACCCTAACCCTAACCCTTACCCTTACCGTAACCCGAAGGCTAACCGTAAACTTTACCCTTACACTAACCCTAACCCTAACCTTAATGCTAACCTTTACCCTAACCCAAACCCTAACCATTACCCTAACACTAACCCTAACCCTAATCTTTCCCCTAAACCTAACCCTAACACTATCCCTTACCCTTTCCCTAACCAAAACATTAACCATACCCCTAACCCTTACCTCCACCCTAACCTTAACCCTAAACCTAACATTAACCCTAACCGTAACCCTAATCCTAACCCTTACCCTTACCCTAACTTTCCTTAACCCTAACCCTAAACCTAACCCTAACAATAACCCTAAACCTTAACCTTGCCCTAACCATAACCCTAAAGCTAACCCTAACCCTAACTCTATACCTAACCCTAACCCTAACGCTAACCCTTACCCTTACCCTAACCCTAACCCTAACCCTAACCCTTACCCTTACCCTAACCCTAACCCTAACCCTAAAACTTACCCTTACCCTAACCCTAACCCTAAGCCTTATTCTAACCCTAACCCTAACCCTAACTCCTAAACCTAAACCTAAACATAATCCTTACCCTTACCATTACCCTAACCCTAACATTAACCCTATCCCTAACCCTAACTCTTCCCTTACCCTAAACCTAACCCTAAAACTAACCCTAACCCTAACCCTAACCCCTAACTCTAACCCTAACCCTAAACCTAACCTGTACACTTAACCTAACCCTAACCCTAACCTTAATGCTAACCCTAACCCTAACCCTACCTGAATGCTAACCCTAACACTAACCCTAATCCTTAACTTAACCCTCACCATAACACTAACACTAACCCTTAACCTTACCCTTACCCTAACACTAAACATAATGCTAAGCCTAACCCTTACCCTAACCCTCACCCTAACCCTAATACTTACCCTAACACTAATCCTAACCCTAATCCTTACCCTAACCCTTACCCTTTCCCTATCCCTAACCCTAACCCTAACCTTAACCCTAACCCTAAACTTAACCCTTACCCATACCCAAACCCTAACCCTAAACCTAGCCCTAACCCTAACACTAACCCGAACCCTAACACTTACCCTTACCCTAAACCTAACGCTAAACCTAACCCTAACCGTAACCCTTACGCTAAACCTGACACTAACCCTAACCTTAATGCTAACACTAACCCTAACTCTAAACCTAACCCTTACCCTAACCCTAAACCTAACCCTAACCCTTACTCTAAACCTAACCCTAACCCGAATCCTAACCCCTAACCCTAACCGTAACCCTAACCCTAAACCCTAACCCTAACACTAACCCCAATCCTTATCCTTACCCTAACCCTAAACCTAACCTTACCCTTACCCTAATCCTAACCCTAACCTTAACCCTAACCCTAACACTAACCCTAACCGTAACACTAACCCTTATCCTAACCCTAAACCTAACCCTAACCCTAACCCTAACCCTAGCCGTAACACTTACCCTAACACTAACACTAACCCTAATCCTTACTCTAACCATAACCATAACCCTAACCCTTACCCTTTCCATAACCCTAACAATGACCCTAACCCTAACCCTTACCCCTACCTAACCCTAACCCTAACCTTAACCCTAACATTCACCCTAACCCTAACCGTAACCCTTACCCTTACCCTAACCCTTACCCTAAACCTGACCCTAACCCTAACCCTAACCCTTAACCTTACTCTAACCCTAACCCTAAACCTAACCCTTACCCTAACACTAACCCTAACCATAACACTAACCCTTACCCTAACCCTAAACCTAACCCTAAACCTAACCCTAACCCTAGCCCTAACACTTACCCTAACACTAACACTAACCCTAATCCTTACTCTAACCATAACCATAACCCTAACCCTTATCCTTTCCATAACCCTAACAATGACCCTAACCCTAACCCTTACCCCTACCTAACCCTAACCCTAACCCTAACCCTAACATTCACCCTAACCCTAACCGTAACCCTTACCCTTACCCTAACCCTTACCCTAAACCTGACCCTAACACTAACCCTAACCCTTAACCTTACTCTAACCCTAACCCTAAACCTAACCCTTACCCTAATTCTAACCCTAAACCTAACCCTAACCCTAGCCCTTACCCTTACCCTAACCCGAACCCTAACCCTAACCCTAACCCTAACATTAACCCTAACTCTTACCCTTACCCTAACCCTAACCCTAACCCTTACCCTAACACTAACTTAACCCTAACCATAACCCTAAACCTAACCCTTACCCTTACCCTAACCTTAACCCTAAACCTAACCCTAACCCTAAACCTAACCCTTACCCCTACCCTAACACTAACCATAATCCTAACCCTAACCCTAAACCTAACCCTAACCCTAACCCTAACCCTTACCCTAACCAAAACCATAAACCTAACACTAACCCTAAAACTAACCCTTACCCTTACCCTAACCCTAACCCTAACACTAAACCTAACCCTAACCCTAACCCTAAACCTTACCCTTAACCTAACCAAAACCATAAACCTAACACTAACCCTAACCCTACCCTTACCCTTACCCTAACCCTAACCCTAAACCTAACACTAAACATAACCCTAACCCTAACCCTAACACTAACCCTAACCCTAACCCTAACCCTAACCCTACCCCTTATTCTTACCCTAACCTTAACCCTAACCCTAAACCTAACCTTAACCCTAACCCTAACCCTAACCCTTACCCTTACCCTAACCCTAACCCTAAATCTAACAATAACACTACCCCTAAAACTAAACCTTACTCTTACCCTAAACTTAACATTAAACCTTACACTAACCCTAACCCCTAACCCTAATTGTAAAACTAACCCTAACCCTTAACCTTTTCCTAACCCTAACCTAACCCTAACCTTAACCCTAACCCTAATCCTAACCCTAACCCTTACACTGACCTTAACCCTAACCCTAAACCTAAACCTACCCCTAATCGTAACCCTAACCATAACCCTAACACTAACGCTAACCTAAAACCTTACCCTACCCCTAACTCTAACCCTAACCCCAACCCTAACACTAACCTTACCCTAACCCTAACCCTAACCCTAAACATAACCCCTAACCCTCACCCTTACCCTAATTCAAACCCTAAAACTAACCCTAACCCTAAACTGTACCCTAACCCTAACCCTAAACCTAACCGTAACCCTAACCCTAACCCTTACCCTTACCCTAACCCTACCCCTTAACCTAAACCTAACCCTAACCCTAACTTTAACACCTAACCATAACCCTAAACATAACTCTTACCCTTACCCTAACCGTAACCCTAAACTTAAACCTAACCCTAACACTAAACCTAAACCTAACCCTTTCCCTAACCCTAACACTAACCCTAACCCTAACCCTTACCTCTACCCTAACCCTAACCCTAAACCTGTCCCTATCCCTCACCGTAACCCTTAATCTTACCCTAAACCTAACCCTAAACAAAACCCTAACTCTAACCTAACCCTAACCCTAACCCTAACCCTAACCCTTACCCTAACCCTAACTCTAAACCTAGCTCTAACCCTACATCTAAACCTAACCCTCACACTTACCATTACCCTAACCCTAACTCTAAACCTAAACCTAACCCTAACCCAAACCTTTACCCTTAACCTAACCGTAACCCAAACCCTAACCCCTAACCCTAACCCTAACCCTTACCCTAACCCTAATCCTAACCTTACCCTAACCCTAACCCTAACCCTAAAACTAACCCTAACCCTATCCCTAACCTTAATCTTACCCTTACCCCAACCCTAACCCTAACCCTAACCCCTAACCCTAACCCTAAGCCTAACCCTTACCCATACCCTTACACTAACCCTAACCTAATCCCTAACCCTAATGCTAACCGTAATGCTAACCCTTACCCTTACTCTAAACCTAACCATAATCCTAACCCTAACCCTAACCCTAAACTTAACCTTACTCTAACCTTTACCCTAACTTTTGCCCTTACCCTAACCCAAACCTTAATGCTAACCCTAACCCTAACCCTAAACCTTATCCTAACCCTAAATCTAACCCTAATCCTTACCCTAACCCTAACCCTTACACTAACCCTTACCCTTTCCTTAAACCTAACCCTAACCCTAACCCTTACCCCTACCCTAACCCTAACCCTTACACTAACACTTACACTATACTTAACCCTAACCCTAACCCTAACCCTTACCCCTACCCTAACCCTAACCCTAACGCTAAACTTAACCCTAACCCTAACTCTAACACTTACCCTTACCCTAACCCTAAACCAAACCCTAACCTAACCCTAACACTTATCCTTTCCCTAACCCTAACCCTAAATCTAACCCTAACCCTAACTCTAAAACCTAACCCTAACCCTAAACATAACCCTTACCCTTACCCTAACCCTAAACCTAACCTTTATGCTCACACCAACCCTAACCCTAACCCTAACCCTAAGACTTACCATTACCCTAACCCTAACCCTAACCTTCACCCTAACCTAACCCTAAACGTAACCCTTACCGTTACCCTAACCGTAACCCTAAACCTAACTCTAAACCTCACCCTAACCATAATCCTTACCCTTAACCTAACCCTAAACCTTACCCTAACTCTAACTCTAAACCTAACCCTAACCCTAACCCTAACCCTAACCCTAACGTTAACCCTAACCCTTACCCTTCCCCTTAACCTAACCCTAAACCTAACATTAACCCTAACCCTTAGCCTTACCCTAAACCTAACCCAAACCCTTGTCCTAACCCTCACCCTTACCCTAACCCTAACCCTAATCCTTACCCCAACCCTAACCCTAAGCCTAACCCTTACCCTTACCCTAACCCTTACCCTAAACCTCACGCTAACCCTAACCCTAACCCTAAACCTAACCCTTCCCCTTAAGCTAACCCTAACCCTAACCTTAATGCTAACCCTAACCCTAACCCTAACCCTAATCCTTACCCTCATCCTAACCCTAACCCTAAACCTAACCCTTACCCTTATCCTAACCCTAACCCTAAACTTCATGCTAACACTAACCCTAACCCTAAACCTTAACCCTAACTCTAACCCTAATCCTAACCCTTACCCAAACTTTCCTTAACCCTAAAGCTAAACCTAACCCTAACAATAACCCTAACCCTTAACCTTGCCCTAACCATAACCCTAAAGCTAACCCTAACCCTAAGTCTAAACCTAACCTTAACCCTAACCGTAACCCTTACCCTTACCCTAACCCTAACCCTATCCCTTACCCTAACACTAACCCTAACCCTAATCTTTACCCTAAACCTAACCGTAACCCTATCCCTTACCCTTTCCCTAACCAAAACACTAACCCTACCCCTAACCCTTACCTCTACCCTAACCTTAACCCTAAACCTAACATTAACTCTAACCCTAACCCTAATCCTAACCCTTCCCCTTACCCTAACTTTCCTTAACCCTAAACCTAAACCTAACCCTAACAATAACCCTAACCCTTAACCTTGCCCTAACTATAACCCTAAAGCTAACCCTAACCCTAACTCTATACCTAACCCTAAACCTAACCCTAAACCTTACCCTTACCCTAACCCTAACCATAAACCTTACCCTTACCCTAACCCTAACCCTAAACCTAACACTAACCGAAACCTAACACTTACCCTTAACCTAACCCTAACCCTAACCCTAAACCTTACACTTACCCTAACCCTAACCCTAAGCCTTATTCTATCCCTAACCCTAACCCTAACCCCCAAACCTAAACCTAAACATAACCCTTACCCTTACCATTACCCTAACCCTAACCCTAACATTAACCCTATCCCTAACCCTAACTCTTCCCTTACCCTAACCCTAACCCTAAACCTAACCCTAACCCTAACGCTAACCCCTAACTCTAACGCTAACACTAAACCTAACCCGTACACTTAACCTAACCCTAACCCTAACCTTAATGCTAAGCCTAACCCGAACCCTAACACTAACACTAACCCTTAACCTTACCCTTACCCTAACCCTAAACTTAATGCCTAGCCTAACCCTAACCCTTACACTAACCCTCACCCTAACCCTAATACTTACCCTAACCCTTACCCTTTCCCTAATCCTAACCCTAACCTTAACTTTAACCTTACACTTACCCAAACCCTAACCCTAAACCTAGCCCTAAACCTAACACTAACCCGAACCTTAAAACTTACCCTTACCCTAACCCTAACCCTAAACCTAACCCTACCCGTAGCCCTTACCCTAAACCTGACACTAAACGTAACCTTAATGTTAACACTAACCCTAACTCTAAACCTAACACTTACCCTAACCCTAAACCTAACCGTAACCCCTCATCCTTACCCTAACCCTAACCCTAACCCTAAGCCTAACACCTAACCCTAACCCTACCCCTAACTCTAACCCTAAACCTAACCCTAACCCTAATTCTAACCCTAACCTAAGCCTAATCCGTACCCTTAACTTTACCCTAACCCTAACCTTAATGCTAACCCTAACCCTAACCCTAATCCTTAGCCTAACCGAAACCCTAACCCTAACCCTTACCCTTACCCTACACTAACCCTAACACTAACACTTACCCTTACAATAACCAAAACCATAAACCTAACACTAACCCTAACCCTAACCCTTACCCTTACCCTGACCCGAACCCTAACCCTAACCCTAATCCTAGCCTTAACCCTAACATAAACCTAACCCTAACCCTTACCCTTACCCTAACCCTAACCCTAAACCTAACCCTAACCCTAACCCTAACCCTTACCCTTACCCTTAACCTAACCCTAACCCTATCCCTAACCCTAACTCTAACCCTAAACCTAACCCTACCCCTAACCCTAACCCTTACCCTAACCCTAACGCTAACCCTTAGCCTAACCCTAACCCTAACCCTAAACTTAACCCTAACCCTAACCCTAAAACTAACCCTTACCCTTACCCTAACCCTAACCCTAACCCTAAACCTAAACTTAACCCTAACCCTAACCCTAACCCTAACCCTTACCCTTACCCTAACCATAACCCTAAAACTAACCATAACACTAACCCTAAACCTAACCCTTACCCTTAAACTGACCTTAATATTAAACCCAACCCTAACCCTAACCCCTAAACCTAACTCTAACATTAACCCTAACCCTTACCCTTTGCCTAACCCTAACCTAACCCTAACCTTAACGCTAACCCTGATCCTAACCCTAACTCTTACACTGACCTTAACCCTAACCCTAAACCTAAACCCTAACCCTAACAGTAACCCCAAATCTTACCCTTAGCCTAACCCTAAACCTAACCCTTACCCTTACCCTAATCCTAACCCTAACCTTAACCCTAACCCTAACACTTACCCTAACCCTAACACTTAACCTTACCCTAAGCCTAAACCTAACCCTAACCCTAACCCTAACCCTAGCCCTAACACTTACCCTAACACTAACACTAACCCAATCCTTACCCTAACCATAACCCAAACCCTAACCCTTACCCTTTTCCTAACCCTAACACTGACCCTAACCCTAAACCTTGCCCCTACCCTAACCCTAACCCTAACCCTAATATTCACACTAACCCTAACCCTAACCCTTACCCTTACCCTAACCCTCACCCTAAACCGGACCCTAACCCTAACGTTAACCCTTAACCTTACCCTAACCCTAACCCTAAACCTAACCCTTAAGCTAACTCTAACCCTAACCCTAACCCTAACCCTAGCCATTACCATTACCTTAAGCCTAACCCTAACATTAACCCTAACTCTTACCCTTACCCTATCCCTAACCCTAACCCTAAACCTAACCCTAACCCTAAACCTAACCGTGACCGCTAATCCTTACCCTTACCCTAACCCTAACGCTAGGTCTAACCCTAATCCTAACCCTAACCCCTAACCCTAACCCTACCCCTAATCCTAACCCTAAACCTAACCCTAACCCTAATTCCAACCCTAACCTAAACCTAATCCGTACCCTTAATCTTACCCTAATCTTAATATTAAACCTAACCCTAACCCTAACCCCTAAACCTAACTCTAACCCTAACCCTAACCCTTACCCTTTCCCTAACCCTAACATAACCCTAACCTTAATCCTAACCCTAAACCTAACCCTAACCCTTACACTGACCTTACCCCTAACCCTAAACCTAAACCTACCCCTAATAATAACCCTAACCCTAACCCTAACACTAACGCTAACCTAAACCCTAACTATAACCCTAACCCTAACCTTAACCCTTACCCTTACACTAACCCTAACCTTAACCCTAAGCCTAACCCTTACCCTTACCCTAACCCTAAGCCTAACACTAACCCTAATCCTAACCCTAACCCTTACCCTAACCCTAACCATAACCCTAAACATAACCCCTAACCCTCACCCTTACCCTAACTCTAACCCTAAACCTAACCCTAAACCTAAACCTTACCCTAACCCTAACCCTAACACTAAACCTAACCGTAACACTAACCCTAACCCTTACCCTTACCCTAACCCTACCCCTAAACCTAAACCTAACCCTAACTCTAACCCTAACCCTAAACATAACCCCTAACCCTCACCATTACACTAGCTCTAACCCTAAACCTAACCCTGACCCTAAACCTAACCCTAACTGTAACACTAACACTAACCCTAACCCATACCTTAACCTAAACCTAACCGTAACCCTAACCCTAACCTTTACCCTAAACCTAACCCTAACCCTAATTCTATCCCTAACCTAAACCTAATCCATACCCTTAACCTTTCCCTAAACCTAACCTTAATGCTAACCCTAACCCTAACTGTAACCTTAATGCTAACCCTAACCCTAACCCTAATCCTTAGCCTATCTGTAACCCTAACCCTAACCCTAATCCTCACCCAACCCAAACCCTAACCCTAATCTTATCTTAACCATAACCCTAACCCTAACTCTTAACCTAACCATTACTCTTTCCCTAACCCTAACAATAACCATAACCCTAACCTTAACCCTAACCCTAACCCTAACCGTTACCCTAAACCTAACTCTAAACCTAGCCCTAACCCTATCCCTAAACCTAACCCTCACCCTTACATTTACCCTAACCCTAACCCTAAACCTAACCCTAAAACTAACCCTAACCCTAACACTAAACCTAACCCGTACCCCTACCCTAACCCTAAACCTAACCCTAACCCTAACCCCTAACTCTAACCCTAACCCTAACCCTTTCCCTTATTCTAAGCCTACCCCTAGCCCTAACCCTAACCCTAACACTTACCCTTAACAAAACCCTAACCCTAACCCTGACACTAAACCTAACCCTAACCCTAACCCTGAACCTAAACCTAACCCTTACCCTTACAGTAACCCTAACCCTAACAATAACCCTAAACCTAACACTTACCCTTACCCTAACCCTAACCCTAACCCCAACACTTACCCTAACCCTAACCCTAAACCTAACCCCTAACCCTAAAACTAGCCCTAACCCTAAATCTAACCCTTAACCTTACCCTAACCCTAACAATTACAATAACCCTAACCCTTATTCTAACCCTAACACCTAACCCTTCCCCTAAGCCTAACCCTAACGCTAACCCCTAAACCTAAACGCAACCCTTACTCTTACCCTCACCCTAACACTAATGTTAAGCCCAACCCTAACCTTAACCGTAACCCTTACCCTTACACTAACCCTAACCCTAAACCTAACCCTAACCCTTACCATAACCCTAACCATAACCCTAACCTAAACCTAACACTAACCCTAAACCTACCCTTACCCTTACCCTAACCCAAACCCTTACCTTAACCCTTACCCTTTCCCTAACCCAAACATTAAACATAACCCTAATGTTTACCCCTATCCCTAACCCTAACCCTAACACTAATCCTACCCCTACGCTAACCCTAAACCTAATCCTAACCCTAACCCTACCCGAACCTTAACCCTAACCCTAACCCTAACCCTAAACTTACACTTACCTTAACCCTAACACTAAACCTAAACCTAACCCTAACCCTAACCCTAAACCTAACCCTAATCTTAACCCAAACCCTAACCCTAAACTTAATCCTAACCCTAACCCTTACCCTTACCCTAACCCTAACCTTAACCCTAACCCTAACCCTAACCCTAACCATTACCCTTTCTCTAACCATAACCTAACCCTAACCTTAACCCTAACCCTAACCCTAACCCTAACCCTAAACTTATACTTACCTTAACCCTAACCCTAAACCTAAACCTAACCCTAATCTTAACCCAAACCCTAACCCTAACCTTAATCCTAACCCTAACCCTTACCCTTACCCTAACCCGAACCTTAACCCTAACCCTAACCCTAACCGTAACCCTTACCCTTACCCTAACCCTAACCCTAACTCTAACCCTAACTCTAACCCTTACCATTTTCCTAACCCTAACATAACCCTAACCTTAACCCTAACCCTAATCCTAATGCTAAACCTTAGACTTACCTTAACCCTAACCCTAAACCTAAACCTAACCCTAACCCTAACCCTAAACCTAACCCTAACCCTAAACCTAACCCCTAACCCTAACGCTTACCCTCACTCTAACCCTAAAACTAAACCTAACCGTAAATCTTACAGTAACCCTAACCCTAACCCTAAACCTAACCCCTATCCCTAATCCTTACCCTAACACTAAACCTAACCCTAACCCTAACCCTTACCCTTACCCTAACCCTAAACCTAAACCTAACCATAACCCTAACCCTAAACCTTACCCTAAGCTTTACCCTTACCATAACCCTAAACCTAAACCTAAACCTAACCCTAATCCTAACCCTAACACTTACCCTTACCCTAACCCTAACCCTAACCCTAACTCTAACCCCTAACCCTAACCCCAACCCTAACACTTACCCTCACCCTAACCCTAACCCTAACACTAACCCTAACCCTAATCCTTACCCTCACCCTAACCCTAAACCTAACCCTAACCCTAACCCTAAACCTAATCCTTACCCTTACCCTAACCCTAAACCTAACCCAAACCCTAACCCTAATCCTAACCCTAACACTTACCCTTACCCTAACACTAACCCTAACCTTAACCCCAAACCTAAACCTAAACCTAACCCTAACCCTAACCCTTACCCTTATCCTAAACCTAACGCTAACCCTAACCCTAACCCTAACACTTAACATTGCCCTAACCCTAAACCTAACCCTAAACCATACCCTAACCCTAACCCTAACCCTAATCCTTACACTAAACCTAATCCTAAACCTAACCATAAGCCCTAACCCTAACCCTTTCACTAAACCTAACCCTAACCCCTAACCCTAAGCCTTACCCTAACCCTAACCCTAACCCGTAACCTTACCCTAACCCTAATTCTAACCCTAAACCTAACGCCTAACCCTCACCCTTACCATAAACCTAACCCTAACACTAAACTTTACCCTAAACCTAACCCTAACCCTAAGCCTAACCCTTACCCTTACCCTAACCCTAACCGTAACCATAACACTAACCCTTACCCTTACCCTAACCCTTAAACTTACCCTAACCCTAACCATAACTCTAACCCTAAACCTAACCCCTAACCCTAACCCTTATCCTAAAACTAACCCTAACCCTAACCCTAACCCTATCCCTAACCATAACCCTAACCCTTACCCTTACACAAACCCTAACCCTAAACCTAACCCTAACCCTTACCCTTACACTTACCTTAACCCTAACCCTAAAACTTACCCTTACCCTAACCCTAACCCTAACCCTAACCCTAACCCTTACCCTAAACCTGACCCTAACCCTAATTCGTAAACTAACTCTAACCCTGACCCTAAACCTAACCCTTACACTTACCTTAACAGTAACCCTACACTTAACCTAACCCTAATCCTAAGACTAAACCTAAAACCTAAACCTAAGCCTAACCCTAACCCTAACCCTTACCCTTACCATAAACCTAACCCTAACTCTAACCCTAACCTTAAACCTAACCCTAACCCTAAACCTAACCCTAACTCGAAACCTAACCCTAACCCTAACCCTAACCCTTACCCTAAACCTAACCCTAACCATAACCCTTACCCTTACCCTAACCCTAACCCTAACCCTAACTCCAACCCCTAACCCTAACCCTAACACTAATACTAACCCTAACCCTAACCCTTACCCTTACCCTAACCCAAAACCTAACCCTAATCCTAACCCTAACTCTAAACCTAACACTTACCCTAACCTTAAGGCTAACCCTAACCCTTACCCTTACCCTAACCCTAACCCTAAACTTAATGCTAACCCTAACCCTAACCCAAACCCTAACCCTTACCCTAACACTAACCCAAACTCTAATCCTTACCCTAACCTAACCCTATCCCTAACCCTTACCCTTTCCCTAACCTTAAGGCTAACCCTAACCCTTACCCTTACCCTAACCCTAACCCTAAACTTAATGCTAACCCTAACCCTAACCCAAACCCTAACCCTTACCCTAACACTAACCCAAACTCTAATCCTAACCCTAACCTAACCATAACCCTAACCCTTACCCTTTCCCTAACCCTAACACTAACCCTAAACCTTACCCCTACCCTAACCCTAACCCTAACCCTAAACCTAACCTTAACCCTAACCCTACAACTCACCCTAACCCTTACCGATAACCTAACTCTAAACCTAACCCTAACCCTAACCCTAAACCTAACCCTAACCCTAACCCTAAACCTAATCCTTACCCTTACCCTAACCCTAAACCTAATCCAAACCCTAACCCTAATCCTAATCCTAACACTTACCCTTACACTAACACTAACCCTAACCTTAACCCCAAACCTAAACCTAAACCTAACCCTAAACCTAACCCTTACCCTTACCCTAACCCTAACCCTAATCCTTACACTAAACCTAATCCTAAACCTAACCTTAACCCCTAACCCTAACCCGTAACCCTAACCCTTACCCTAACCCTAACCCTAACCCTAACCCTTAACTTTACCTTAACCCTAACTCTAACCCTAAACCTAACGCCTAACCCTAACCCTTACCTTAAACCTAACCCTAACCCTAAACTTTACCCTAACCCTAACCTTAATGCTAACCCTAAACCTAACCCTAACCCTAACCCTTACCCTAAACCTAACCCTAACCCTAACCCTTACACTAACTCTAACCCTGACCCTAAACCTAACCCTTACACTTACCTTAACAAAAACCCTACACTTAACCTAACCCTAATCCTAATCCTAAACCTAAACCCTAAACCTAAGCCTAACCCTAACCCTAACCATTACCCTTACCCTAACCCTAACCCTAACTCTAACCCTAACCCTAACCATAACCCTTACCCTAACCCTAAAGCTAAACCTAACCCTAACCCTAACCCTAACCCTAACACTTACCCTCGCCCTAAGCCTTACCCTAAACCTAACCCTAACCTTTACCCTTACCTTAACCCTAAACCTAACACTAACCCTAACCCATAACCCTAACCCTAAACTTAAACCTTACCCTAACCCTAACCCGAACCCTGACCTAACCACTAACCCTAACCCTAACCCAAACCCTTACCCTTACACGAACCCTAACCCTAACCTTAATCCTAACCTACACTAACCCTAACCCTAACCATTACCTTTACCCAAACCCTAGCCCTAACCCTTGCCCTAACCCTTACTCCTACCCTAACCCTAAACCTAAACCTAACCATAACCCTTAACCTTACCCTAACCCTAACCCTAACCTTAATGCTAAACCTAACCCTAACCCTTACCATAACCCTAACCCTAACCCTAATCCTTACCCAACCCTTACACTTTCCTGAACCGTAACCCTAAACCTAACTCTAAGCCTAACCCTTACCCCTACCCTAATCCTAACCCTAACCCTAAACCTAACCTTAACCCCAACCCTACAACTCACCCTAACCCTTACCCTTACCCTAACCCTAACACTAACCCTAACCCTAATCCTAATCCTAACACTTACACTTACCCTAACCCTATCCTTAACCCTAACCCTAATTCTAACACTTACACTTACCCTAACCCTAACCCTAAACATAACCCTTACCCTAACCCTAACCCAAACCCCTAACCCTAACCCTAACCCTAACTCTAACCCTACCCTTACCCAAACCCTAACCCTAACCATTAATCTAAACCTTACCCATACCCTAACCGTAACTCTAACCCTTACCTAACCCTAACCCTAACCCTAACACTTACCCTTACCCTAACCCTAACCCTAACCCTAAAACTAACCCTAAACCTAACCCTAACCCTAACCCTTACCCTTGCCCTAACCCTAACCCTAACCCTAACCCTAACCCTAACCCTAACACTTACACTTACACTAACCCTATCCCTAACCCTAAACCTTACCCTAACCCTAACCCTAACCCTAACTCTAACCCTTACCCTTACCCTAACCCTAACCCTAACCTTAATGCTAACCCTAACCCTAACCCTAACCCTAACCCTTACCCTAACCCTAACCCTAACCCTAATCCTTACCCTAGCCTAACCCTAACCCTAACCCTTACCCTTTCCCTGACCCTAACCCTAAACCTAACCCTTACCCCTACCCTGACCCTAACCCTAACCCTAAACCTTACCTTAACCCTGACCCTACAACTCACCCTAACCCTTACCCTTACCCTAAACCTAACCTTAACCCTAACCCTAATTGTCACACTTACACTTACCCTAACCCTAACCCTAAACATAACCCTTACCCTAACCCTAACCCAAACCCCTAACCCTAACCCTAACCCTAACTCTAACCCAACCCTTACCCAAACCCTAACCCTAACAATTAATCTAACCCTTACCCATACACTAACCGTAACTCTAACCCTTACCTAACCCTATCCCTAACCATAACACTTACCCTTACCCTAACCCTAACCCTAACCCTTACCCTAATCCTAACCCTAATCCTAAACCTGAACGTAACCCTAACACTTATTTTTACTCTAACCCTATCCCTAACCCTAACCCTTACCCTAAATCTAACCCTAACTCTAACCCTAACCCTTACCCTTACCCTAACCCTAACCCTAACCCTAACTTTAACCCCTAACCCTAACCCTAACCCTAACAATTACCCTCACCCTAACCCTAACCCTAACCCTAATCCTAAACTTAAGCCTAACCCTAAACCTAACCCCTAATCCTAACCCTAGCCCTAAATCTAACCCTTACCCTTACCCTAACTCTAACTCTAACCTTAAGGCTAACCCTAACCCTAACCCTAAACCTAACCCTTACCCTTACGCTAACACTAACACTATACTTAATGCTAACCCTAACCCTAACCCTAATCCTAACCCTTACCCTAACCCTAACCCTAATCCTTACCCTAACCCTAACCCTAACCTTAACCCTAACCCTTTCCCTAACCCTAACCGTAACCCTAAACCTAACCCTAACCCTAACCCTAACCCTCACCTTTACCCTTACTCCAACCCTAACCCTAAACCTAACCCTAACCCTAATCCTAACCCTAAACTTAACACTTACCCTAACCCTAAATCTAACTCCTAACCCTAACCCTAACCCTAATACTAACACTTACACTTACCCTAACCCTGTCCCTAAACCTAAACCTTAACCTAACCCTAACCCTGACCCTAACCCCTAACCCTAAATCTTACCCTTACCCAAACCGTAACCCAAACCCTAATCCTAACACTTACACTTACCCTAACCCTAACTCTAACCCTTCCCTTACCCAAACCTTAACCCTAACCCTTCCACTAACCCTAACCCTTACCCTACCCCTAACCCTAACCCTAACCCCTAACCCTAACCCTCACCCTTACACTAACCGTAACCCTCACCCTTATCATAACACTAACCCTTACCCTAACCCTAATCCTAACACTTACCCTAAAACTAATCCTAACCCGAACCCGAACCCTAACCCCTAACACTAACCCTAACACTAACCCTAACCCTAAACCATAACCCTATTCCTAACACTAAAACTTACCTTTACCCTAACCCTAACCCTAACCCCTAACCCGTAACCCTAACCCTACTCCTAACCCTTACCCTTACCCTAACCCTAACCCTAACCCTAAACCTAACCCTAACCATAACACTAACCCTAACCCTTACCCTTACCCTTACCCAAACCGTAACCCTAACCCAAATCCTTACCCTAACCCTAACCTAACCCCTAACCCTAACCCTAACCCTAATTCTAACCCCAAACCCTAACCCTTATCCTAAACCTTACCCTAACCCTAACGCTTACACTAACCTTAACCCTAACCCGAACCCTAAACCTAACCTTAACCCTAATCCTAATCTTAACCCTAACCATTACCCTAACCCTAACCCTAAACCTAAACCTAACCCTAACCCTAACCCTAACCCTAACGCTAACCCTTATCCTTACCCTAACCCTAACCCAAACCCTAACCCTAACCTTAACCCTAACACTAACCTTAACGCTAACCCCTAACCATAAAAACAACCCTTACCTAACCGTAACCCTAACCCTTACCCTAACCGTAACCCTTACCCTAACCCTAATCCTAAACCTTACACTAAACCTAACCCGAACCCGAACCCTAACCCCTAACACTAACCCTAACCCAAACCCCTAAACCTATTCCTAACCCTAAACCTTACACTTACCCTATCCCTAACATTACCCCTAACCCCTAACCCTAACCCTAACCCTATACCTTACCTTTACCCTAACCCTAACCGTAACCTCAACCCTAACCCTAACACTAACCCTTACCCTTACCCTTACCCTTGCCCAAACACTAACCCTAACCCTAATCCTTACCCTAACCCTAACCCTAACCCCTAAACCTAACCCTAACCCTAACACTAACGCCTAACCCTTACCCTTACCCTAACCCTAACCCTAAACCTAAACCAAACCCTAAACCTAACCCTAACCCTAACCCTAACCCTAACCTCAATCCTTACCCTTACCCTAACCCTAAACCTAAACTTAATGTTAAACCTAACCCTAACCCTAACCGTAAACCAAACCCTTACCCTAACCTAAACCCTAACCCTAATCCTTACCCTAATCCTAACGCTAACCCTAACCCTAACCCTTTCCCTTTCCCTAACCCTAACCCTAACCCTAAACTTAACCCTAACCCTTACCCTTACCCTAAACCTAATCCTAACCCTAATCCTAACCCTAACCCTAACCCTAATCTTTACCCTTACCGTAATCCTAAACTAAACCCTAACCCTAACCCTAACCCTTACCCTTACTCTAACCCTAACATTAAACCTAACCCTAACCATAACCCTTACCCTTAACCTAAGCCTAACCCTAACCTTAATGCTAACCCTAACCCTAACACAAACCCTAACCCTTACCCTTACCCTAGCCCTTACCCTAACCTTAACTTTAACCCTAACCCTAACCCTAACCCTAACCCTAACCCTAACCTTACACTTACCATAACCTTAAGGCTAACCCTAACGCTTACCCTTACCCTAAACCTAACCCTAAGCTTAATGCTAACCCTAACCCTAACCCAAACCCTAAACCTTAACCTAACACTAACACTAACCCTATCCTTACCCTAACCCTAAACCTAACCCTAACCCTTACCCCTACCATAACCCTAACCCTAACCCTAACATTAACCCTAACCCTAACCCTAACCCTAAAACTTACCCTTACCCTAACCCTAACCCTAAACCTAAGCTGAACCCTAATCCTAAACCTTAACCTTACCCTAAACCTAACCCTAAACCTAACCCTAACCCTAACTCTAAACCTAACCCTAACCCTAAACCTAACCCTTACCCTTACCCTAACCCTAACCCTAACACTAACCCTAAACCTAACCCTAACATAAACCCTAACCCTTACCCTTAATCTAATCCTAACACTTATCCTAACCCTAACCCTAACCCTAACGCCTAAACCTAACCCTAAACATAACCCTTACCCTTACCCTAACCTTAACACTAACCTTAACCCTATTCCTAACCCTAACCCTTACCCTTACCCTAATCCTAACCCTAAACCTAACCCTAACCCTAAACCTAACCCTAACCCTAACCTTAACCCTAAACCTAACCCTAACCCTAACCCTTACCCTTACCTTAACCTATCCCTAACCCTAACCCTAACCCTAACCCCTAACCCTATCCCTAACCCTAAACCTAACCCTTACCCTTACCCTAACCCTAACCTAACCTTAATGCTAACCCTAACCCTAACTCTAACGTTAAAGCAAACCCTAACCCTAACCCTCATCCTTAACCTAACCCTAACCCTTACCCTAACAGTAACACTTACCCTTACCCTTACCCTAACCGTAAACTTAATGCTAACCCTAACCCTAACCCTAACCCTTACCCTAACCCTCACCCTAACCCTAATCCTTACCCTAAACCTAAACCTAATCCTTACCCTAACCCTTACCCTAACCTTACCCTTTCCCTAACCCTAACCCTAACCCTAACCTTAATGCTAACCCTCATCCTAACCCTAATCCTTAACCTAACCCTAACCCTAACAGTAAACCTTACCACTAACCTTATCCTAACCCTAACCTTAATGCTAACCCTAACCCTAACACTTACCCTAACCCTCACCTTAACCCTAATCCTTACCCTAAACCTAACACTAACCTTAACCTAACCCTAACTCTAACCCTAACCGTCACCCTAACCTTAACCCTAACCTTAATCCTTACACTTACGCAGACCCTAACTCTAAATGTAGCCCTAACCCTAACACTAACCATTACCCTAAACCTTACCCTTCCCGTAACACTAACTGTAAACCTAACCCTAACCCTAACCCTTACCCTTAACATAACACTAAACCTTACCTTAATGCTAACCCTAACCCTAACTCTAACCCTAACCATTACTCTAACCCTAACCCTAACCCGAATCCTAACCCCTAACCCTAACCCAAAGCCTATCCCTAACCCCTAACCCTAACCCTAACCCTAAACCTTACCCTTACCCTAACCCTAACCCTAACCCTAACTTAACCCTAACCTAACACTAGCCCTAACCCTAAACCTAACCCTTACCATTACCCTAACCCTAAACCTAAACCTAACCCTAACCCTAACCCTAACCCTAGCCCTAACCCTTATCCTAACACTAACCTTAATCCTAGGACTTACCCTAACCCTAACCCTAAACCTTACCCTTTCAATAGCCCTAACCCTAACCCTAACCCTAACCCTTACCCCTACCCTAACCCTAACCCTAACCCTAACATTATCCCTAACCAAAACCCTTCCACTTACCCTAACCCTAACTCTAACCCTAAACCTGACCCTAACCCTAAACCTAACGCCCACCCTAACACTAACCCTAACTCTAAACCTATACCCTTACCATAACCCTAAACCTAACCTAACCCTAACATTAACCCTAACCCTAACCCTTACACTAATCCTAACCCTAACCCTAACATTAACCCTAACCCCTAACACTAACCCTAAACACTAAACCTAACCCTAACCCTAATCCGAAGGCCCACCCTAACCCTAACCCCTAACCCTAACACTAAACCTTACCCTAAACCTAATCATAACCCTAACCCTAACCCTAACCTTAACCCTAACCCTAACGCTAACCCTAATCCTAACCCTTACCCTTACACTAACCCTAACCCTAACCCTAACCCTAAACCTAAACCTAACCCTAACCCTAACCCTAACCCTTACCCTAAACATAACCCTAACCCTTACCCTTACCCTAACCCTAACCCTAACCTTAATGCTAACCCTAACCCTAACCCTAACCCTAAACCTTACCCTAACCCTAACCCTAACCCTTATCCTTACCCTAAACCTAACCGTTACCCTTACCCTAACCCTAACCTAACCTTAATGCTAACCCTAACCCTAACAATAACCTTAATGCTAACCCTAACCCTAAGGCTAATCTTTAACCTAACCCTAACCTTAACGCTAACAGTAACCCTTACCCTTACCCTTACCCTAACCCTAAACTTAATGCTAACCCAAACCCTAACCCTAACGCTAAGCCTTACCCTAACCCTCACCCTAACCCTAGCCCTTACCCTAACCCTTACCTTTCCCTAACCCTAACCCTAACCCTAACCCTAACCCAAAGCCTATCCCTAACCCCTAACCCTAACCCTAACCCTAAACCTTACTCTTACCCTAACCCTAACCCTAACCCTAACTTAACCCTAACCTAACACTAGCCCTAACCCTAAACCTAACCCTTACCATTACCCTAACCCTAAACCTAAACCTAACCCTAACCCTAACCCTAACCCTAGCCCTAACCCTTACCCTAACCCTAACCCTAAACCTTACCCTTTCAATAGCCCTAACCCTAACCCTAACCCTAACCCTTACCCCTACCCTAACCCTAACCCTAACCCTAACATTATCCCTAACCAAAACCCTTCCACTTACCCTAACCCTAACCCTAACCCTAAACCTGACCCTAACCCTAACCCTAACGCCCACCCTAACACTAACCCTAACTCTAAACCTATACCCTTACCATAACCCTAAACCTAACCTAACCCTAACATTAACCCTAACCCTAACCCTTACACTAATCCTAACCCTAACCCTAACCCTAACCCTAACCCTTAACCTTAACCTAACCCTAACCCCAAACCTAACCCTAACCCTAACCCTAAATCTTACATTTACCCTAAACCTAACCCTAATATTAACCCTAACCCCTACCCTTAACCTAAACCTAACCCTAACCCTAACCCATACCCTAACCCTATCCCTAACCCTAACACTATCCCTAATCTAAACCCTAACGCTTACCCTTACCCTAACCCTAACCATAACCCTAAACCTAAACGTAACCCTAACTCTAACCCTAACCCTTACACCTACCCTAACCCTAAAACTAAACCTAACCCTAACCCTAACCCTATCCCTTACCCTTACCCTAACCCTAAACCTAACCCTAACCCTAACTCTAACCCCTAACCCTAACCCTAACCCTAAACCTTAACCTTAAGCTAACACTAACTCTAAACCTAACCCTAACCCTAACCCTAACCTTAAACCTAACCCTAACTCTAAACCTTACCCTAACCCTAACCCTAATCTAAAAGCTCAAACCAAACCTAACCCTAACCCTAACCCTAACCCTAACCCTAATCCTTACCCTCACCCTAAACCTAACCCTAACCCTTACCATTTCCCTAACCCTAACCCTAACCTTAACCCTAACAATTACTCTTAACCTAACCCTAAACCTAAACCTAACCCTAACCCTAACTCTAAACCTAACCCTAACCCTAAACCTAACCCTTACCCTAACCCTAAACCTAACCCTAAACCTAACCCTAACATAAACGCTAACCCTTACCCTTACCCTAACCCTAACCCTAAACCTAACCCTTACCCTTACCCTCACCCTAAACCTAAACCTAACACTAACCCTAACCCTAACACTTACCCTAACCCTAAGCCTAACCGATAACCTTACCCTAACCCTAACCCTAAACCTAACCCTAACCCTAACTCTAAACCTAACCCTAACATAAACCCTAACCCTTACCCTAACCCTGACCCTAACCCTTACCCTTACCCTAACCTTAACCCTAAAGGTTACCCTTAACCTAACCCTAACCCTAACCCTTATCCAAACCCTAACCCTAATTTTAACGCCTAAACCTAACCCTAAACATAACCCTTACCCTTACCCTTACCCTAGCGCTAACAGCAAACTTAACCCTATTCCTAACCCTAACCCTTACCATTACCCTTACCCTAACCCTAACCCTAACCCTAAACACTACCCCTACCCCTAACCCTAAATCTTACCCTTACCCCAACCCTAACCCTAACCCTAACCCCTAACCCTATCCCTAACCCTAACCCTTACCCTAACCCTAACCCTAAACCTAAACCTAACCTTAACCCTAACCCTAACCCTAATCCTTACCCTAACCCTAAACCTTACCCTAACCCTTACCCTTTCCCTAACCCTAACCCAAACCCTAACCCTAAACCTAACCCTAATCCTAACCCTAACCCTAAACTTAATGTTAACCCTAACCATAACCCTAACCCTAAACCTTACCCTAACCCTAACCCTAACCCTTACTCTAACCCTAACCCTAACCCTAACCTAACACTAACCCTTACCCTAACCCTAACCCTAACCCTAACCCTAACCTTAATGCTAACCATAACCCTAACCCAAACCCTCATCCTTACCCTATCCCTAACCCTAACCCTAACCATAACCCTAACCGAACCATAACCGAACCCTAACCCCTAACCCTAAACCTAACACTAAACCTTGCCCTTACCCTTACACTAACCCTAACCCTAACCCCAACACCTAACCCTAACCCTAACCCTAACACTTACCATTACCCTAACCCTAACCCTAACCTTAACCCTAAACGTAACACTAAACCTAACCCTAACACTTACCATTACCCTAATCCTAAACCTACCCTAACCCTAACCCTAACCCTAACCCTAGCCCTAACCCTTACCCTAACACTAAACCTAACCCTAATCCTTACCCTAACACTAACCCTAACCCTTACCCTTTCCCTAAATCTAACACTAACCCTAACATTAACCCTAAACCTAACCCTAACCCTTACCCTAACCCTAACCCTATATCTTACCCTAACCCTAACCCTAACCCTTAACCTTACCCTAAACCTAACCCTAAACCTAAC
>JANJXV010000048.1:2865000-2877500 GCA_024803745.1 Megascapheus bottae
CGTAAACCTAACCCTATCCCTAAACCTAACCCTAACCCTAACCCTTAACTTTACCCTAACCCTAACCCTAAACCTAACCCTCAACCTAATTTTAAACCTAACCCGAACCCTAACCCTAACCCTTACCCTTACCCTTACCCTTACCCTAACCATAACCTTAACCCTAACCCTTACCGTTACCCTAACCCTAACCCTAAACATAAGACTAACCCAAACCTAACCCTAACCCTAACCCTAACCCTAACCCTTGTCCTAACCCTAACCCTATCCCTAACCCCTAAAACTAACCCTAAACATAAACCTTACCATTGCCATTACCCTAACCCTAAACCTACCCTAACCCTAACCCTAACACTAAACCTAGCCCTAACCCTTACCCTAACACTAAACCTAACCCTAATCCTTACCCTAACCCTAACCCTTACCCTTTCCCTAAACTTAACACTAACCCTAACCTTAACTCTTACCCCCACCCTAACCCTAACCCTAACCCTAACATTAACCCTAACCGTAACCCTAACCCTTACCCTAACCCTAACCCTAACCCTAAACCTTACCCTAATCCTAACCCTAACCCTTAACCTTACCCTAAACCTAACCCTAAACCTAACCCTAACCCTAACTCTAACACTAACCCTAACCCTAACCCTAAACATTACCCTTACCCTAATCTAACCCTAACCCTAACCCTAACCCTAACATTAACCTAACCCTTACCCTTACCCTTACCCTAACCCTAAACCTAACCCTAACCCTAACATTAACCCTAACCCTAACCCTTACCCTAATCCAAACCCCAAAGCAACCCTAACCCTAATCCTAACCCATACCCTTACCCTAACCCTAACCCCAAACCTAACACTAACCCTATCCTAAAACTTACCCTTACCCTTACCCTAAACCTAACCCTAACCCTAACACTTACCCTAAACCTAACCCTATACCCAACCCTTCCCCTTACCCTCACCCTAAACCTAACCCTAAACCCAACCCTTATCCTTACCCTCACCCTAAACTTAACCTTAATCCCAACCCTAACGCTAACCCTAACCCTGACCATAATCATAACCCTTACCCTAACCCTATCCCTAACCCTAATCCTATCCCTTACCGTAACCCTAACCCTTACCCGTACCCTAACCCTAACCATAACCCTAAACGTAAACCTACCACTAAAACTAACCCTAAAACTTACCCTTACCCTATCCCTAAAACTAAAAGTAAACCGAACCCTAACCCTAACCCTTACACTTGACCTCACCCTAACCCTAACCCTAATCCTTACCCTTACCCTAAACTTAACCCTTACCCTTATATTAATCCTAACCCTAACCCTAACCCCTAACCCTAACCCTAACCCTTAACCTTACCCTTAACCTAACCCTAACCCTAAACCTAACCCTAACCCTAACTCTAAACCTAACCCTAACCCTAACCGTAACCCTAACCCTTACACTTACCCTAACCCTAACCCTAACCCTAACGTTAACTCTAACCCTTACCCTTACCATAAACCTAACCCCAACCCTACCATTAACCCTAAACCTACCCTTAACCTAACTCTAACCCAAACCTTAACAATAAGCCCTACCCTTACCCTAACCCTAACCCTAACCCTAACCCAAACCCTAACCCTAACGCAAACCCCTAACCCTAACCCTAACCCTAACCCTAACCTTAACCCTAACCCTAACCCTAACCTTAACCCTAAACCTAACCCTTCCCCTTCCCCTAACCCTAACCCTAACCTTAATGCTAACCCTAAGCCTAACCCTAACCCTTACCCAACACATAACCCTTACCCTTACCCTAACCCTAACCCTAAACTACATGCTAACCCTAAACCTAACCCTAACACTTACCCTAACCCTAAGCCTAACCCAAATCCTAACCCCTAACCCTAACCCTAACCCTACCCCTAACCCTAACACTAACCCTATACCTTACCCTTACCCTAACCCTAACCCTAACACCTAACCCTAAACCTAACCCTAACCCTTACCCGAACCCTAACCCTAACCCTAACCTTAACCCTAACCCTAACACTAACCCTAACACTAACCCTTACTCTTACCTTTACCCTAACCCTAAACCTAACCCTAACCCTAACCCTAACCCTTACCCTTAACGTAACCCTGAGGCTAACCCTAACCCTTAACCTTACCCTAACCCAAACCCAAACCTTAATGCTAACCCTTACCCTAACCCAAACCCTAACCCTTACCCTAAAACTAACCCTAACCATAATCTTTACCCTAACTCTAACCCAACCCTAACCCTTACATTTTCCCAAAGCAAAACACTAACCCTACCCCTACCCCTTACCCCTACCCTAACCTTAACCGTAACCCTAACCCTAACATTAACCCTAAACCTAACCCTAATCCTAACCATTAACCTTACCCTAACTTACCCTAACCCTAACCCTAAACCTAACCCTAACCCTAACCCTTAACCTTACCCTAACCCTAACCCTAAAACTAACCCTCAACCTAATTCTAAACCTAACCCGAACCCTAACCCTAACCCTTACCCTTACCCTCACCCTAACCATAACCTTAACCCTAACCCTTACACTTACCCTAACCTCAACCCTAACCCTAAACCTTAACCTTACCCTAACCCTAACCCTAACCCTTATCCTAACCCTAACCCTATCCCTAACCCCTAAACCTAACCCTAAACATAAACCTTACCATTGCCATTACCCTAACACTAACCCTAACCCTAACCCTAAACCTAACCCTAACCCCTAACCCTAACACTGACCCTAAACATAACCCGTACACTTAACCTAACCCTAACCCTAACCTTAATGCTAACCCTCACCCTAACCCTAACCTTAATGCTAACCCTAACCCTAACCCTACCTTAATGCTAACCCTACCCCTAACCCTAATCCTCAACCTAACCCTAAACCTAACCCTAACACTAACCCTTACCCTTACCCTTAGCCTAACCTTAAACTTAATGCTAACCCTAACCCTAACCCTTACCCTAACCCTCACCCTAACCCTAATCCATACCCTAACCCTAACCCTAAACCTAACCCTAACCCTAACCCTTAACCTTACCCTAACCCTAACCCTAAAACTAACCCTCAACCTAATTCTAAACCTAACCCGAACCCTAACCCTAACCCTTACCCTTACCCTCACCCTAACCATAACCTTAACCCTAACCCTTACACTTACCCTAACCTCAACCCTAACCCTAAACCTTACCCTTACCCTAACCCTAACCCTAACCCTTATCCTAACCCTAACCCTATCCCTAACCCCTAAACCTAACCCTAAACATAAACCTTACCATTGCCATTACCCTAACACTAACCCTAACCCTAACCCTAAACCTAACCCTAACCCCTAACCCTAACACTGACCCTAAACATAACCCGTACACTTAACCTAACCCTAACCCTAACCTTAATGCTAACCCTCACCCTAACCCTAACCTTACTGCTAACCCTAACCCTAACCCTACCTTAATGCTAACCCTACTCCTAACCCTAATCCTCAACCTAACCCTAAACCTAACCCTAACACTAACCCTTACCCTTACCCTTAGCCTAACCTTAAACTTAATGCTAACCCTAACCCAAACCCTTACCCTAACCCTCACCCTAACCCTAATCCATACCCTAACCCTAACCCTAAACCTAACCCTAACCCTAACCCTTAACCTTACCCTAACCCTAACCCTAAAACTAACCCTCAACCTAATTCTAAACCTAACCTGAACCCTAACCCTAACCCTTACCCTTACCCTAACCTCAACCCTAACCCTAAACCTTACCCTTACCCTAACCCTAACCCTAACCCTTATCCTAACCCTAACCCTATCCCTAACCCCTAAACCTAACCCTAAACATAAACCTTACCATTGCCATTACCCTAACACTAACCCTAACCCTAACCCTAACCCTAACCCCTAACCCTAACACTGACCCTAAACATAACCCGTACACTTAACCTAACCCTAACCCTAACCTTAATGCTAACCCTCACCCTAACCCTAACCTTAATGCTAACCCTAACCCTAACCCTACCTTAATGCTAACCCTACCCCTAACCCTAATCCTCAACCTAACCCTAAACCTAACCCTAACACTAACCCTTACCCTTACCCTTAGCCTAACCTTAAACTTAATGCTAACCCTAACCCTAACCCTTACCCTAAGCCTCACCATAACCCTAATCCATACCCTAACCCTAACCCTAAACCTAACCCTAACCCTAACCCTTAACCTTACCCTAACCCTAACCCTAAAACTAACCCTCAACCTAATTCTAAACCTAACCCGAACCCTAACCCTAAACCTTACCCTTACCCTCACCCTTACCCTAACCATAACCTTAACCCTAACCCTTACACTTACCCTAACCTCAACCCTAACCCTAAACCTTACCCTTACCCTAACCCTAACCCTAACCCTTATCCTAACCCTAACCCTATCCCTAACCCCTAAACCTAACCCTAAACATAAACCTTACCATTGCCATTACCCTAACACTAACCCTAACCCTAACCCTAAACCTAACCCTAACCCCTAACCCTAACACTGACCCTAAACATAACCCGTACACTTAACCTAACCCTAACCCTAACCTTAATGCTAACCCTCACCCTAACCCTAACCTTAATGCTAACCCTAACCCTAACCCTACCTTAATGCTAACCCTACCCCTAACCCTAATCCTCAACCTAACCCTAAACCTAACCCTAACACTAACCCTTAACCTTACCCTTAGCCTAACCTTAAACTTAATGCTAACCCTAACACAAACCCTTACCCTAACCCTCACGCTAACCCTAATCCATACCCTAACCCTAACCCTAACCCTAACCCTAACCCAAACCCTTACCCTAACCCTCACCCTAACCCTAATCCATACCCTAACCCTAACCCTAACCCTAACCCTAACCCTTAACCTTACCCTAACCCTAACCCTAAAACTAACCCTCAACCTAATTCTAAACCTAACCCGAACCCTAACCCTAACCCTTACCCTTACCCTAACCTCAACCCTAACCCTAAACCTTACCCTTACCCTAACCCTAACCCTAACCCTTATCCTAACCCTAACCCTATCCCTAACCCCTAAACCTAACCCTAAACATAAACCTTACCATTGCCATTACCCTAATACTAACCCTAACCCTAACCCTAAACCTAACCCTAACCCCTAACCCTAACACTGACCCTAAACATAACCCGTACACTAAACCTAACCCTAACCCTAACCTTAATGCTAACCCTAACCCTAACCCTACCTTAATGCTAACCCTACCCCTAACCCTAATCCTCAACCTAACCCTAAACCTAACCCTAACACTAACCCTTACCCTTACCCTTAGCCTACCCTTAAACTTAATGCTAACCCTAACCCTAACCCTTACCCTAACCCTCACCCTAACCCTAATCCATACCTTAACACTAACCCTAACCCTAACACTTACCTAACCCTTACCCTTCCCCTAACCCTAAACCTAACCTTAACCCTATCCCTTACCTTAACCCTTACCCTTACCAAAACCCTATCCCTAAACCTAGGCCTAACCCTAACACTAACCCTAACCCTAACCCTTACCCTAACTCTAATCCTAACCCTAAACCTAACCCTAACCTTAACCCTAACCCTAACGCTAACCCTAATCCTAACCCTTACCCTTACCCTAACCCTAACCCTAAACCTAACCCTAATCCTAACCCTAAACCTAACCCTTACCCTTACCCTAACCATAACCCTAACGTTAATGCTTACCGTAACCCTAACCCTAACCCTAAACCTTACCCTAACCCTAACCCTAACAATAATCCTTACCCTAACACTAACCCTTACCCTAACCCTTACCCTTTCCCTAACCCTAACCCTAAACCTAGCCCTTACCCCTACCCTAACCCTAACCCTAAAGCTAACCTAAACCCTAACCCTAACCCTAACCCTAACATTAACCCTAACCCATACCCTAACCCTTACACTTACCCTAATCCTAACCCTAAACCTTACCCTTAACCTAACACTAACCCTAACCCTTACCCTAACCCTAAACCTAACCCTAACCCCTAACCCTAACCATAACCCTAAATCTAACCCTTACCCCTACCCTAACCCTAATCTGAACCTTAATTCTAACCCTAACCCTAACCCGAAATCGAATCCTTACCCTAACCCTAAACCTAAACCTAAACCTTACAATTACCCTAACCTTAAACTTAATGCTAACCCTAACCCTAACCCTAACCCTAACCCTAACCCTTACCCTAACTCTAACCCTAATCCTTACCCTAACCCTAACCCTAACCCTAACCCTCACCCTTACCCTTACTCTAACCCTAACCCTAAAACTAACACTCACCCTAAACCTAACCCCTAATCCTAACCCTTAGCCTTACCCTATCCCTAACCCTAACCCAACCCTAACTCTTACACTAACACTAACCCTAACCCTAACCCCTGACCCTAACCCTAACCCTAAACCTTACCCTTACCGTAACCCTAAAACTAAACCTAACCCTAACCCTAACCCCTAAACCTAACCCTAACCCTTACCGTTACCCTAACCCTAATCCTAACCTTAAACCTAAATCTAAACCTAAACCTAACCCTAACCCTTACCCTTACCATAACCCTAAACCTAACCCTAATATTTACCCTAACCCTAAACCTAACCCTAATCCTTACCCTAACCCTAACCCTAACACTTACACTTTCCCTAACCCCAACCCTAACCCCAACCTTTACCCTAACCCTAAACCTAACCCTAACCCTTTCCCTTACCCTAACCCTTACCTTAAACCTAACCTTAACACTAACCCTAACCCTACCCCTTACCCTTAACCCTAACCCCAAACCTAACACTAATCTTAACCCTAACCCTAACCCTTACCCTTACCCTAACCCTAACCTTAACCCCAAACCTAAATCTACCCTAAACCTAACCATAACGCTTACCCTTACCCTTACATTAACCCTAAACCTAACCCTAACCCTAACGTTAACTCTAACCCTTACCCTTACCATAACCCTAACCCCAACCCTACCATTAACCCTAAACCTAACCCTAATCCTTACCCTAACCCTAACCCTAACCCTAACACTTACACTTTCCCTAACCCTAACCCTAACCCTAACCCTAACCCTAACCCTAAACCTAACCCTAACATTCACCCTTACCCTAACCCTAACCCTAACCCTAACCCTAACCCTTACCCTAACCCTAACCCAAACCCTAACACTAACACAAACCCCTAACCCTAACCCTAACCCTAACCTTAACCCTAACCCTAACCCTAACCTAAACCTAACCCTTCCCCTTCCCCTAACCCTAACCCTAACCTTAATGCTAACCCTAAGCCTAAACCTAACCCTTACCCTAACCCTAACCCTACACATAACCCTTACCCTTACCCTAACCCTAACCCTAAACTTCATGCTAACCCTAAACCTAACCCTAACACTTACCCTAACCCTAAGCCTAACCCAAATCCTAACCCCTAACCCTAACCCTAACCCTAACCCCTAACCCTAACACTAACCCTATACCTTACCCTTACCCTAACCCTAACCCTAACACCTAACCCTAAACCTAAACCTAACCCTTACCCGAACCCTAACCCTAACCTTAACCCTAACCCTAACACTAACCCTAACACTAACCCTTACTCTTACCTTTACCCTAACCCTAAACCTAACCCTAACCCTAACCCTAACCCTTACACTTAACGTAACCCTGAGGCTAACCCTAACCCTTAACCTTACCCTAACCCAAACCCAAACCTTAATGATAACCGTTACCCTAACCCAAACCCTAACCCTTACCCTAAAACTAACCCTAACCCTAATCTTTACACTAACTCTAACCCTAACCCTAACCCTTACATTTTCCCAAACCAAAACACTAACCCTACCCCTAACCCTTACCCCTACCCTAACCTTAACCCTAAACCTAACCCTAACATTAACCCTAACCCTAACCCTAATCCTAACCCTTAACCTTACCCTAACTTACCCTAACCCTAACCCTAAACCTAACCCTAACCCTAACCCTTAACCTTACCCTAACCCTAAACCTAAACCTAACCCTCAACCTAATTCTAAACCTGACCCGAACCCTAACCCTAACCCTTACCCTTACCCTAACCCTTACCCTAACCATAAACTTAACCCTAACCCTTACCCTTACCCTAAACCTAACCCTAAACATAAGACTAACCCAAAACTAACCCTTACCCTTACCCTAACCTCAACCCTAACCCTAAACCTTACCCTTACCCTAACCCTAACCCTAACCCTTATCCTAACCCTAACCCTATCCCTAACCCCTAAACCTAACCCTAAACATAAACCTTACCATTGTCATTACCCTAACACTAACCCTCACACTAACCCTAAACCTAACCCTAACCCCTAACCCTAACACTAACCCTAAACATAACCCGTACACTTAACCAAACCCTAACCCTAACCTTAATGCTAACCCTCACCCTAACCCTAACCTTAATGCTAACCCTAACCCTAACCCTACCTTAATGCTAACCCTACCCCTAACCCTAATAGTCAACCTATCCCTAAACCTAACCCTAACACTAACCCTTACCCTTACCCTTAGCCTAACCTTAAACTTAATGCTAACCCTAACCCTAACCCTACCTTAATGCTAACCCTACCCCTAACCCTAATACTCAACCTACCCCTAAACCTAACCCTAACCCTAACCTTACCCTAACCCTCACCCTAACCCTAATCCATACCCTAACACTAACAATAACCCTAACGCTTACCCTAACCCTTACCCTTTCCCTAACCCTAAACCTAACCTTAACTCTAACCCTAACCTTAACCCTTACCCTTACCCAAACCCTATCCCTAAACCTAGGCCTAACCCTAACACTAACCCTAACCCTAACCCTTACCCTAACTCTAATCCTAAGCCTAAACCTAACCCTAACCTTAACCCTAACCCTAACGCTAACCCTAATCCTAACCCTTACCCTTACCCTAACCCTAACCCTAACCCTAACCCTAACCCTAACCCTAACCCTACCCTAACCCTAACCGTAACCTTAATGCTTACCCTAACCCTAACCCTAACCCTAAACCTTACCCTAACCCTAACCCTAACAATAATCCTTACCCTAACACTAACCCTTACCCGAACCCTTACCCTTTCCCTAACCCTAACCCTAAACCTAACCCTTACCCCTAATCTAACCCTAACCCTAACGCTAACCTAAACCCTAACCCTAACCCTAACCCTAACATTAACCCTAACCCATACCCTAACCCTTACCCTTACCCTAATCCTAACCCTAAACCTAACACTAACCCTAACCCTAACCTTTACGATTACCCTCACCCTAACCCTAACCCTAAACCTTACCCTTAACCTAACACTAACCCTAACCCTTACCCTAACCCTAACCCTAACCACTAACCCTAACCCTAACCCTAACCCTATCCCTTACCCTTACGCTTACCCTAACCCTAACCCTAATCTTAAACCTAAACCTAACCCTAACCCAAACCCTTACCCTTACCTTAACCTATCCCTAACCCTAACCCTAACCCTAACCCTAACCCTAAACCTTACCCTTACCCTAACCCTAACCTTAACCCTAAACCTAACCCTAAACCTTACCCTTACCCTAACCCTAACCCTAACCCTGAACCTAAACCTAAACCTAACCATTCCCCTTACCCTAACCGTAACCCTAAACCTAACCCTATCCCTAACCCTAACCCTTAACCTAACCCTTACCCTAACCCTAACTCAAACCCTTAGCCTTACCCTAACCCTAACCCTAAGCCTTACCCTTATGCTAACCCTAACCCTAAACCTAAACCTAACCCTAACCCTAACCCTTAACCTAACCCTAAATCTAACCCTAACCTTAACCCTTACCCTAACCCTAACCCTAACCCTTACACTTACCCTAACCCTAACCCTAACCTTAATGCTAAACCTACCCCTGACCCTAACCATTACCCTTACCCTAACCCTAACATCAAACCTAAACCTAACCCTAAACCTAACCCTAAAAATAACCCTAATCCTAACCCTTACCCTTACCTAAACCTAACCCTAACCCTAAACCTAACCCTAGCCCTTACCCTTACCCTAACCCTAACCCTAAACTTAACCCTAAACCTAACCCTGACCCTAAATCTTACCCTAACCCTAACACTAACCCTAACCCTAAATTTAAACCTTACCCCAACACGAATCCCAATCCTTACTCTAACCCTAACACTAACCCTAACCCTAAACCTAACACTTACCCTTACCCTAAACCTAACCCTAACCTTAATGCTAACCCTATACCTAACCCTAAACCTAACCCTAACCCCTAACCCTAACCCTAACCCTAAATCTAACCCTTACCCCTACCCTAACCCTAATCTGAACCTTAATTCTAACCCTAACCCTAACCCGAAACCTAATCCTTACCCTAACCCTAACCCTAAACCTAACCCTTACAATTACCCTAACCTTAAACTTAATGCTAACCCTAACCCTAACCCTAACCCTAACCCTTACCCCAACTCTAACCCTAATCCTTACCCTAACCCTAACCCTAACCCTAACCCTCACCCTTACCCTTACTCTAACCCTAACCCTAAAACTAACACTCACCCTAAACCTAACCCCTAATCCTAACCCTTAGCCTTACCCTATCCCTAACCCTAACCCAACCCTAACTCTTACACTAACACTAACCCTAACCCTAACCCCTGACCCTAACCCTAACCCTAAACCTTACCCTTACCGTAACCCTAAAACTAAACCTAACCCTAACCCTAACCCCTAAACCTAACCCTAACCCTTACCGTTACCCTAACCCTAATCCTAACCTTAAACCTAAACCTAAACCTAAACCTAACCCTAACCCTTACCCTTACCATAACCCTAAACCTAACCCTAACATTTACCCTAACCCTAAACCTAACCCTAATCCTTACCCTAACCCTAACCCTAACCCCAACACTTAAACTTTCCCTAACCCTAACACTAACCCTAACCTTTACCCTAACCCTAACCCTAACCCTAACCCTTTCCCTTACCCTAACCCTAACCCTAACCTTAAACCTAACCTTAACACTAATCCTAACCCTACCCCTTACCCTTAACCCTAACCCCAACCCTAACACTAATCTTAACCCTAACCCTAACCCTTACCCTTACCCTAACCCTAACCTTAACCCCAAACCTAAATCTACCCTAACCCTAACCATAACGCTTACCCTTACCCTTACACTAACCCTAACCCTAACCCTAACCCTAACGTTAACTCTAACCCTTACCCTTACCATAACCCTAACCCCAACCCTACCGTTAACCCTAAACCTACCCTTAATCTAACTCTAACCCAAACCTTAACAATAAGCCCTACCCTTACCCTAACCCTAACCCTAACCCTTACCCTAACCCTAACCCAAACCCTAACACAAACGCAAACCCCTAACCCTAACCCTAACCTTAACCCTAACCCAAACCCTAACCCTAAACCTAACCCTTCCCCTTCCCCTAACCCTAACCCTAACCTTAATGCTAACCCTAAACCTAACCCTAAACCTAACCCTAAAAATAACCCTAATCCTAACCCTTACCCTTACCTAAACCTAACCCTAACCCTAAACCTAACACTAACCCTAACCCTAACCCATTCCCTAACCCTAACCCTTAACCTAACCCTTACCCTAACCCTAACTCAAACCCTTAGCCTTACCCTAACCCTAACCCTAACCCTAACCCTTACTCTTACGCTAACCCTAACCCTAAACCTAACCCTAACCCTAACCCTTAACTTAACCCTAAATCTAACCCTAACCTTAACCCTTACCCTAACCCTAACCCTAACCCTTACACTTACCCTAATCCTAACCCTAACCTTAATGCTAAACCTACCCCTGACCCTAACCATTACCCTTACCCTAATCCTAACATCAAACCTAAAACTAACCCTAAACCTAACCCTAAATATAACCCTAATCCTAACCCTTACCCTTACCTAAACCTAACCCTAACCCTAACCCTAACCCTAAACCTAACCCTAGCCCTTACCCTTACCCTAACCCTAACCCTAACCTTAACCCTAAACCTAACCCTGACCCTAAATCTTACCCTAACCCTAACACTAACCCTAACCCTAAATTTAAACCTTACCCCCACGCGAATCCCAATCCTTACTCTAACCCTAACACTAACCCTAACCCTAAACCTAACCCTTACCCTTACCCTAAACCTAACCCTAACCTTAATGCTAACCCTATACCTAACCCTAAACCTAACCCTAACCCCTAACCCTAACCCTAACCCTAAATCTAACCCTTACCCCTACCTAACCCTAATCTGAACCTTAATTCTAACCCTAACCCTAACCCGAAACCTAATCCTTACCCTAACCCTAACCCTAAACCTAACCCTTACAATTACCCTAACCTTAAACTTAATGCTAACCCTAACCCTAACCCTAACCCTAACCCTTACCCTAACTC
>JANJXV010000048.1:2880000-2917500 GCA_024803745.1 Megascapheus bottae
CCCTAAAGCTAACCCTAACCCTAACCCTTACCCTAACTCTAACACTAACTCTCACCCCTAACCCTAACCCTAACCCTAACGCTCACCCTAACCCTAAAACTAACCCTAACCCTTACCCTTAGCCTAACCCTAAATCTAACCCATAGCCTTACCCTAACCGTAAACCTAACCCTTAACCTAACCCTAACCCTAGCCCTTACCCTAAGCCTAACCCTAAACCTAACCCCTAACCCAATCCCTAAACCTAACACTAACCCTAACACTAACCCTAAACCTTACCCTTACCCTAACCCTAACCCTTACCCCAACCCTAAACCTAACTCTAACCCTTACCCTTACCCTAAACGTAACCCTTAACCTAACCCTAACCCTAACCCTAACCTTAACCCTTACCCTAAATCTAATCCTTACCATAACTGTAACCTAACCCTAACCCAAAACATAACCCTAAACCTTAACCTTACCCCAACCCTAACGCTAACCCTAATCCTAAACCTAACCCTAACCCTAACCCTTACCCTTATCCTAACCCTAACCCCAAACCTAAACCTAAACTTAACCCTAAGCCTAACCCTTACCCTACCCCTAACCCTAACTCTAACCCTTACTCTTATCCCAACCCTAACCACAAACCTAACCCTAACACTAACCCTATACCTTACCCTTACTCTAAACCTAACCCTAACCCTTACCCTAACCCTAAGCCTAACCCTAACCCCTAACCCTAACCCTAACCATAAACCTTACCCTTATCCTAACCCTAAAACTAACCCTAACACTAACCCTAACCCCTAACCCTAACACTAAACCTTACCCTACCCTAACCCTAACCCTAAACTTAACTCTAAACCTAACCCTAAACCTAACCCTAACCCTTACCCTAACCCTAACCCTAAACCTAAACCTAACCCTAACCCTTACACTTACCATAACCCTAAACCAAACCCTAACCCTAACCCTAACATTTACCCGAACCCTAAAGCTAACCCTAATCCTTACCCTAACCCTAACCCTAACCCTTACCCTAACCCTAACCCTACCTCTAACCCTAACCCTAACCCTAACCCTTACCCTAACCCTAACTGTAGCCTAACACTAACTCTAATCCTTACGCTTTCCCTAACGCTAACCCTAACCCTAACCCTAACCTTAATGCTAACCCTAACCCTAACCCTAACCCTAATCCTTACCCTAACCCTAATCCTTACCCTAACCCTAACCCTAACGCTTACAGTTACCCTAACCCTAACCCTTCCTTTAACACTATCCCTACACTTAAACCTAACCCTTACCCTAACCCTAACCCTTAGCCTAACCCTAACCCGAACCCTAACCATAACCCTAACCTTAAACCTAACCCAAACCCTAACCCTAATACTAACACTTCCCCTTACCCTAACCATATCCCACACCTTAACCCCAAACCTAAACCTAAACCTAACCCTAACCCTAAATCTTACCCTTACCCTAACCCTAACGCTCACCCTAACACTGACCGTAACACTTACCCTTGCCCTAATCCTAACCCTAACCCTAACCCTTACCGTAAACCTAACCCTAAAGCTAAGTCTAACCCTAACCCTTACACTAACCCTAACCCTAACCCCTATACCTAAACATTATCCTAAACCTAACCCTAACCCCAACCCTTACCCTAACCCTAACCCTTACCCTTTCCCTAACCCTAACCCTAAACCTAAACCTAACTCTAACCCTAACCCTAACCCAAACCCTAAACCTTATTCTAACCCTAACTCTAACCCTTAGCCTAACACTAACCCTAACCCTAAACTTAAACCTAACTCTACCCCTAACCCTAATCCTTACCCTTACCCTAACCCTAAACCTAACCCTAACACTAACCCTAACCTTAACCTAACCCTTACCCTAACCCTAACCCTAACCCTTAGCCTAACCCTAACCCTAACCCTAACCTTAACCCTAACCCTAACCCTAACCCCAACCCTTACCCTTAACCTAACCCTAACCCTAACCCTAACCCTAACCCTTACCTAACCCTAACCCTAAACTTAATGCTAACCCTATACCTAACCCTAACCCTAACCCTAAACCTAACCCTAACCCTAACCCTAACCTTAACCCTAACCCTAAATCTAACCCTAACCCTAACCCTAACCCTAACCCTAACCCTAATCCTAACCCTAACCCTAAACCAAACCCTAACCTAAACCTAACCCTAACCTTAATGCTAACCCTACCCCGAAACCTAATCCTTACCCTAACCCTGACCATAACCCTAAACCTAACCCTTACCCTTACCCTAACCCTTACCCTAAACTTAATGCTAACCCTAACCCTAACACTAACACTAACGCTTACCCTAACTTTAACCTTAATCCTTCCCCTAACCCTAACCCTAACCCTAACCCTTTCCCTAACCCTAACCATAACACTAAACCTAACCCTAACCCTAACCCTAACCCTCACCCTGACCCTTACTCTAACCCTAACACTAAACCTAACCCTAACCCTAACCCCTAACCCTCACCCTTACCCTTACTATATCCCTAACCCTAACCCTAACCCTAACACTTACCCTACCCCTAACCTAACCCTAAATCTAACCCTACCCTTGCCCTAACCCTAACGCTAACCATAGCCATAACCCTAACACTTACCCTTACACTAACCCTAAGCCTAACTCATACTCTAATTCTAACCCTAAGCCTAACCTTAACCACTAATCCTAACCCTAACCCTAAACCTAACAATTACCCTTACCCTAATCCTAACCCTAACTCTAACCCTAACCCTAACCCTAACCCTAACCCTAACCTTAACTCTTACCCTAACACTCACCCTCACACTAACCCTAACCCTAACTCTAAACCTAAACCTAATCCTAACCCTTACCCTCACCCTAACCCTAACCCTAACCCTAACACCTAACCATAACCCTTACACTAACCCTAACCCTAACCCTAACCCCTAACCCTAAACCTTACCCTAACCCTAACCCTAAACCTAACCCTTACACTAACCCTAACCCTAACCCTAATCCTTACACTAAACCTAACCCTAATCCTAAACCTAACCCTAACCCTTACCTAACCCTAACCCTAACCCTAAACCTTACCCTTTCCTTAACCCTAACCCTAACCCTAACCCCAACCTTAACCCTAAGCCTAACCCTAACCCTAAACCTAACCCTTACCCTTACCCTAACCCTATACCTAACCCCAACCCTAACCCTAACCCTAAACCTAACCCTAACCCTAACCCTTACGCTTACACTAACCATAAACCTAACCCTAACCCTAACCCTTACCCTTACCCTAACCCTAACCCTAACATTAATCCTTTCCCTAAACCTAACACTAACACTTACCCTACCCCTAAACCTAACCCTAAACCTAACCCTAAGCCTAACCCTAACCCTAAACCTAACCTTAACCCTAACCCTAACCCTAACCCTAACCCTTACCCTTACCCTAACCCTATACCTAACCCTAACCCTAACCCTAACCCTTTCGCTTACCCTAACCCTAAACCTAACCCTAACCCTAACCTTAACACTAATCCTTACCCTAACCCTAACCCTTACCCTTACTCTAACCCTAACCCTAACGCTTACCCTTAACCTAACCCTAACCCTAACCTTAATGCTAACCCTAAACCTAATGATAACCCTAACCCTTAACCTAAGCCTAAACCTAACCCTTATCCTTACCCTAAACCTAACCCTAACCCTAACCCTAACCTTAATGCTAACCCTAACCAAACCCTAACACTAATCCTTAACTTAACCCTAATCCTTACCCTAACCCTAACCCTAACCCTAACCCTAACCCTAACCCTTACAGTTACCCTAACCCTAACCCTTCCTCTAGCCCTATCCCTAACCCTAACCCTAACCCTTACCCTAACCCTAACCCTAACCCTTAGCCTACCCCTAACCCTAACCCTAACCTTCACACTAACCCTAAACCTAACCCAAACCCTAACCCTAATCCTAACACTTACCCTTACCCTAACCCTAAACCTAACACTTACCCTTACCATAACCAAACCCAAACCTTAACCCCAAACCTAAACTTAAACCTAACCCTAACCCTAACTCTTACCCTTACCCTAACCCTAACCCTTACCCTTTCGTTAACCCTAACCCTAAACCTAAACCTAACTCTAACCCTAACCTAACCCTGTCCCTAACCCTTGTCCTAAACCTAACCCTAACACCTAACCCCAATCCTTACCCTAACCCTAACCCTAAACCTAACCCTAAACCTTACACTTACCCTAACCCTAACCCTAACACTAAACCTAACCCTAACACTAAACCTAACCCTAACCCTTATCCTAAACCTAACCCTAACCCCTAACCCTAACCCTTACCCTTACCCTAACCCTAACCCTAAACCTAACCCCTACTCTTACCATAACCCTAACCCCAAACCTAACCCTAACCCTAACCTTAACCCTAACCCTAACTCTAAACCTTACCCTAACCCTAACCCTAACCCTAAACCTAACCCTAACCCTAAACCTAACCCTAAACCTTACCCGAACCCTAAACCTAATCCTAACCCTAACCCTTACCCTAACCCTAAACATAACCCTTAGCCTAAACCTAACCCTAACCCTAAACTTAACCATAAACTTAACCCTAAACCTAACCCCTACCCTTCCCTAACCCTAACCCTAACACTAACCCTAACCCTAACCCTAACCCTAACCCTTACCCTTTACCTAACCCTAACCCTAACCCTAACCCTAAACTTAATGCTAACCCTAACCCTCACCCTTACCCTAACCCTTATCCTTTCCATAACCCTGACTCTAACCCTAACCATAAACCTAACCCTAACCCTAACCCTAATCCTTACCCTAACCCTAACCCTAACCCTTACCCTAACCCTAACCCTATCCCTAACCCTTACCCAAACCGTAACCATAACCCTTAGCCTAACCCTAATCCTAACCATAACCTTAACCCTAACCCTAACCCTAAACCTTACTCTTACCCTAACCCTAACCCTACCTCTAACCCTAACCCCAACCCTACCCCTAACTCTTACCCTAACCGTAACCCTAAACCTTAACCTACCTCTAACCCTAACCATAACCTTACCCCTAACGCTAACCCTAACACTTACCCTTACGCTAACCCTAACCCTAAACCTAACCCTTACTCTTACACTAACCCTAACCCCAAACCTAACCCTAACACTAACCCTAAACCTTACTCTTACCCTTAACCTAACACTAACCCTTACCCTAACCCTAACCCTAACTCTAACCCCTAACCCCTAACCCTAACCCTAACCTTACCCTTACCCAAACCATAACCCTAACCCAAAGCCTAACACTAACCCCTAACCCCCACCCTAACCCTAACCCTTACCTTTACCCTAAACCTAACCTTAACCCTAAACCGAACACTAAAACTAACCCTAACCCTTACCCTAACCCTAACCCTAGAAATAAACCTAATCCTAACCCTTACCCTTACTCTAACCCTAACCCTAACCTAACCCTAAACCTAATCCTAACCCTAACACTTACCCTAACCCTAACCCTAACAATAACCCTAATCCTAACGCTTACCCTTACCCTAACAATAACCCTAAACATTACCCTTAACCTAACCCTAACCCTAACCTTAATGCTAACCCTAACCCTAACCCTAACCCTTACCCTAACCCTAACCCTAACCCTAATCCTTACCCTAACCCCAACCCTAATCCGAACCCTATCCCTTACCCTTTCCCTAACCCTAATCCTAACAATAAACATACCTTAAACCTTACCCTTACCTTTACCCTAACTCTTACACTAAACCTAACCCTCAACCTTACCCTTACCCTAACCCTAAACCTAAACCTCTCCCTAACCCTAACCCTAAACCTTACCCATACCCTAAACCTAATCCTAACCCTAACCCTAAGCATTAAACTTACCCTAACCCTAACCTTAACCCTAACCCTAACTTTAACCCTAATCCTAACCATAACCATAAACCTTACTCTTACCCTAACCCTAACCGTAAACCTAACATAACCCTAACCCTAAGTCTAACCCTTAGCCTTACCCTAACTCTAACACTAACCGTAACCCTAAACTTTACCCTAACCCTAAACCTTACCCTAACCCTAACCGCAAACCTAACCCTAAGCCTAACCCTAACCCTAACCCTTACCCAAACCTTAACCCTAACCCTAACCCTAACACTAACCCTTACCCTAACCCTTACCCTAACCCTAACCCTTACCATAACCCTAACCCTAACCCTTAACCTTACCCTAATGCTAAACCTAACCCTAACCCTAACCCTAACACTAATCCTTATCCCAACCCTAACCCTAACCCTAACCCTAACCCTTACCCTTACCCTAACCCTAACCCTAACCCTTACCGTTACGCTAACCCTAACCCTAAGCTTAATGCTAACCCTAACCATAACGCTAACCCTAACCCTTATCCTAAACCTAAACCTAACCCTTATCCTTACCCAACCCTAACCCTAACCCTAACCCTAAACCTTACCCTTTACCTAACACTATCCCTAACCCTAGCCCTAACATTAATGCTGACCATAACCCTAACTCTAACCCTAACCCTTACCCTAGCCGTAACCCTAACCCTAAACCTAACCCTAACCATAACCCTAACCCTAATCCTAACCCTTACCCTTGCCCTAACCCTAACCCTAAACCTAAGCCTAACCCTTACCCGTTCCCTACCCCTAACCCTAACCCTAACCCTAACCCTAAACCTTACCCTTACCCTTACACTTACCCTTACCCTAACCCTAAACTTTACCCTATCCCTAACCCTAATCCTTACCCTTACCCTAACCCTAACCCTAAACCTAACCCTAACACTAACCCTAACCCAAAACCTTACCCATACCCTAAACCTAACCCCAAACCTAACCCTAACCCTAACCCTAACCCTGCCCCTATCCCTAACCCTAACTTTCACCCTAACCCTAACCCTAACCATAAGCCTTACCCTTACCCTAAACCTAACCCTAACCCTAACCGTAACCCTAAGACTTAAACTTACCCTAACCCTAACCCTAACCCTTAGGCTAACCTTAAACCTAACCCTAACCCAAACCCTAACCATTACCCTTACACTAATCCTAACCATAACCCTAAACCTCACTTTAAACCTAACCCTAACCCTTACCCTTACCCTATCCCTAACCTTAAACCTAATCCTAACCCTAACCCTAATTCTAACCCTTACACTTACCGTAAACCTCACCCTAACCTTAACCCTAACCATAAACCTAACCCTAGCCCTAACACTAAACCTAAACCTAACTGTAACCCTAACCCTAACCCTAACCCTTACCCTTACCCTAACCCTAACCCTAACCCTAAACCTTACTCTTACTCTTACCGTAACCCTAATCGCAAACCTAACCCTAACCCTAATCCTAAACCTTACCCTTACCCTAAACCTAACCCTATCCCTTACCCTAACCCTAACCCACACCCTAACCCCTAACCCTAAACCTAAACCTTACCCTTACCCTAACCTTTACCCTAACCCTAACACCTAACCCTAAGCCTAATCATAACCCTAACCCTAACCCTAACCCTAAATTAACCCTAAACCTAACACTAACCATAACCCTAACCCTTACCCTAACCCTAACCATGAACTTAACCCTAACCCTAACTCTAACCTTAACCCAAACTTTTTGCGCTAACCCTAACCTTAACCCAAACTTTTTGCGCTAACCCTAACCTTAACCCTAACCCTTACCCTTAACCTAAATCTAACATTAAACCTAATCCTAACCCTAACCCTAACCCTTACCCTTGCCCTAACACAATCCCTAAACTTTACCCCAAACCTAAACCCAACCCTAACCCTAACCCTAACACCTACCCTTACCCTAACCCTAACCCTAACCCTAAATCTAACCCTAACACTTACCCTTACCCTAACCCTAACTCTAATCCTAACTTTTACCCTAACCCTAACCCTAACGCTAAACCTAACCCTAACCCTAATCCTAACCCTACCCTAAACCTAACCCTAACCCTAACCCTAACACCTAACCCTAACCCTTACCCTAACCCTAACCGTAACCCTAAACCTTACCCTTACCCTGACCCTAACCCTACTTCTAACCGTAACGATAACCCTAACCCTTAACCTACCCCTAACCCTAACCCTTAGCCTAACTCTAACCCTAACCCTAACCCTATCCCTAACCCTATCCCTAGCCCTAACCCTTGCCCTTACCCAAACCCTAACCCTAACACTGACCGTAACCTTAACCCTAACCCTAACCCTAAACCTCACCCTTTCCCTATACTTAACCCTAAACCTAACCCTTACCTCTACCCTAACCTTAACCCTAAACCTAACACTTACCCTAACCCTAACCCTAACCCTAACCCTAACCCTTACCCTAACCCTAAGTCTAACCCTTAGCCTCACAATAACCCTAACCCTAACCCCCAACCCTAACCCTAACCCTAACTCTCACCCTAAACATAACCCTAACCCTAACCCTAAACCTTACGGTAACCGTAACCCTAACTCTAACCCTTAATCTTACCCTAACCCTAACACTAAACATAACCCTTACCCTAACCCTAACACTTACCCTGACCCCTAACCCTAAACCTACCCTTACCCTAACCCTAACCCTAACCCTAAACCCTAACCCTAACCCATACCCTAATGCTGACCCTAACCCCAACCCTTACTCTTACCCTAATCCTAACCCTAACCCTAACCCTTACCCTAACCCTAACCCCTACGCTAACCCTTAGCCTAAACATAAACCTAACCCCTAACCCTAACCCTTACCCTAACCCTAAGCCTAACCCTAACCCTTACCCTTACCCTAAACCTAACCCTAACCCTAACCCAAACCCTAAACCTTACCCTCACCCTAACACTAACCTAAACCTTAACCGTAACCCTAACCCTAACCCTTACCCTAAACCTAACCCTTCCGCTTAACCTTACTATACCCCTAAACTTAACCCTAAACCTAACACTAACACTAATCCTTACCCTAACACTAACCCTAACCCTAACCCTTACCCTTACCCTAACCCTAAACCTTACCCTTACCCTTACCCTAACCCTAACTCTAACCCTCACCATAAACCTTACACTTAACCTAAACCTAACCCTAACCCTTACCCTAAACCTAAACCTAACCATTATCCTTGCCCTAACCCCAACCCTAACCATAACCCTAACCCTTATCCTTTCCCTAACCTTAACCCTAACCCTAACCTTAAGGCTAAACCTAAACCTAACCCTAACCGTAACCCTTACCCTAGCTGTAACCCTAAACCTAAATCTAAACCTAACCCTTACCCTTACCCTAACCCTAACCCTAACTCTAACCCTAACCCTAAACCAAACCCTAACACTTACCCTCACCGTAACCCTAATCCTAACCCTAACCCTCACCCTAATACTTACCCTTACCCTAACCCTAATCCTATAACTAACCTAAAACTTAACCGTAACCCTAACCCTAACCCTTGCCGTAATCCTAACCTTAACCCTAACCCTAAACCTTGCCCTTACCCTAACCCTAACCCTAAACCTAACTCTAACCCTAACCTTAACCCTAACCTTACGTGTACCCCAAACCTAATCCTAACCCTAATCCTAAGCCTTAAACTTACCCTAACCCTAACCTTAACCCCAATCCTAACTATAACCCTAACCCTAACCATAACCATAAACCTTACCCTTACCCTAACCCTAACCCAAAACCTAAGCTAACCCTAACCCTAACTGTAACCCTTACCCTTACCCTAAACCTAACCATAACCGTAACCCTAACCTTTAACCTAACCCTAACCCTAACCCTAACCCTAACCCTTACCCTTACCCTAACCCTAACCCTAACCCTAACTCTAACCCTAACCCTAACCCAAACCCTAATCCTTACCCTAACCCTAACCCTAAAACTTAGCCTAACCCTAACCCTAACCTTAACCCTAACCCTAACCCTTACCCTTACCCTAACCCTAACCCTAACCCTAACACTAACCCTAAACTTAACCCTAACTCTAACCCTAACCCTTACACTAAACCTAACCCTAACCCTAATCCTAACCATTACCCTTATCCTAACCCTAACCCTAACCACAACCATACCCATAACCCTAAAATTAATCGTAAACCTTACCCTTACCCTAACCCTAACCCTAACCCTAACCCTTACCCTAACCCTAACCCTAAACCTAACACTAAGCCTAACACTAACCCTAAACGTAACCCTAACCCTAACACTAACCCTAACCCTAACCTTAACCCTTACCCTTACCCTAAACCTAACCCTAACCCTTACCCTTACCCTAACCCTAACCCTAACCCTCACCCTAACACTAACCCTAACCCTAACCATTTCCCTAACCCTAAACCTAATCCTAACCGTAACCCTAAGCATCAAACTTACCCTAACCCTAACCTTAACCCTAACCCTAACTTTAACCCTAATCCTAACCCTAACCCTAACTCTTACCCTTACCCTAACCCTAACCTTAAACCTAACCTAACCCTAACCCTAACTCTAACCTTTAGCCTTACCCTAACTCTAACCCTAAACGTAACCCTACCTATACCCTAACCCTAACCCTAACCCTTACCCTTACCCTAACCCTAACACTACCCCTAACCTTAACCCTAACCCTAACCCTTACCTTATCCTAATCCTAACCCTAACCCTAACCCTAACCACTAATCCTACCCCTAACCCTAACCCTTACCCTAACACTAACCCTAAACTTAACCCTAAACCTAACACTAACCATAACCCTAACCCTTACCCTAACCCTTACCTTGAACCTAACCCTAACCCTAACCATTACCCTTAACTAACGCTAAACCGAAACCTAGCCCTAACCCTAACCCTAAACCTAAACCTTACCCTAACCCTAACCCTAACGCTAACCCTAACCCAAACCTTTTGCGCTAAACCTAAACTTAACCCTAACCCTTACCCTTAACCTAAACCTAACATTAAACCTAACCCTAACCCTAACCCTAACCCTTACCCTTGCCCTAACACAATCCCTAAACTTAACCCCAAACCTAAACCCAACCCTAACCCTAACCCTATCACCTACCCTTACCCTAAACCTAACCGTAACCCTAACTCTAACCCTAACACTTACCCTTACCCTTACCCTAACCCTAACCCTAACCCTAACTTTTACCCTAACCCTTACCCTAATCCTAAACCTAACCCTAACCCTAATCCTAACCCTACCCTAAACCTAACCCTAACCCTGACCCTAACCCCTAACCCTAATCCTTACCCTAACCCTAACCCTAACTCTTACCCTTACCCTGACCATAACCCTACCTCTAACCGTAACCCTAACCCATAACCTAACCCTAACTCTAACCTTAACCTTAACCCTAAACATAACTCTTACCCTTACCCTAAACATAACCCTAAACCTAACCCTTACCTTTACCCTTCCTTAACCCTAAACCTATCCCTTACCCTTACCCTAACCCTAACCCTAACCCTAACCCCTAACCCTACCGTAAACCTAACTCTAACTCTAACCCTTAGTCTTACACTAACCCTAACCCTAACCCTTACTGTAACCCTAAGGCTAACCCTTAGCCTTACCCTAACCCTAATCCTAAACCTTACCCTATCCCTAACCCTAACCCTTACCCTAACCCTAACACTAACCCTAACCCCTAACAATAAGCCTAACGCTCACCCTATCATTAACCCTAACCCTAACCCTTACCCTAACCCTAACACTAAACTTGACCCCTAACCCCAACCCTACCCCTTACCCTAAACCTAACCCAAACCCCAAACCCTAACCCTAACTCTTACACTAATCCTAACCCTAACCCTAACCCTTGCCCTAAACCTAACCCCTAACTTAAACCTTATCCTAAACCTAAACATAACCCCTAACCCTAACCCTTACCCTAACCCTAAACCTAACCCTAACCCTTACCCGTACCCTAACCCTAACCCTAAATCTAACCCTAAAACTAACCCAAACCCTACCCCTTACCCTAACCCTAACCCTACCCCTTAGCCTAACCCTAACCCTAATCCTAACCCTAACCCTAACCCTTACCCTAACCCTAACCCCTACGCTAACCCTTAGCCTAAACATAAACCTAACCCCTAACCCTAACCCTTACCCTAACCCTAAGCCTAACCCTAACCCTTACCCTTACCCTAAACCTAACCCTAACCCTAACCCAAACCCTAAACCTTACCCTCACCCTAACACTAACCTAAACCTTAACCGTAACCCTAACCCTAACCCTTACCCTAAACCTAACCCTTCCGCTTAACCTTACTATACCCCTAAACTTAACCCTAAACCTAACACTAACACTAATCCTTACCCTAACACTAACCCTAACCCTAACCCTTACCCTTACCCTAACCCTAAACCTTACCCTTACCCTTACCCTAACCCTAACTCTAACCCTCACCATAAACCTTACACTTAACCTAAACCTAACCCTAACCCTTACCCTAAACCTAAACCTAACCATTATCCTTGCCCTAACCCCAACCCTAACCATAACCCTAACCCTTATCCTTTCCCTAACCTTAACCCTAACCCTAACCTTAAGGCTAAACCTAAACCTAACCCTAACCGTAACCCTTACCCTAGCTGTAACCCTAAACCTAAATCTAAACCTAACCCTTACCCTTACCCTAACCCTAACCCTAACTCTAACCCTAACCCTAAACCAAACCCTAACACTTACCCTCACCGTAACCCTAATCCTAACCCTAACCCTCACCCTAATACTTACCCTTACCCTAACCCTAATCCTATAACTAACCTAAAACTTAACCGTAACCCTAACCCTAACCCTTGCCGTAATCCTAACCTTAACCCTAACCCTAAACCTTGCCCTTACCCTAACCCTAACCCTAAACCTAACTCTAACCCTAACCTTAACCCTAACCTTACGTGTACCCCAAACCTAATCCTAACCCTAATCCTAAGCCTTAAACTTACCCTAACCCTAACCTTAACCCCAATCCTAACTTTAACCCTAACCCTAACCATAACCATAAACCTTACCCTTACCCTAACCCTAACCCAAAACCTAAGCTAACCCTAACCCTAACTGTAACCCTTACCCTTACCCTAAACCTAACCATAACCGTAACCCTAACCTTTAACCTAACCCTAACCCTAACCCTAACCCTAACCCTTACCCTTACCCTAACCCTAACCCTAACCCTAACTCTAACCCTAACCCTAACCCAAACCCTAATCCTTACCCTAACCCTAACCCTAAAACTTAGCCTAACCCTAACCCTAACCTTAACCCTAACCCTAACCCTTACCCTTACCCTAACCCTAACCCTAACCCTAACACTAACCCTAAACTTAACCCTAACTCTAACCCTAACCCTTACACTAAACCTAACCCTAACCCTAATCCTAACCATTACCCTTATCCTAACCCTAACCCTAACCACAACCATACCCATAACCCTAAAATTAATCGTAAACCTTACCCTTACCCTAACCCTAACCCTAACCCTAACCCTTACCCTAACCCTAACCCTAAACCTAACACTAAGCCTAACACTAACCCTAAACGTAACCCTAACCCTAACACTAACCCTAACCCTAACCTTAACCCTTACCCTTACCCTAAACCTAACCCTAACCCTTACCCTTACCCTAACCCTAACCCTAACCCTCACCCTAACACTAACCCTAACCCTAACCATTTCCCTAACCCTAAACCTAATCCTAACCGTAACCCTAAGCATCAAACTTACCCTAACCCTAACCTTAACCCTAACCCTAACTTTAACCCTAATCCTAACCCTAACCCTAACTCTTACCCTTACCCTAACCCTAACCTTAAACCTAACCTAACCCTAACCCTAACTCTAACCTTTAGCCTTACCCTAACTCTAACCCTAAACGTAACCCTACCTATACCCTAACCCTAACCCTAACCCTTACCCTTACCCTAACCCTAACACTACCCCTAACCTTAACCCTAACCCTAACCCTTACCTTATCCTAATCCTAACCCTAACCCTAACCCTAACCACTAATCCTACCCCTAACCCTAACCCTTACCCTAACACTAACCCTAAACTTAACCCTAAACCTAACACTAACCATAACCCTAACCCTTACCCTAACCCTTACCTTGAACCTAACCCTAACCCTAACCATTACCCTTAACTAACGCTAAACCGAAACCTAGCCCTAACCCTAACCCTAAACCTAAACCTTACCCTAACCCTAACCCTAACGCTAACCCTAACCCAAACCTTTTGCGCTAAACCTAAACTTAACCCTAACCCTTACCCTTAACCTAAACCTAACATTAAACCTAACCCTAACCCTAACCCTAACCCTTACCCTTGCCCTAACACAATCCCTAAACTTAACCCCAAACCTAAACCCAACCCTAACCCTAACCCTATCACCTACCCTTACCCTAAACCTAACCGTAACCCTAACTCTAACCCTAACACTTACCCTTACCCTTACCCTAACCCTAACCCTAACCCTAACTTTTACCCTAACCCTTACCCTAATCCTAAACCTAACCCTAACCCTAATCCTAACCCTACCCTAAACCTAACCCTAACCCTGACCCTAACCCCTAACCCTAATCCTTACCCTAACCCTAACCCTAACTCTTACCCTTACCCTGACCATAACCCTACCTCTAACCGTAACCCTAACCCATAACCTAACCCTAACTCTAACCTTAACCTTAACCCTAAACATAACTCTTACCCTTACCCTAAACATAACCCTAAACCTAACCCTTACCTTTACCCTTCCTTAACCCTAAACCTATCCCTTACCCTTACCCTAACCCTAACCCTAACCCTAACCCCTAACCCTACCGTAAACCTAACTCTAACTCTAACCCTTAGTCTTACACTAACCCTAACCCTAACCCTTACTGTAACCCTAAGGCTAACCCTTAGCCTTACCCTAACCCTAATCCTAAACCTTACCCTATCCCTAACCCTAACCCTTACCCTAACCCTAACACTAACCCTAACCCCTAACAATAAGCCTAACGCTCACCCTATCATTAACCCTAACCCTAACCCTTACCCTAACCCTAACACTAAACTTGACCCCTAACCCCAACCCTACCCCTTACCCTAAACCTAACCCAAACCCCAAACCCTAACCCTAACTCTTACACTAATCCTAACCCTAACCCTAACCCTTGCCCTAAACCTAACCCCTAACTTAAACCTTATCCTAAACCTAAACATAACCCCTAACCCTAACCCTTACCCTAACCCTAAACCTAACCCTAACCCTTACCCGTACCCTAACCCTAACCCTAAATCTAACCCTAAAACTAACCCAAACCCTACCCCTTACCCTAACCCTAACCCTACCCCTTAGCCTAACCCTAACCCTAACCCTAACCTTAACCCTAACCCTAACCCTAACGCTAACCCTTACCCTTACCCTAACCGTAACCCTAACCCTAACACTAATCTAACCCTAACCCTAACCCTAACCCTAAGCATTAAACTTACCCTAACCCCAAACTTAACCCTAACCCTAACTTTAACCCTAATCCTAACCCTAACCATAACCCTTACCCTTACCCTAACCCTAATCCTAAACGTAACCTAACCCTAACCCTAACTCTAACCCTTAGCCTTACCCTAACTCTAACCCTAAACGTAAACCTACCTATACCCTAACCCTAACCCTAACCCTAACCCTTACCCTTACCTTAAGCCTAACCCAAACCCTAACCCTTACCCTAACCCTAACCCTAACCCTTAGCCTAACCCTAGCCATAACCCTAACCCTAACCTTAAACCTAACCTTAACTCTAACCCTAACCCTTACCCTTACCCTATCCCTAACACTTCCCCTAACCTTAACCCTAACCCTTACCTTATCCTAATTCTAACCCTAATCCTAACCGTAACATTAATACTAAGCCTTACCCTTACCCTAACCCTAACAATAACCCTCACCCTCACCCTTACCCTTACCCTAACCCCAAACCTAAACCTAACACTAACCCTATCCCTAACACTAACCCTAACCCTTACCCTTTCCCTAACCCTAACCCTAACCCTAACCTTTACCCTAACCCTAACCATAACCCTAAACCTTACCCTTACCCTAACCCTAACCCTAAACCTAACTCTAACACTAACCCTAACCCTAAACCTCACCCATACCCTAATCCTAACCCTAACCCTAACCCTTACCATTACCCTGACCATAACCCTACCTCTAACCCTAACCCTAAACCTAACCCTTAACCTAACCCTAACCCTAACCCTTAGCCTAAATCTAACCCTAACCCTAAACCTAACCCTAACCCTATCCCTAGCCCTAACGCTTGCCCTTACCCAAACACTACCCTAACACTAACCGTAACCTTAACCCTAACCCTAAACCTAACCCTTACCCTTTCCCTAAACTTAACCCTAAACCTAACCCTTACCTTTACCCTAACCTTAACCCTAAACCTAACCCTTACCCTTACCCTAACCCTAACCCCAACCCTAACCCTTACCCTAACCCTAAGTCTAACCCTTAGCCTTACAGTAACCCTAACTCTAAACCTTACCCTATCCCTAACCCTAACCCTTAACATAACACTAACACTAACCCTAACCACTAACCCTAACCCTAACGCTCACCCTAACCGTAACCCTAACCCTAACCCTACCCCTTACGGTAACCCTAACCCTAACTCTAACCCTTAGCCTTACCCTAACCCTCACCCTAAACATAACTCTTACCCTAACCCTAACACTTACCCTGACCCCTAACCCTAACCCTAACCCTTACCCTAACCCTCACCCTAACCCTAACCCCTAACCCTAACCCATACCCTAACGCTCACCCTAACCCTAACCCTAACCCTTACCCTAATCCTAACCCTAACCCTAACCCTTACCCTAATCCTAACACCTACCCTAACCCTTATCCTAAACCTAAACCTAACCCTTAAGCCTAACACTTGCCCTAACCCTAACCCTAACCCTTACCCTTAACCTAACCCTAACCCTAACTCTAACCCTAACCCTAACCTAAACCCTAACCCTAAACTTAACCCTAAACCTAACCCTAACCCTAACCCTTACCCTTTCCCTAAACTTAACCCTAAACCTAACCCTTAGCTCTACCCTCACCTTAAACCTAAACCTAACCCTTACCCTTACCCTAACCCTAACCCTAACCCTAACCCTTACCCTAAACCTATTTCTAACCCTTAGCCTTACAGTAACCCTAACCCTAAACCTTACCCTATCCCTAACCCTAACCCTTACCTAACACTAACCCTAACCCTAACCCTAACCCTAACCCTTACCATAACCCGAACACTACCCCTAACCTTAACCCTAACCCTAACCCTTACCTTATCCTAATCCTAAACCTAACCCTAACCCTAACATTAATACTAACCCTTACCCTTACCGTAACCCTAACCCTAACCCTCACCCTTACCCTTACCCTAACCCTAACCCTAAACCTAACACTAACCCTAACACTAACCCTAACCCTAACCCTAATCCTAACCCTAATCCTTACCCTAAACCTAACCCTAACCCTAACCCTTACCCTAACCCTAACCCTAACCCTAAACCTTACCCTTACCTTTAACCTAACCCTAACCCTAACCCTAACCCTAACCATAACGTTTACCCTAACCCTAAACCTAAACCTTACCCTTAACATAACCCTAACCCTAAACCTCACCCTAACACTAACCCTAACCCTAAACCTTACCCATACCCTAAACCTAACCCTAAACCTTAGACTTAAACTTACCCTAACCCTAACCCTAACCCTAACCCTAACTTTCACCCTAAACCTTACCCTAACCATAACCCTTACCCTTACCCTAAACCTAACCCTAACCCTAACCCTAACCCTAACCCTAAGACTTAAAGTTACCCTAACCCTAACCCTAACCCTAAGGCTAACCTTAAACCTAACCCTAACCCAAAACCTAACCATTACCCTTACACTAACCCTAACAATAACCCTAACCCTCACCTTAAACCTAACCCTAACCCTTACCATTACCCTAACCCTAACCTTAAATCTAATCCTAAACCTAACCCTAACCCTTAACCTTATCGTAAACCTCACCATAACCTTAACCCTAACCATAAACCTAACCCTAGCCCTAACCCTAAACCTAAACCTAACTGTAACCCTAACCCTAACCCTAACCCTTAACCTTACCCAAACCCTAACCCTAACCCTAACCCTTACTCTGACTCTTACCCTAACCCCAATCACATACCTAACCCTAACCCTAACCCTAAACCTTACACTTACCTTAAACCTAACCCTAACACTTTCCCTAACCCTAACCCTAACCCCTAACCCTAACCTAAACCTAAACCTTACCCTTACCCTAACCCTAAACCTAACCTTACCTCTAACCCTAACCCCTAACCCTAATCCTAACCCTAACCCTTACCCTAACACTAACCCTAAACTTAACCATAAACCTAACACTAACCATAACCCTAACACTTACCCTAACACTAACCCTAACCCTAACCCTAACCCTTACCATAACCCGAACACTACCCCTAACCTTAACCCTAACCCTTACCTTATCCTAATCCTAACCCTAACCCTAACCCTAACATTAATACTAACCCTTACCCTTACCCTTACCCTAACCCTAACCCTAACCCTCACCCTTACCCTTACCCTAACCCTAACCCTAAACCTAACACTAACCCTAACACTAACCATAACCCTAATCCTAACCCTAATCCTTACCCTAAACCTAACCCTAACCCTAACCCTTACCCTTTCCCTAACCCTAACCCTAACCCTAAACCTTACCCTTACCTTTACCCTAACCCTAACCCTAACCCTCACCGTTACCCTTACCCTAACCCTAACCCTAAACCTAACACTAACCCTAACACTAACCCTAACTCTAACCCTTACCCTAACCCTAAGCCTAACCCTAACCCTAAACCTAATGCTTACCCTTATCCTAACCCTAAACCTAACCCTTACGCTTACACTAACCCTAACCCTAACCCTAATCCTTACCCTAACTCTAATCCTAACCCTAACACTAACGCTTACCCTTTGCATAACCCTAACCCTAACCCTAACCCTAACCCTAAACCTTACCCTTACCCTTACCCTAACCCTAACCCTAAACTTTACCCTAACCCTAACCCTAACCCTAAACCTTACCCTTACCCTAACCCTAACCCTAAACGTAACCCTAATTTTAACCCTAACCCTAACCATAACCCTAACCATAACCCTTACCCTTACCCTAACCCTAACACTAAACCTAACCCAAACCCTATCTCTAACCCTTGCCCTTACCCTTACCCTAACCATAACCCTAACCTTTACCTAACCCTAAACCTAACCCTAACGCTTACCTTTAACCTAACCCTAAACTTAAACCTAACCCTAACCCAAACCCTAACCATTACCCTTACCTAACCCTAACCTTAACCCTAACCATAACCTTAACCATAACCCTAACCCTTCCCCTTAACCTAACCCTAACCTTAAACCTAATCCTAACCCTAACCCTAACCCTTACCCTTACCGTAACCCTCACCCTAAACTTAACCCTAAACCTAAACCTAACCCTAACCCTAACCCTAACCGTAAACCTAACTGTAACCCTAACCCTAAACCGAACCCTTACCCTCACCCTAACCCTAACCCTAACCCTTACTCTTACCCTAACCCTAACCCCTAGCCTAACCCTAAGCCTAACCAAAAACCTTATACTTACCCTAAACCTAATCCTAACCCTTACCCTAACCCTAAACCTAACCCTAACCCCTAACCCTAAACCTAACCCTAAACCTTACCCTTACCCTTACCCTAAACCTAACCTTAACCCTAACCCTAACTCCTAAACCTAACCCTAACCCTTACTCTTACCCTAACCCTAACCCTAAACTTAACCCTAACCCTTAGCCTTACACTAACGCTAATCCTAAACCTAACCCTAACCCTAATCCTAACCCTTACCCTAACCCTAACCCTAACACTAACCCTAACTGTAAACCCAAACCTAACCCTAACCCTAACCCTAACCCTTGCCCTTACCCTAACCCTAACCCTAACCCTAACCCAAACCTTTTGTGCTAACCCTAACCTTATCCCTAACCCTTTCCCTTACCCTAACTCTAACATTAAACCTAACCCTAACCCTAACCCTTACCCTTACCCCAACCTGATCCGTAAACTTAACCCCAACCCTAAACCCAATCCTAACACTTACCCTTAACCTAACCCTAACCATAAACCTAACCCTAACCCTAACCCTAATCCCTAACCCTAAACCTTACCCTAATCCTAACCCTAACCCTAACCCTTAACATAACCCTAACCCCTACCCTAAACCTTACCCTAAACTTAAACCTAACCCCTAACCCTAACCCTAATATTTACCCTAACCCTAACCCTAACCCTTACCTGTACCCTAACCCTAACCATAAATCTAACCCTAAACCTAACCCAAACCCTAACCCTTACCCTAACCCTAACCATAAACCTTAGCCTAACCCTAACCCCAACCCTAACCTTAACCCTAAACCTAACCCTAACGCTAACCCTTACCCTTGCCCTAACCCTAACACTAACCCTAACCTAAACCTAACCCTAACCCTAACCCTAACCCTTACCCTAACCCTAACCCTAACCCTAATCCTAACCCTAACCTTAACACTTACCACTACCCTAACCCTAACCCTAACCCTAACCCTTAACCTAACCCTAACCCTAAGCCTAGCCCTAATTGCTAATCCTAACACTAACCCTAACCCTTACACTTATCCTAACCCTAAACCTAACCCTAAACCTAACCCTAACCTTAACCCTTACCTCACCCTAACTCTAACCGTAAGGGTAACCCCTAACCCTAACCCTTACCCTAACCCTAACCCTTACCCTAACCCTTACCCTAACTCTAACCCTAAGCATAATCCTAACCCTAAACCTAACTCTAACCATAACCCTAACCGTAACGCTTACCCTTGCCCTAACCCTAAACCTAACCCTTACCCTTACCCTAACCCTAACCCTAAACTTAAGGCTAACCCTAACCCTAAGCCTAACCCTAAACCTTACCCTAACCCTAACCCTAACCCTAGTCCTTACCCTAAACCTAACCCTAACCCTGACACTTACCTTCTTCCTAACCCTAACCCTAAACTTAACCCTAACCCTAACCCTAACCCTTACACTTACCTTAAACCTAACCCTACACCTAAACCTAACCCTAATCCTAACCATAACCCTAACCTTAACCCTACCCTAACCCTAATCCTAACCCTAAACCTAATCCTTACCCTTCCCCTAACCTTAAACCTAACTCTAACCCTAAACCTAACCCTACCCCTAACCCTAACCCTTACCCTAACCCAAACTTAACACTTAGCGTAAATCTAACCCTAACCCTAAACTTAACCCTAACCCTAACCCTAACCCTTACCCTTGCCCTAACCCAAACCCTAACCCTAACACTAACCCTAACCTTAACCCTAACCCTAACCCTAAACCTAACCCTTACCCTTACCCTAACCCTAACCCTAAACTTAAGGCTAACCCTAACCCTAAGCCTAACCCTAAACCTTACCCTAACCCTAACCCTAACCCTAGTCCTTACCCTAAACCTAACCCTAACCCTGACACTTACCTTCTTCCTAACCCTAACCCTAAACTTAACCCTAACCCTAACCCTAACCCTTACACTTACCTTAAACCTAACCCTACACCTAAACCTAACCCTAATCCTAACCATAACCCTAACCTTAACCCTACCCTAACCCTAATCCTAACCCTAAACCTAATCCTTACCCTTCCCCTAACCTTAAACCTAACTCTAACCCTAAACCTAACCCTACCCCTAACCCTAACCCTTACCCTAACCCAAACTTAACACTTAGCGTAAATCTAACCCTAACCCTAAACTTAACCCTAACCCTAACCCTAACCCTTACCCTTGCCCTAACCCAAACCCTAACCCTAACACTAACCCTAACCTTAACCCTAACCCTAACCCTAAACCTAACCCTTACCCTTACCCTAACCCTAACCCTAAACTTAAGGCTAACCCTAACCCTAAGCCTAACCCTAAACCTTACCCTAACCCTAACCCTAACCCTAGTCCTTACCCTAAACCTAACCCTAACCCTGACACTTACCTTCTTCCTAACCCTAACCCTAAACTTAACCCTAACCCTAACCCTAACCCTTACACTTACCTTAAACCTAACCCTACACCTAAACCTAACCCTAATCCTAACCATAACCCTAACCTTAACCCTACCCTAACCCTAATCCTAACCCTAAACCTAATCCTTACCCTTCCCCTAACCTTAAACCTAACTCTAACCCTAAACCTAACCCTACCCCTAACCCTAACCCTTACCCTAACCCAAACTTAACACTTAGCGTAAATCTAACCCTAACCCTAAACTTAACCCTAACCCTAACCCTAACCCTTACCCTTGCCCTAACCCAAACCCTAACCCTAACACTAACCCTAACCTTAACCCTAACCCTAACCCTAAACCTAACCCTTACCCTTACCCTAACCCTAACCCTAAACCTAACCATAACACTAACCCTAAACGTAACCCTTACCCTTGCCCTAACCCTAACATTAAACTTAACCCATACCCTAACCCCTAACCCTAACCCTAACCCTAACCCTAAACCTTACCCTTTCCCTAACCCTAACCTTACCCTAACCTTAACCCTAACCCTAATCCAAACCCTAACCCTTACACTTACCTTAACCCTAACCCTTAACCTAAACCTAACCCTAATCCTAACCCTAACCTTAACCCTAACCCTAACACTAACCCTAACCCTTACCCTTACCCTAACCCTAACCTTAACCCTAACCCTAACCCTAACTCTAACCCTTATCCTTACCCTAAACCTTACCTTAACTCTAACCCTAACCCTGACCCTAACCCTTACCCTAACCCTAACCCTAACCCTAAACATAACCCCTAACCCTCACCCTTACCCTAACTCTAACCCTAAATCTAAACCTAACCCTAAACTTTACCCTAACCCTAGCCCTAAACCTAAACCTAACCCCTAACCCTAACCCTTACCATAAACGTAACCCTAACCCTAACCCTAACCCTTACCCTAACCCTATCCCTAACCCTAACACTAACTCTAACATTTACCCTAACCCTAAACCTAACCCTAAACCTAACCTAACCCTAACCCTAACCCTAACCCTGACCCTAACGCTAACCCTAACCCTAATCCAAACCTTAACCCTAACACTTACCCTTACCCTAACCCTTACCATAACCCTAACCCTAACTCTAACCCTTACACTAACCCTAACTCTAAACCTAAACCTAACCCTAACACTAACCCTTAAACTAAACCTAAGCCTAATCCCTAACCTAACCCTAAATCTAACACTTACCCTTCCCATAACCCTAACCCTAAACCTAACTCTAACGATTACACTAACCCTAACCCTAAACCTAAACCTAAAGCTAATCCTAACCCCTAACCCTAACTCTTACCCTAAACCTAACCCTAACCCCTAACCGTAAACCTTACCCTAACCCTAACCCTAACACTAACCCTTACCCTAACCCTAACCCTTAGCCTAAACCTAACCCTAACCCTAAACTTAACCTTAACCCTATCCCTAACCCTAACCCTAACCCTAACCCTAACCCTTAATCTAACCCTAATCCTAACCCTAACCCTAACCCTTAGCATTACCCTTACCCTAACCCTGACCCTAACCCTAACCCTTACCCTAACCCTAAAACTAACACTAAACTTAACCCTTACCCTTACCCTAACCCTAACCCTAATCCTTACCCTTACCCTAACCCTAACCCTAACTTTAATGCTAAACCTACCCCTGACCCTAACCCTTACCCTTACCCTAACCCTAACCCCAAATCTAAACCTAACCCTAACCCTAACCCTAATCCTAACCCTTACACTTACCCTAACCCTAAACCTAACCCTAAAAATAACCCTAATCCTAACCCTTACCCTTACCCTCAACCTAACCCTAACCCTAACCCTAACCCTAGCCCTAGCCCTTACCCTTACCCTAACCCTAACGCTAACCCTAACCCTAACCCTAACCTTAACCCTAAACCTAACCCTAACCCTAATCCTAGCCCTTACCCTTACCTTAACCCTAACCCTAACCCTAACCATAATGCTAAACCTCCCCCTGACCCTAACCTTAACCCTAACCCTTAGCCTTACCCTAACCCTAACCCTAACCTAAATGCTAACCCTAACCCTAACCCTAAGCCAAACCCTTACCCTAACCCTAACCCTAACCTTAACCCTAACCCTATCTCTTACACTTATCTTAAACCTAACCCTACACCTCAACCTAACCCTAATACTAACCCTAACCCTAACCTTAACCCTAACCCTAAACCTAATCCTAACCCTTACCCTTACCCTAACCCTAACCCTAAACCTAACCCTAACCCTAACCCTAAACTTAAAGCTAACACTAACCCTAACCCTAACACTAACCCTAATCCTTACCCTAACCCTAACCCTAACCCTAAGCCTCACTCTTACCCTTACTCTAACCCTAACCCTAAACCTAACCCTCACCCTAAACCTAACCCCTAAACCTAACCCTTACCCTTACCCTATCCCTAACCCTAACCCTAACCCTAACATTTACACTAACCCTAAACCTAAACCTAATGATAACCCTAACCCTTACCCTAACCCTAACCCTAACCCTAATCCTAACCCTAACACTAACCCTTACCCTAACCCTAACCCTAACCCTAATCCTAACCCTAACCCTAAACCTTACCCTAACCCTAAGCCTAATCCTAACCCTAAACCTAACTCTAACCCTAACCCTAACCCTAACCCTAACCCTAACCCTTACCCTTACCCTAACCCTAAACCTAACACTAACCCTAACCCTAACCCTTACCCTTACCCTAACCCTAACCCTAACCTAAATGCTAACCCTAACCCTAACCCTAAGCCAAACCCTTAGCCTAACCCTAACCCTAACCTTAACCCTAACCCTAACTCTTACACTTACCTTAAACCTAACCCTACACCTAAACCTAACCCTAATACTAACCCTAACCCTAACCTTAACCCTAACCCTAACCCTAACCCTAACCCTTACCCTTACCCTAACCCTAAACCTAACCCTTACACTAACCCTAACCCTAACCCTTAGCCTAACCCTAACCCTAACCGTAACCTTAACCCTAACCCTAACCCTAACCCTAAACCTTACCTTTACTCTAACCCTAAACCTAACCCTAACACAAACCCTAACCTTAACCCTAACACTAACTGTAACCCTTAACCTCACCCTAACCCTAACCCTAACCCTTACCCTTACCTTAAACCTAACCCTAACCTTAATCCTAACCCTAACCCTAACATTAATCCTACACCTTAACCTTACACTAACCCTAACCCTAAACCTTACCCTTACCCTAACCCTAACACTAAACCTGACCCTAACCCTAACCCTAACCCTAGCACTTACCCTTACCCTAACCCTAAACCTAACCCTTACCCTTACCCTAACCCTAACCCTAAACTTAATGCTAACCCTATACCTAACCCTAACCCTAACCCTAACCCCTAACCCTAACCCTAACCCTAAATCTAACCCTTACCCTTACCCTAACCCTAACCTTAACCTTAATGCTAACCCTAACGGGAAACCTAATCCTTACCCTAACCCTAACCCTAAACCTAAAACTAAACCTAACCCTTACCCTTACCCTAACCCTAACCCTAAACTTAATGCTAAACCTAACCCTAACCCTAACCCTTACCCTTTCCCTAACCCTAACCCTAATCCTAACCTTAATGCTATCCCTAACCCTAACACTAACCTAACCCTAATCCTTACCCTAACCCTAATCCTTAGCCTAACCCTAACCCTAACGCTAACCCTTACCCTTACCATAACCCTAACTCTTCCTCTAAACCTAACGCTAACCCTAAACCTAACCCATCCTCTAACCCTTACCCTAACCCTTACCCTAAACCTAATCCTAACCCTAACCCTAACACTAATCCTTACCCTAACCCTAACCCTAACCCTAACCCTAACCCTAACCCTTATCCTTACCCTAACCCTAACCCTAACCCTTACCCTTATCCTAACCCTAACCCTAAACTTAATGCTGACCCTAAACCTAACGCTAACCCTAACCCTTAACCTAACCCTAAACCTACCCTTATCCTTACCCTAAACCTAACCCTAACCCTAAGCCTAACACTAAACCTTACCCTTTCCCTAACGCTAAACTTAACCCTAACCCTAACCTTAATGCTAACCCTAACCTTAACCCTTACCCTAATACTTACCTTAAACTTAATGCTTACCCTAAACCTAATCCTAACCCTAACCCTTAGAGTTACCCTAACCCTAACCCTTCCTCTAACCCTATCCCTAACCCTAACCCTAACCCTTACACTAACCCTAACCCTAACCCTAACCTTAGCCTAACCCTAACCCTAACCCTAACCTTAACCCTAACCCTAAACCTAACCCAAACCCTAACCCTAATCCTAACACTTACCCTTACCCTAACCCTAAACCTAACACTTACCTTTACCCTAACCATAACCCAAACCTTAACCCCAAACCTAAACCTAAACCTAACTCTAACCCTAACTCTTACCCTTACCCTAACGCTAACCCTAACACTTACCCTAACACTTACCCTTGCGCTAACCCTAAAACTAACCCTAATCATTACCGTAACCCTAACCCTAAACCTAACCCTAACCCTTACACTAACCCTACCCCTAACCCTGACCCCCATTCCTAATCCTTATCTTAAACCTAACCCTAACCCCTAACCCCAACCCTTACCCTAATCCTAACCCTAAACCTAACCCTAACCCTTACCCTTACCCTAACCCTAACCCTAACCCTAACCCAAACCCTAAACCTTATCCTAACCCTAACCCTAACCCTTAGCCTAACCCTAACCCTAAACCTAATCTTAACCCTAACCCTTACCCTAACCCTAAACCTAACCGTAACACTAACACTAACCTTAACCTTAACCCTAACCGTAACCCTTAACCTAACCCTAACCAGAACCCTAACCCTTACCCTTACCCTAACCCTAACCTTAACCCTAACCTTAAACCTAACCCTAACTCTAACTTTAATCCTAACCCTTACCCTTACCCTAACCCTAACCCTAACCCATACCCTTACCCTAACCCTTACCCTAACCCTAACCCTAACCCTAAACCTAACACTAACACTACCCTAACCCTAACCCTAACCCTAACCCTTACCCTTACCCTAACCATAACACTAACCCTAACCCTAACCCTAGCCCTAACACTTACCCTTACCCTAACTCTATCCCTAACCCTTACCCTTACCCTAACCGTAACCCTAACCTTAATGCTAAGCCTATACCTAACCCTAACCCTAACCCTAACCCTAAATACTAACCCTAACCCGAACCCTAACCCTAAATCTAACCCTTACCCTAACCCTAACCCTACCACTAACCTTTACAGTTACCCTAACCCTAACCTAAACCTTACCCTAACCCTAACCCTAAACCTAACCCTTAGCCTAAAGCTAACCCTAACCCTAACCTTACCCCTAACCCTAAACCTAACCCAAACCCTAACCCTAATCCTAACACTTACCCTTACCCTAACCCTAAACCTAACACTTACCCTTACCCTAACCATATCCCAAACCTTAACCCCAAACCTAAACCTAAACCTAACCCTAAGCCTAACTCTTACCCTTACACTAACCCTAACCCTAACACTAACCCTAACACTTACCCTTGCTCTAACCCTAACCCTAACCCTAACCCTTACCGTAATCCTAACCCTAAACCTACCCCTAACCCTTACACTAACCCTAACCCTAACCCTAACCCCTATCCCTAACCCTTATCCTAAACCTAATCCTAACCCCTAACCCCAACCCTTACCCTAACCCTAACCCTTACCCTTGCCCTAACCCTAACATTAAACTTAACCCATACCCTAACCCCTAACCCTAACCCTAACCCTAACCCTAAACCTTACCCTTTCCCTAACCCTAACCTTACCCTAACCTTAACCCTAACCCTAATCCAAACCCTAACCCTTACACTTACCTTAACCCTAACCCTTAACCTAAACCTAACCCTAATCCTAACCCTAACCTTAACCCTAACCCTAACACTAACCCTAACCCTTACCCTTACCCTAACCCTAACCTTAACCCTAACCCTAACCCTAACTCTAACCCTTATCCTTACCCTAAACCTTACCTTAACTCTAACCCTAACCCTGACCCTAACCCTTACCCTAACCCTAACCCTAACCCTAAACATAACCCCTAACCCTCACCCTTACCCTAACTCTAACCCTAAATCTAAACCTAACCCTAAACTTTACCCTAACCCTAGCCCTAAACCTAAACCTAACCCCTAACCCTAACCCTTACCATAAACGTAACCCTAACCCTAACCCTAACCCTTACCCTAACCCTATCCCTAACCCTAACACTAACTCTAACATTTACCCTAACCCTAAACCTAACCCTAAACCTAACCTAACCCTAACCCTAACCCTAACCCTGACCCTAACGCTAACCCTAACCCTAATCCAAACCTTAACCCTAACACTTACCCTTACCCTAACCCTTACCATAACCCTAACCCTAACTCTAACCCTTACACTAACCCTAACTCTAAACCTAAACCTAACCCTAACACTAACCCTTAAACTAAACCTAAGCCTAATCCCTAACCTAACCCTAAATCTAACACTTACCCTTCCCATAACCCTAACCCTAAACCTAACTCTAACGATTACACTAACCCTAACCCTAAACCTAAACCTAAAGCTAATCCTAACCCCTAACCCTAACTCTTACCCTAAACCTAACCCTAACCCCTAACCGTAAACCTTACCCTAACCCTAACCCTAACACTAACCCTTACCCTAACCCTAACCCTTAGCCTAAACCTAACCCTAACCCTAAACTTAACCTTAACCCTATCCCTAACCCTAACCCTAACCCTAACCCTAACCCTTAATCTAACCCTAATCCTAACCCTAACCCTAACCCTTAGCATTACCCTTACCCTAACCCTGACCCTAACCCTAACCCTTACCCTAACCCTAAAACTAACACTAAACTTAACCCTTACCCTTACCCTAACCCTAACCCTAATCCTTACCCTTACCCTAACCCTAACCCTAACTTTAATGCTAAACCTACCCCTGACCCTAACCCTTACCCTTACCCTAACCCTAACCCCAAATCTAAACCTAACCCTAACCCTAACCCTAATCCTAACCCTTACACTTACCCTAACCCTAAACCTAACCCTAAAAATAACCCTAATCCTAACCCTTACCCTTACCCTCAACCTAACCCTAACCCTAACCCTAACCCTAGCCCTAGCCCTTACCCTTACCCTAACCCTAACGCTAACCCTAACCCTAACCCTAACCTTAACCCTAAACCTAACCCTAACCCTAATCCTAGCCCTTACCCTTACCTTAACCCTAACCCTAACCCTAACCATAATGCTAAACCTCCCCCTGACCCTAACCTTAACCCTAACCCTTAGCCTTACCCTAACCCTAACCCTAACCTAAATGCTAACCCTAACCCTAACCCTAAGCCAAACCCTTACCCTAACCCTAACCCTAACCTTAACCCTAACCCTATCTCTTACACTTATCTTAAACCTAACCCTACACCTCAACCTAACCCTAATACTAACCCTAACCCTAACCTTAACCCTAACCCTAAACCTAATCCTAACCCTTACCCTTACCCTAACCCTAACCCTAAACCTAACCCTAACCCTAACCCTAAACTTAAAGCTAACACTAACCCTAACCCTAACACTAACCCTAATCCTTACCCTAACCCTAACCCTAACCCTAAGCCTCACTCTTACCCTTACTCTAACCCTAACCCTAAACCTAACCCTCACCCTAAACCTAACCCCTAAACCTAACCCTTACCCTTACCCTATCCCTAACCCTAACCCTAACCCTAACATTTACACTAACCCTAAACCTAAACCTAATGATAACCCTAACCCTTACCCTAACCCTAACCCTAACCCTAATCCTAACCCTAACACTAACCCTTACCCTAACCCTAACCCTAACCCTAATCCTAACCCTAACCCTAAACCTTACCCTAACCCTAAGCCTAATCCTAACCCTAAACCTAACTCTAACCCTAACCCTAACCCTAACCCTAACCCTTACCCTTACCCTAACCCTAAACCTAACACTAACCCTAACCCTAACCCTTACCCTTACCCTAACCCTAACCCTAACCTAAATGCTAACCCTAACCCTAACCCTAAGCCAAACCCTTACCCTAACCCTAACCCTAACCTTAACCCTAACCCTAACTCTTACACTTACCTTAAACCTAACCCTACACCTAAACCTAACCCTAATACTAACCCTAACCCTAACCTTAACCCTAACCCTAACCCTAACCCTAACCCTTACCCTTACCCTAACCCTAAACCTAACCCTTACACTAACCCTAACCCTAACCCTTAGCCTAACCCTAACCCTAACCGTAACCTTAACCCTAACCCTAACCCTAACCCTAAACCTTACCTTTACTCTAACCCTAAACCTAACCCTAACACAAACCCTAACCTTAACCCTAACACTAACTGTAACCCTTAACCTCACCCTAACCCTAACCCTAACCCTTACCCTTACCTTAAACCTAACCCTAACCTTAATCCTAACCCTAACCCTAACATTAATCCTACACCTTAACCTTACACTAACCCTAACCCTAAACCTTACCCTTACCCTAACCCTAACACTAAACCTGACCCTAACCCTAACCCTAACCCTAGCACTTACCCTTACCCTAACCCTAAACCTAACCCTTACCCTTACCCTAACCCTAACCCTAAACTTAATGCTAACCCTATACCTAACCCTAACCCTAACCCTAACCCCTAACCCTAACCCTAACCCTAAATCTAACCCTTACCCTTACCCTAACCCTAACCTTAACCTTAATGCTAACCCTAACGGGAAACCTAATCCTTACCCTAACCCTAACCCTAAACCTAAAACTAAACCTAACCCTTACCCTTACCCTAACCCTAACCCTAAACTTAATGCTAAACCTAACCCTAACCCTAACCCTTACCCTTTCCCTAACCCTAACCCTAATCCTAACCTTAATGCTATCCCTAACCCTAACACTAACCTAACCCTAATCCTTACCCTAACCCTAATCCTTAGCCTAACCCTAACCCTAACGCTAACCCTTACCCTTACCATAACCCTAACTCTTCCTCTAAACCTAACGCTAACCCTAAACCTAACCCATCCTCTAACCCTTACCCTAACCCTTACCCTAAACCTAATCCTAACCCTAACCCTAACACTAATCCTTACCCTAACCCTAACCCTAACCCTAACCCTAACCCTAACCCTTATCCTTACCCTAACCCTAACCCTAACCCTTACCCTTATCCTAACCCTAACCCTAAACTTAATGCTGACCCTAAACCTAACGCTAACCCTAACCCTTAACCTAACCCTAAACCTACCCTTATCCTTACCCTAAACCTAACCCTAACCCTAAGCCTAACACTAAACCTTACCCTTTCCCTAACGCTAAACTTAACCCTAACCCTAACCTTAATGCTAACCCTAACCTTAACCCTTACCCTAATACTTACCTTAAACTTAATGCTTACCCTAAACCTAATCCTAACCCTAACCCTTAGAGTTACCCTAACCCTAACCCTTCCTCTAACCCTATCCCTAACCCTAACCCTAACCCTTACACTAACCCTAACCCTAACCCTAACCTTAGCCTAACCCTAACCCTAACCCTAACCTTAACCCTAACCCTAAACCTAACCCAAACCCTAACCCTAATCCTAACACTTACCCTTACCCTAACCCTAAACCTAACACTTACCTTTACCCTAACCATAACCCAAACCTTAACCCCAAACCTAAACCTAAACCTAACTCTAACCCTAACTCTTACCCTTACCCTAACGCTAACCCTAACACTTACCCTAACACTTACCCTTGCGCTAACCCTAAAACTAACCCTAATCATTACCGTAACCCTAACCCTAAACCTAACCCTAACCCTTACACTAACCCTACCCCTAACCCTGACCCCCATTCCTAATCCTTATCTTAAACCTAACCCTAACCCCTAACCCCAACCCTTACCCTAATCCTAACCCTAAACCTAACCCTAACCCTTACCCTTACCCTAACCCTAACCCTAACCCTAACCCAAACCCTAAACCTTATCCTAACCCTAACCCTAACCCTTAGCCTAACCCTAACCCTAAACCTAATCTTAACCCTAACCCTTACCCTAACCCTAAACCTAACCGTAACACTAACACTAACCTTAACCTTAACCCTAACCGTAACCCTTAACCTAACCCTAACCAGAACCCTAACCCTTACCCTTACCCTAACCCTAACCTTAACCCTAACCTTAAACCTAACCCTAACTCTAACTTTAATCCTAACCCTTACCCTTACCCTAACCCTAACCCTAACCCATACCCTTACCCTAACCCTTACCCTAACCCTAACCCTAACCCTAAACCTAACACTAACACTACCCTAACCCTAACCCTAACCCTAACCCTTACCCTTACCCTAACCATAACACTAACCCTAACCCTAACCCTAGCCCTAACACTTACCCTTACCCTAACTCTAACCCTAACCCTTACCCTTACCCTAACCGTAACCCTAACCTTAATGCTAAGCCTATACCTAACCCTAACCCTAACCCTAACCCTAAATACTAACCCTAACCCGAACCCTAACCCTAAATCTAACCCTTACCCTAACCCTAACCCTACCACTAACCTTTACAGTTACCCTAACCCTAACCTAAACCTTACCCTAACCCTAACCCTAAACCTAACCCTTAGCCTAAAGCTAACCCTAACCCTAACCTTACCCCTAACCCTAAACCTAACCCAAACCCTAACCCTAATCCTAACACTTACCCTTACCCTAACCCTAAACCTAACACTTACCCTTACCCTAACCATATCCCAAACCTTAACCCCAAACCTAAACCTAAACCTAACCCTAAGCCTAACTCTTACCCTTACACTAACCCTAACCCTAACACTAACCCTAACACTTACCCTTGCTCTAACCCTAACCCTAACCCTAACCCTTACCGTAATCCTAACCCTAAACCTACCCCTAACCCTTACACTAACCCTAACCCTAACCCTAACCCCTATCCCTAACCCTTATCCTAAACCTAATCCTAACCCCTAACCCCAACCCTTACCCTAACCCTAACCCTAAACCTAACCCTAACACTTACCCTTACCTTAACCCTAACCCTAACTCTAAGCCTAACCCTAACCCAAACCCTAACTCTTATACTAACCCTAACCCTAACCCTTAGCCTAACCCTAACCCTAACCGTAAACTTAACCCTAACCCTAACCCTAACCCTTACCGTTACCCTAACCCTAAACCTAACCCTAACACAAACCCTAACCTCAACCCTAACCCTAACCGTAACCCTTAACCTAACCCTAACCCTAACCCTAACCCTTACCCTTACCTTAAACCTAACCCTAACCCTAACCTTAATCGTATCCCTAACCCTAACATTAATCCTAAACCTTAACCATACATTAACCCTAACCCTAAACCTTACCCTTACCCTCACCCTAACACTAAACCTAACCCTAACCCTAACCCTAACCCTAACACTTACCCTTACCCTAACCCTAACCCTAACCCTTACCCTTACCCTAACCCTAACCCTAACCTTAATTCTAACCCTATACCTAACCCTAACCCTAACCCTAACCCCTAACCCTAACCCTAAATCTAACCCTTAACCTTACCCTAACCCTAACCCTAACCTTAATGCTAACCCTAACGGGAAACCTAATCCTTACCCTAACCCTAACCCTAAACCAAAACCTAAACCTAACCCTTACCCTTACCCTAACCCTGAGGCTAAACTTAATGCTAACCCAAACCCTAACACTAACACTAACCCTTAAGCTAAGCCTAACCCTAACCCTAACCATAACCTTAATGGTAACCCTATACCTAACCCTAACCCTAACCCTAACGCCTAACCCTAACCCTAACCCTAAATCTAACCCTTAACCTTACCCTAACCCTAACCTTAATGCTAACCCTAACGGGAAACCTAATCCTTACCCTAACCCTAACCCTAAACCAAAACCTAAACCTAACCCTTACCCTTACCCTAACCCTAACCCTAAACTTAATGCTAACCCTAACCCTAACACTAACACTAACCCTTACCCTAACCCTAACCCTCATCCTTACCCTAACCCTAAACCTAACCCAAACCTAACCCTTTCCCTAACTGTAACCTAAACACTAAACCTAACCCTAACCCTAACCTCACCCTTACCCTTACCCTTACTCTAACCCTAACATTAAACCTAACCCTAACCCTAAACCCTAACCCTAACCCTTACCCTTACTCTATCCCTAACCCTAACCCTAACACTAACACTTACCCTACACCTAAACCTAACCCTAAACCTAACCATAACCCTAATCCTAACCCTTGCCCTAACCCTAACACTAACCCTAACCATAACCCTAACACTTACACTTCCCCTAATCCTAAACCTAACCCATACCCTAATTCTAACCCTAAGCCTAACCTTAACCGCTAATACTAACCCTAACCATAACCCTAACACTTACGCTTACCCTAAACCTAACCCTAACTCTAACCCTAACCCTAACCCTAATCCTAACCCTTACCCTCACACTAACCCTAACCCTAACCCTAATACGTAACCCTAACCCTTACTGTAACCCTAACCCTAACCATAACCACTAACCCTAAAACTTACTCTAACCCCTTACCCTAACCCTTACTCTTACTCTATCCCTAACCCTAACCCTAACACTAACTCTTACCCTACCCCTAAACCTAACCTTAAACCTAACCCTAACCCTAATCTTTACACTAACTCTAACCCTAACCCTAAACCTAACCCTAACCCTTACCATAACCCTAAATCTTCCTCTAAACCTAACGCTAACCGTAACCCTAACCCATCCTCTAACCCTTACCCTAACCCTAAACTTAATTCTAACCCTAACCCTAACCCTAACACTAACCCTTACCCTAACCCTAACACTAATCCTTACTCTAACCCTAACCCTAACCCTAACCCTAACCCTTTCCCTATCCCTAACCTTAACCCTAACCCTAACCCTAACCATAACCATAACCATAACCTCACCATTACCCTTACTCTAACCCTAACCCTAAACCTAACCCTAAAACTAAACCCTAACCCTAAACCTTACCCTTCCTCTATCCCTTACCCTAACCCTAACCCTAACACTTACCCTACCCCTAAACCTAACCCTAACCCTAACCCTAACCCTAACCATAACCCATACGTAATTCTAGCCCTAAGCCTAACCCTAACAGCTAATCCAAATCCTAACCCTAACCCTAACACTTACCATTACCCTAACCTAAACCCAACTCTAACCCTAACCCTAACCCTAACCCTAAATCTTAACCCTCACCTTAACCCTAACACTCACCCTAACACCTAACCCTAACCCTTACCCTAACCCTAACCCTAACCCTAACCCCTAACCCTAAACCTTACCCTAACCCTAATCCTAACCCTAACCCTTACCCTAAATCTAACCCTAACCCTAACCCTAAACCTTCCACTAATCCTAACCCTAACCCTAAACCTAACCCTAACCCTTACCCTAACCCTAAGCCTAACCCTAACCCTAACCCTTACCCTTTCCCTAATCTTAACCCTAACCCTAACCCTAACCCTTACACTAACCCTAACCCTAACCCAAAACTCTATCCCTAAAACTTATCCTAAATCTAACCCTAACCCCTAAACCCAACCCTTACTCTAACCCTAACCCTAACCCTAACCCTTACCCTAACCCTAACCCTAACCCTAACTCTAACCCTAACCCTAACCCAAACCCTAACCCTTACCCTAACCCTAACCCTAACCCTTACCCTAACCCTAACCATAACACTAACCTTAACCCTAACCCTAACCCTAACCCTTAGCATAACCCTAACCATAACCCTAACCTTAACCCTAACCCTAACCCTAACCCTAACACTTAGCCTTACTCTAACCCTAAACCTAACCCTAACCCTAACCCTAAACCTTACTCTTAACCTAAACCTAACCCTAAACCTTACCCTAACCCTAACCCTAACCCTAAACCCTAAAGCTAACCCTAACCCTAAACCTTACCCTTACCCTAACCATAAACCTAAAACAAACTCTAACACTAACCCCTAACCCTCACCCTAACCCTAACCCTGTCCTTTACCCTAACCCAAAACTTAAGCCTAAACTGAACACTAACCCTAACCCTAACCCTTACCCTAACACTAACCCTAGAACTAAACCTAACCCTAGCCCTTACTCTTACCCTAACCCTAACCCTAAACCTAACCCTAAACCTAACCCTAACCCTAACACTTACCCTAACCCTAATCCTAACCCTAACCCTTATCCTAACCCTTACCCTGACCCTAACAATAACCCTAACCCTTACCCTTAACCTAACCCTAACCCTAACCTTAATGCTAACCCTAACCCTAACCACAACCCTTACCCTAACCCTAACCCTACCCGAAATCCTTACCCTAACCCCAAACCTAACCCTAACCCTTACCATTTCCCTAACCCTAATCCTAACAATAAACATACCCTAAACCTTACCCTTACCCTTACCCTAACCCTTACAGTAACCCTAACCCTCATCCTTACCATTACTCTAACCCTAACCCTAAACCTAACCCTAATCCTAACCCTAAACCTTAACCGTACTCTAAACCTAATCCTAACCCTAATCCTAAGCATTAAACTTACCCTAACCCTAACCTTAACCCTAACCCTAACTTTAAACCTAATCCTAACCCTAACCATAACCCTTACCCTTACACGAATCCTAACCCTAAACCTAACCTAACCCTAACGCTATCTCTAACCCTTACCCTTACACTAACCCTAATCCTAACCGTAACCCTAACCCTAACCCTTACCCTTACCCTTACCCTAACCCTAACCCTAACCCGAACTCTAATGCTAACCCTAACCCAAACCCTAACCCTTACCATAACCCTAACCCTAACCCTTAGCCTAACCCTTACCCTAACCCTAACCTTACCCTAACCTTAACCCTAACCCTAACCCTTACCCTTACCCTAACACTAAACCTAACCTTAACCCTAACCTTAACCCTAACCCTAACCCTAATCCTAACCCTTACCCTTACCCTAAACCTAAACCCAAACCTAACCCTAACCCAATCCCTTAACCCTTACCCTTACCCTAACCCTAACCCTAACCCTTACCCTAACCCTAAACCTTACCCTAACCCTAACCATAACCCTAACCCTAACCTTAACCCTAACACTAACCCTTACCCTAACCCTAACCCTAACCCTAACCTCTAACCCTAACCC
>JANJXV010000048.1:2922500-2942500 GCA_024803745.1 Megascapheus bottae
CTTGCCCTTACCCTAACCCTAACCCTAACACTAACAGTAACCTTAAACCTAACTCTAAAACTTACTCTAACCCTAACCCTTACCCTTTCCCTAAACTTAACCCTAAACCTAACCCTTACCTTTACCCTAAACTTAACCCTAAACCTAACCCTTACCCTTACCCTAACCCTAACCCTAACCCTAACCCTTACCATAACAATAAGTCGAACTCTTAGCCTTACACTAACCCTAACCCTAAACCCTACCCTACCCCTAACCCTAACCCTTACCCTAACACTAACACTTACCCTAATCCCTAACCGTAACCCTAACCCTAAAGCTCACCCTAACAGTAATCCTAACCCTAACTCTAACCCTTAGCCTTACAATAACCCTAACCCTAACAATAACCCTTACCCTAACCCTAACACTTACCCTGACCCCTAACCCTAACCCTTACCCTAACCCTAAACCTAATGCTAACCCCTAACACTAACCCATACCCTAACGCTCACCCTAACCCTAACACTAACCCTTACCCTAATCCTAACCCTAACCCTTACCCTAACCCTAACCCCTACCCTAACCCTTATCCTAAACCTAAACCTAACCCCTAACTCTAACCTTTACCCTAACCCTAACCCTAACCCTAACCCTTACCCTTACCCTAACCCTAACCCTAACTCTAACCCTAACCCTAACCCAAACCCTAACCCTTACCCTAACCCTAACCCTAACCTTAACCCTAACCCTAACCCTAACCCTAACACTTTCCCTTACCCTAACCCTAACCCTAACCCTAACACTAACTTAAACCATAACCGTAAACCTAACCCTAAACCTTACCCTAACCCTAAACTTAACCCTAACCCTAAACCTTGCCCTTACCCTAACCCTAACCTCAAACCTAACCCTAACCCTAACCCTAACCCTAAACCTTACCTGTACCCTAAACCTAATACTAACCCTAACCCTAAGCCTTAAACTTACCCTAACCCTAACCTTAACCCTAACCCTAACTTTAACCCTAACCCTAATCCTAACCCTAAAACTTACCCTAACACTAAACCTAACCCTAACCCTTCCCCGTACCCTAACCCTAACCCTAACCTTAATGCTAACCCTAACACTAACGCTAGCCCAAAACCTTACCCTAACACTAAACCTAACCCTTATCCTTACCCTAACCCTAAGCCCAACACAAAACCTTACACTTTCCCTAACCCTAACCCTAACCCTAACGTTAATGGTAACCCTAACCCTAACCCTAACCCTAACCCTAACCATAACCCTAATCCTTAACCCTAACCCTATCCCTAACATTAACCCTGACCCCTAAACCTCACCCTAACCCTTACCCTTACCCTTACCCTAACCCTAAACTTATCCCTAAACCTAACACTTACCCTAACCCTAACCCTAACCCTAACCCTAATCCTAATCCTTACCTTTACCCTAACAATAACCCTAACCCTTATCCTTAACCTAACCCTAACCCTAACCTTAATGCTAACCCTAACACTAACCCTAACACTTACCGTAACTCTAACCCTAATCCTTACCCTAACCCCAACCCTAACCCTAATCCTAACCCTTACCCTTTCCCTAACCCTAACCCTAACGATAAACATAAGCCTAAACCTAAACCTTACCCTTACCCTAACCCTTACACTAACATTAACACTAAACCTTACCCTCACCCTAACCCTAACCCTAAACCTAACCCTATCCCTAACACTAAAGCTTACCCGTACCCTAAACCTAATCCTAACCCTAACCCTAAGCATTAAACTTAACCTAACCCTAACCTTAACCCTAACCATAACTTTAACCCTAATCCTAACCCTAACCATAACCCTGACCGTTATCCTAACCCTAACCCTAAACCTAACCTAACCCTAACACTAACTCTAACCCTTACCCTAACCCTAACCCTAAACTTCACCCTTACCCTTACTCTAACCCTAACACTAAACCTAACCCTAACCCTAACCCCTAACCCTAACCCATACCCTTATTCTATCCCTAACCCTAACCCTAACCCTAACACTTACCCTACCCCTAAACCTAACCCTATACCTATCCCTAACCCTAATCCTAACCCTTACCCTAATCCTAACGCTAACACTAACCATTACCCTAACACTTACCATTACCCTAAACCTAACCCTAACCCATACACTAATTCTAACCCTAAGCCTAACCTTAACCGCTAATCCTAACCCTAACACTAACCCTAACACTTATCCTTACCCTAATCCTAACCCTAACTCTAACCCTAACCCTAACCCTAACCCTAACCCTAACCCTTACCCTCACCCTAACCCTAACCCTAACACCTAACCCTAACCCTTACCCTATACCTAAACCTAACCCTAACAATAACCCTAACACTTACCCTAACCCGAACCCTAACCCAAACCTTAACCCCAAACCTAAACCTAAACCTAACCCTAACCCTAACTCTTAAACTTATCCTAAACCTAACGCTAACCCTAACTCTAACGCTAACACTTACCCTTGCCCTAACACTAACCCTAACCCTAACCCTTACCGTAACCATAACCCTAACCCTAACCCTTACACTAACCCTAACCCTTATCCTAACCCTAACCATAACCCTAACCTTAACGCCAAACCCTAACCCTAACCCTTACCCTTACTCTAACCCTAAACCAAACCCTAACACTAACCTAACTTTAACCCTAACCCTAACCCTAACCCTTACCCTAACCCTAACCCTAACCCTAACCCTTACCATTACCCTAACACTACCCCTAACCCTAACCTTAATCCTAAACCTAACCCTAACATTAATCCTAACCCGTACCCTTACCCTACCCCTAAACCTAACCCTAACCCCTAAGCCTGACCCTAACCCTAAACCTTACCCTTACCCTAAATCTAAACTTAACCCTAACCCGAACCCTAACCCTAACCCTAACCTTAAACTAAACCGAATCCTAACCCTAACCCTAACACTAACCCTCACCCTTTCCCTTACTCTAACGCTAACACTAAACCTAACCCTAACAATAACACCTAACCCTAACCCTTACCCTTATTCTATCCCTAACACTAACCCTAACCTAACACTTAAACTACCCCTAAACCTAACCATAAACCTAACCCTAACCCTAACCCTAAACCTTGCCCTAACCCTAACGCTAACCCTAACCATAACCTTAACACTTACCCTTACCCTAACCCTAACCCTAACCCATACACTAATTCTAACCCTAAGCCTAACCTTAACCCCTTATCCTAACCCTAACCCTAACACTTACCCTTACCCTAACCCTAATCATAACTCTAAACCTAACCCTAACCCTAACCCTTACACTCGCCCTAACCCTAACCCTAACCCTAACACCTAACCCTAACCCTTACCCTAACCCTAAACCTAACCATAACCCTAACCCTAACCCCTAACCCTAAACCTTACCCTAACGCTAACCCTAACCCTAACCCTTTCCCTAACCCTAACCCTAATCCTTACACTAACCCTAACCCTAACCCTAAACCTAACCCTAAACCTTGCCCTAAACCTAACCCTAACCCTAACACTTACCATTACCCTAACCCTAACCCTAACCTTAATGCTAACCCTAACCCTAACCTAACCATAACCTTTACCCTAACCCTAAGTCTAACACTTATCCTTACACTAAAACTAACCCTAAACCTAACCTTTACAATTTCCCTAACCCTAACCCTAACCCTAAACCTAAACCTTACCCTTATCCCTTACCCTAACCCTAACCCTAACCCTAACCCTAACCCTTACCCTAACCTTATACCTAACCCTAACCCTAACCCTAACCCTAAGCCTAACCGTAAACCTAACCCTAACCCTAACCCTTACGCTTACCCTAACCCTAAACCTAACCCTAACCCTAACCCTAACCCTAACTCTTACCCTTACCCTAAGCCTAACCCTAACCCTTACCCTTACCCTAACCCTAACCCTAACCTTAATGCTGACCCTAATCCTAACGATAACCCCAACCCTTAACCTAACCCTTAACCTAACCCTTATCCTTACCCTACCCTAACCCTAACCCTAATCCTTAACCTTTACCTAACTCTAAACCTACCCCTAACTTTAATGCTAACCCTAAACCTAAACCTAACCCTAACCCTAACCCTAATCCTTACGCTAACCCTAATCGTTACCCTAACCCTAACCCTAACCCTTACCCTTACCCTAACCCTAACCCTAACCTTAACCCTAACGCTAAACCTAAACCTAACCCTAATCCTAACTCTTAAAATTACCCTAACCCTAACGCGAACCCTTACACTAACCCTAACACTTACCCTTGCCCTAAACCTAACCCTAACCCTAACCCTTATTGTAACCCTAACCCTAACGCTAACCCTAACCCTTACACTAACCCTAACCCTAACCCTAACCCCTATCCCCAACCCTTATCCTAAATCTAACAATAACCCCTAACCCCAACCCTTACCCTAACCCTAACCGTAACCCTAACCCTAACCCTTACCCTTACCATAACCCTAACCCTAACTCTAACCCTAACCCTAAGCCAAACCCTAACCCTTAACCAAACCCTAACCCTAACCCTTAGCCTAACCCTAACCATCACCCTAACCTTAACCCTAACCCTACCCGAAACACTTACCCTTACTCTAACCCTAAACCTAACCCTAACACTAACCCTAAATTTAACCCTAACCCTAACCCTTACACTAACCCTAACCCTAACCTTAATCCTAAACCTAACCCTAACATTAATCCTAACCTGTACCCTTACCCTACCCCTAACCCTAACCCTTACCCTTACCCTAAACCTAACCCTAAACCTAACACTAACCCTAACCCTAATCATAACCCTAACCCTAACCTTAAACCTAACCCTAACCCTATCCCTAACCCTAACACTTACCCTTACCCTAACCCTACTCCTAACCCTAACCTTTACCCTAACCCTAACCCTTACGCTAACCCTAACCACAAACCTAACCCTAACCCTAACACTTACCCTAACCCTAACCGTAACCCTAACCCTAACCCTAACACTAACACTAACCCTAACCCTTACCCTAAGCCTAACCATAAACCTAACCCTAACCCTAACCCTTACCCTTACCCTAACCCTAAACCTAACCCAAATCCAAACCCTAAGACTAATCCTTACATTAACCCTAACCCTAAACCTAAACCTTACTCTTATACTAACCCTTACCATAACCCTAACGCTAACTCTAACCCTAAACCTAACCCTAACCTTAATGCTAACCCTAACCCTAACGCTAGCCCTAAACCTTACCCTAACCCTAAACCTAACCCTTATCCTTACCCTAACCCTAACCTTAACCCTAACCCTAACCCTTACACTTTCCCTAACCCTAACCCTAACCCTAACCTTAATGGAAACCCTAACCCTAACCCTAACCCTAACCCTAATCCTTACCCTAACCCTAACCCTTACCCTAACCCTAAATCTAACCCTAACCATTACCCTTACCCTAACACTAACTCTAACCCTAACCCTTACTCTTACCCTAACCATAACCCCAAACCTAACCCTAACCCTAACCTTAACCCTAACCCTAACCATAACCATAACCCCAAACCTAACCCTAACCCTAACCATAACCCTAACACTTACCCTTACCCTAACCCTAACCCTAACCCATACACTAATTCTAACCCTAAGCCTACCCTTAACCGCTAATCCTAACCCTAACCCTAACACTGACCCTTACCCTAACCCTAACCATAACTCTAAACCTAACCCTAACCCTAACCCTTACCCTCGCGCTAACCCTAACCCTAACCCTAACACCTAAGCCTAACCCTTACCCTAACCCTAAACCTAACCCTAACCCTAACCCCTAACACTAAACCTTACCCTAACCCTAACCCTTACCCTAACCCTAACCCTAATCCTTACACTAACCCTAAACCTAACCCTAAACCTAACCCTAAACCTTGCCCTAACCCTAACCCTAACCCTAACCCTTACCCTTTCCCTAACCTAACCCTAACCCTAACCCTAACCTTAACCCTAACCCTAACCCTAACCGTAACCCTTACCCTTAGCCTAACCCTAACCCTTCCTCTAACCCTCACCCCAGCCCTAACCCTAACCCTTACCCTAACCCTAACCCTAACCCTTAGCCTAACCCTAACCCTAACCCTAAACTTAACCCTAACCCTAAACCTAACGCTAACCCTACCCTAACCCTAACACTTACCCTAACCTGAACCCTAACCCAAACCTTAACCCCAAACCTAAACCTAAACCTAACCCTAATCCTAACTCTTAAAATTACCCTAACCCTAACGCGAACCCTTACACTAACCCTAACAATTACCCTTGCCCTAACCCTAACCCTAACCCTAACCCTTATTGTAACCCTAACCCTAACGCTAACCCTAACCCTTACACTAACCCTAACCCTAACCCTAACCCCTATCCCCAACCCTTATCCTAAATCTAACAATAACCCCTAACCCCAACCCTTACCCTAACCCTAACCGTAACCCTAACCCTAACCCTTAACCTTACCATAACCCTAACCCTAACTCTAACCCTAACCCAAACCCTAACCCTTAACCAAACCCTAACCCTAACCCTTAGCCTAACCCTAACCATCACCATAACCTTAACCCTAACCCTACCCGTAACACTTACCCTTACTCCAACCCTAAACCTAACCCTAACACTAACCCTAAATTTAACCCTAACCCTAACCCTTACACTAACCCTAACCCTAACCCTAACCCTTACTCTTAACCTAACCTTAACCCTAACCCTAACCTTTATCCTAAACCTAACCCTAACATTAATCCTAACCTGTACCCTTACCCTACCCCTAACCCTAACCCTTACCCTTACCCTAACCATAACCCTAAACCTAACACTAACCCTAACCCTAATCCTAACCCTAACCCTAACCTTAAACCTAACCCTAACCCTAACCCTAACACTTACCCTAACCCTAACCGTAACCCTAACCCTAACCCTAACACTAACACTAACCCTAACCCTTACCCTAAGCCTAACCATAAACCTAACCCTAACCCTAACCCTTACCCTTACCCTAACCCTAAACCTAACCCAAATCCAAACCCTAAGACTAATCCTTACATTAACCCTAACCCTAAACCTAAACCTTACTCTTATCCTAACCCTTACCATAACCCTAACCCTAACTCTAACCCTAAACCTAACCCTAACATTAATGCTAACCCTAACCCTAACGCTAGCCCTAAACCTTACCCTAACCCTAAACCTAACCCTTATCCTTACCCTAACCCTAACCTTAAACCTAACCCGAACCCTTACACTTTCCCTAACCCTAACCCTAAACCTAACTTTAATGGAAACCCTAACCCTAACCCTAACCCTAACCCTCATCCTTACCCTAACCCTAACCCTTACCCTAACCCTAACCCTAACCCTAAACATTACCCTTACCCTAACACTAACTCTAACCCTAACCCTTACTCTTACCCTAACCATAACCCCAAACCTAACCCTAACCCTAACCTTAACCCTAACCCTAACCATAACCATAACCCCAAACCTAACCCTAACCCTAACCATAACCCTAACACTTACCCTTACCCTAACCCTAACCCTAACCCATACACTAATTCTAACCCTAAGCCTAACCTTAACCGCTAATCCTAACCCTAACCCTAACACTGACCCTTACCCTAACCCTAACCATAACTCTAAACCTAACCCTAACCCTAACACCTAAGCCTAACCCTTACCCTTACCCTAACCCTAAACCTAACCCTAACCCTAACCCCTAACACTAAACCTTACCCTAACCCTAACCCTTACCCTAACCCTAACCCTAATCCTTACACTAACCCTAAACCTAACCCTAAACCTAACCCTAAACCTTGCCCTAACCCTAACCCTAACCCTAACCCTTACCCTTTCCCTAACCTAACCCTAACCCTAACCCTAACCTTAACCCTAACCCTAACCCTAACCCTAACACTTACCCTTAGCCTAATCCTATACCTAACCCTAACCCTAACCCTAACCCTAAGCCTAACCGTAAACCTAACCCTAACCCTAACCCTTACGCTTACCCTCACCCTAAACCTACCCTAACCCTAACCCTAACCCTAACCCTTGCCCTTACCCTAACCCTAACCCTAACCCTTACCCTTACCCTAACCCTAACCCTAACCTTAATGCTGAACCTAAACCTAACGATAACCCCAACCCTTAACCTAACGCTAAACCTAACCCTTATCCTTACCCTAGCCTAACCCTATCCCTAACCCTTAACCTTTACCTAACCCTAAATCTACCCCTAACCTTAATGCTAACCCTAACCCTAACCCTAACCCTAACCCTAACCCTAATCCTTCCCTAACCCTAATCCTTACCCTAACCCTAAACCTAACCCTAAACCTTACCCTTACCCTAAACCTAACCCTTCCTCTAACCCTAACCCCAACCCTAACCCTAACCCTAACCCTAACCCTAACCCTCAGCCTAACCCTAACCCGTACCCTAACCTTAACCCTAATCCTAAACCTAACGCTAACCCTACCCTACCCTAACACTTACCCTACACTGAACGCTAACCCAAACCTTAACCCCAAACCTAAACCTAAACCTAACCCTAATCCTAACTCTTAAATTTAACCTAACCCTAATGCGAACCCTTACACTAACCCTAACACTTACCCTTGCCCTAACCCTAACCCTAACCCTAACCCTTATCGTAACCCTAACCCTAACGCTAACCCTAACCCTTACACTAACCCTAACCCTAACCCTAACCCCTATCCCCAACCCTTATCCTAAAACTAACCCTAACCCCTAACCCCAACCATTACCCTAACCCTAACCATAACCCTAACCCTTACACTTACCATAACCCTAACCCTAACTCTAACCCTAACCCTAACCCAAACCCTAACCCTTAACCAAACCCTAACCTTAACCCTAACCCTAACCCTTACCCTAAGCCTACCCCTAAACCTAACCCTAACCCTAACCCTTACCCTTACCCTAACCCTAAACCTAACCCTAATCCAAACCCTAAGACTAATCCTTACCCTAACCCTAAACCTAACCCTAAACCTTACCCTTATCCTAACCCTTACCCATACCCTAACCCTAACCCTAACCTTAATGCTAACCCTAAACCTAACGCTAGCCCTAAACCTTACCCTAACCCTAAACCTAACCCTTATCCTTACCCTAACCCTAACCCTAACCCTAACCCTTACCCTTTCCCTAACCCTAACCCTAACCCTAACCTTAATTGGAACCCTAACCCTCACCCTAACCCTAACCCTTACCCTTACCCTAACCCTAACCCTAACCCTAACCCTTACTCTTACCCTAACCATAACCCCAAATCTAACCCCAAACCTTACCCTAACCCTAACCTTAACCCTAACCCTAACCCTAACGCTAACCCTAAACCTTACCCGTACCCAAAACCTAATCCTAACCCTAACCCTAAGCATTAAACTTACCCTAAACCTAACCTTAACGCTAACCGTAATTTAACCCTAATCCTAACCCTAACCATAATCCTTACCCTTACCCTAACCCTAACCGTAAACCTAACCTAACCCTAACCCTTACACTAACCCTAACCCTAACCCTAACCCCTATCCCCAACCCTTATCCTAAAACTAACCCTAACCCCTAACCCCAACCATTACCCTAACCCTAACCATAACCCTAACCCTTACCCTTACCATAACCCTAACCCTAACTCTAACCCTAACCCTAACCCAAACCCTAACCCTTAACCAAACCCTAACCTTAACCCTAACCCTAACCCTTACCCTAAGCCTACCCCTAAACCTAACCCTAACCCTAACCCTTACCCTTACCCTAACCCTAAACCTAACCCTAATCCAAACCCTAAGACTAATCCTTACCCTAACCCTAAACCTAACCCTAAACCTTACCCTTATCCTAACCCTTACCCATACCCTAACCCTAACCCTAACCTTAATGCTAACCCTAAACCTAACGCTAGCCCTAAACCTTACCCTAACCCTAAACCTAACCCTTATCCTTACCCTAACCCTAACCCTAACCCTAACCCTTACCCTTTCCCTAACCCTAACCCTAACCCTAACCTTAATTGGAACCCTAACCCTCACCCTAACCCTAACCCTTACCCTTACCCTAACCCTAACCTTAACCCTTACTCTTACCCTAACCATAACCCCAAATCTAACCCCAAACCTTACCCTAACCCTAACCTTAACCCTAACCCTAACCCTAACGCTAACCCTAAACCTTACCCGTACCCAAAACCTAATCCTAACCCTAACCCTAAGCATTAAACTTACCCTAAACCTAACCTTAACGCTAACCGTAATTTAACTCTAATCCTAACCCTAACCATAATCCTTACCCTTACCCTAACCCTAACCGTAAACCTAACCTAACCCTAACCCTAACTCTAACCCTAAGCCTTACCCTAACCGTAACCCTAACCTTTACCCTAACCCTAACCCTAAACCTAACCCTAACCCTAAATCTAACCTTAACCCTAAACCTTACCCTAACCCTAACCCTAACCCTTAGCCTAACCCTAACCCTAACCCTAACCCTAATCCTTACCCTTACCCTAACCATAACCCTAACCCTTACCTTATCCTAATCCTAACCCTAACCCTAAACCTAACATTAATACTACCCCTTACCCTTACACTAACCCTAACCCTATCCCTCACCCTTACCCTTACCCTAACCCTAACCCTAAACCTAACACTAACCCTAACACTAACCCTAAACCTAACCATAAACCTAACACTACCCTTAACCCTAAACCTAACCCTTACCCTAACCCTAACCCCAAACCTAACCCTAAGCCTAACCCTAAACCTAAACCTTACCCTAACCCTAACCCTAACCCTCACCCTTAAACTAACCCTAACCCTAACCCTTACCCTAACCCTAACCCTAACCCTAACACCTAACCCTAACCCTAACCCTAAACCTTACCCTTACCATAACCCTGAACCTAAACTTAACCCTAACCCTAAACCTAAAACTAACCCTAACCCTAACCTTAACACTGAACCTAATCCTAAACCTAACCCTAACCCTAAACCTCACCATACCCTTACTCTAACCCTAACACTAAACCTAACCCTAACCCTAACCCCTAACCCTAACCCTTACCCTTACTCTATCCCTAACCCTAACCCTAACCCTAACACTTGGCCTACCCCTAAACCTAACCATAAACCTAACCCTAACCCTAACCCTAACCCTTGCCCTAACCCTAACGCTAACCCTAACCGTAACCCTAACACTTAACCTTACCCTAACCCTAAACCTAACCCTAAACCTTACCCTTACCTTAACCCTAACCCTAACCCTAACCGTAACCCTAACCCTAACCCTAACCCTAACCCTAACACTAACCCTAACCCTAACCCTTACCCTAAGCCTAACCCTAAACATAACCCTAACCCTAACCCTTACCCTTACCCTAACCCTAAACCTAACCCTAATCCAAACCCTAAGACTAATCCTTACCCTAACCCTAAACCTAAACCTAAACCTTACCCATATCCTAACCCTTACCCATACTCTAACCCTAACCCTAACCTTAATGCTAACCCTAAACCTTACACTAGCCCTAAACCTTACCCTAACCCTAACCCTAACCCTTATCCTTACCCTAACCCTAACCCTAACCGTAACCCTAACCCTTACCCTTTCCCTAACCCTAACCCTACCCCTAACCTTAATGGGAACTCTAACCCTAACCCTAACCCTAACACTAATCCTTACACTAACCCTAACCGTTACCCTAACCCTAACCCTAACTCTAACCCTTACCCTTACCCTAACCCTAACCCTAACCCTAACCCTTACTTTTACCCTAACCATAACCCCAAACCTAACCCCAAACCTTACCCTAACCCTAAACTTAACCCTAACCCTAACCCTAAACCTTCCCCGTACCCAAAACCTAATCCTAACCCTAACCCTAAGCATTAAACTTACCCTAAACCTAAACTTAACGCTAACCCTAACTTTAACCCTAATACTAACCCTAACCATAATCCTTACCCTTACCCTAACCCTAACCGTAAACCTAACCTAACCCTAACCCTAACTCTAACCCGAAGCCTTACCCTAACTCTAACCCTAACCCTAACCTTTACTCTAACCCTAACCCTAAATCTAACCCTAACCCTAATCCTTACCCTAACCCTAACCGTAATCCTTAGCCTAACCCTAACCCTAACCCTAACCCTAACCCTAACCTTAACCCTAACCCTAATCCTTACCCTTACCCTAACCCTAACCCTAACCCTTACCTTATCCTAATCCTAACCCTAACCCTAAACCTAACATTAATACTAACCCTTACCCTTACACTAACCCTAACCCTATCCCTCACCCTTTCCCTTACCCTAACCCTAACCCTAAACCTAACACTAACCCTAACACTAACCCTAAACCTAACCATAAACCTAACACTAACCTTAACCCTAACCCTAACCCTAACCCTAACCCTAACCCTCACCCTTAAACTAACCCTAACCCTAACCCTAAACTTAACCCTAACCCTAAACCTAACACTAACCCTAACCCTAACCTAAACACTAATCCTAATCCTCACCCTAACCCTAACCCTAAACCTCACCGTACCCTTACTCTAACCCTAACACTAAGCCTAACCCTAACCCTAACCCCTAACCCTAACCCTTACCCTTACTCTATCCCTAACCCTAACCCTAACCCTAACACTTGGCCTACCCCTAAACCTAACCATAAACCTAACCCTAACCCTAACCCTAACCCTTGCCCTAACCCTAATGCTAACCCTAACCGTAACCCTAACACTTAACCTTACCCTAACCCTAACCCTAACCCTTACCCTTACCCTAACCCTAACCCTAACCTTAATGCTGACCCTAAACCTAACGCTAACCCCAACACTTAACCTAAACCTAAACCTAACCCTTATCCTTACACTAACCCTAACCCTAACCCTAACCCTAACCCTAATCCTTACACTTACCCTAACCCTTGCCCTAACCCTAACCCTAACCCTAACCCTTACCCTTACCCTAACCCTAAACCTAACCCTAATCCAAACCCTAAGACTAATCCTTACCCTAACCCTAAACCTAACCCTAAACCTTACACTTATCCTAACACTTACCCATACCCTAACCCTAACCCTAACCTTAATGCTAACCCTAATCCTAACGTAGACCTAAACCTTACCCTAACACTAACCCTAACCCTTAGCCTAACCCTTCCCCTAACCCTAACCCTAACCCTTACTCTTACCGTAACCCTAACCCCAAACCTAACCCTAACCCTAACCTTAACCCTAACCCTAACCCTAACCCTAAACCTTACCCTTACCCTAACCCTAACCCTAAACCTAACACTAAACCTAACCCTAACCCAAACCTTAACCCCAAACCTAAACCTAAACCTAACCCTAACTCTTAAAATTACCCTAACCCTAACGCTAACCCTAACACTAAACCTAACACTTACCCTTGCCCTAACCCTAACGCTAACCATAACCCTCACAATAACCCTAACCCTAACCCTAACCCCTATCCCCAACTCTTATCCTAAATCAAACACTATCCCCTAACCCCAACCATACCCTAACCCTAACCCTAACCCTTACCCTTACCATAAACCTAACTCTAACTCTAACCCTAACCCTAACCCAAACCCTAACACTTAACCTAACCCTAACCCTAACCCTTAGCCTAAGCCTAACCGTAACCCTAAACTTAACCCTAACCCTAACACTTACCCTTACTCTAACCCTAAACCTAGCCCTAACACTAAACCTAATCTTAACCCTAACCCTAACCCTTACCCTAAACCTAACCCTAAACCTAACCCTTACACTTACCCTAACCGTAACCCTAAATTTAATCCTAAACCTAACCCTAACATTAATCCCAACCCGTACCCCTACCCTACCCATAACCCTAACCCTTACCCTAACACTAACCCTAACCTAGCCCTAACCCTAACCCAAACCCTAACCCTTAACATAACACTAACCCTAAACCTTAGCCTTACCCTAACCATAACCTTAAACTTAACCCTAACCCTAACCCTAACCCTAACACGTACCCTTACTCTAACCCTAAACCTAACCCTAACACTAAACCTAACCTTAACCCTAACCCTAACCCTTACCCTGAACCTAACCCTAACCCTAACCCTTACCCTTACCCTAACCCTAACCCTAACCTTAATCCTAAACCTAACCCTAACATTAATCGTAACCCGTACCCTTACCCTACCCCTAACCCTAACCCTTACCCTTACCCTAACCCTAACCCTAAACCTAACACTAACCCTAATCCTAATCCTAACCCTAAACCTAACCCTAACCCTAACCCTAACACTTACCCTTACCCTAACCCTACGACTAACCCTAACCTTTACCCTAAACCTAACCCTTACCCTAACCCTAACCACAAACCTAACCCTAACCCTAACCCTAACCCTTACCCTAACCCTAACCGTAACCCTAACCCTAACACCAACCCTAACCCTAACCCTTACCCTAAGCCTAACCCTAAACCTAACCCTAACCCTAACCCTTACCCTTACCCTAACCCTAAACCTAACCCTAATCCAAACCCTAAGACTAATCCTTACCCTACCCTAAACCCAACCCTAAACCTTAACCTTATCCTAACCCTTACCCATACCCTAACCCTAACCCTAAACTTAATGCTAACCCTAACCTAACGCTAGCCCTAAATCTTACCCTAACCCTAACCCTAACCCTTATCCTTACCCTAACCCTAACCCTAACCGTAACCCTAACCCTTACCCTTTCCCTGACCCTAACCCTAACCCTAACCTTAATGGGAACCCTAACCCTAACCCTAACCCTAATCCTTACCTAACCCTAACCGTTACCCTAACCCTAACCCTAACCCTAACCCTTACCCTTTCCCTAACCCTAACCCTAACCCTAACCCTTACTCTTACCCCAACCATAACCCAAAACCTAACCCCAAACCTTACCCTAACCCTAACCTTAACCCTAACCCTAACCCTAACCCTAACCGTAAACCTTACCCGAACCCAAAACCTAATCCTAACCCTAACCCTAAGCATTAAACTTACCCTAAACCTAACCTTAACGCTAACCCTAACTTTAACCCTAATCCTAACCCTAACCATAATCCTTACCCTTACCCTAACCCTAACCGTAAATCTAACCTAACCCTAACCCTAACTCTAACCCTAAGCCTTACCCTAACTCTAACCCTAACCGTAACCCTAACCTTTCCCCTAACCCTAACCCTAACCCTAAACCTAACCCTAACCCTAAATCTAACCCTAACCCTAACCCTTACCCTAACCCTAACCATAACCCTTAGCCTAAACCTAACCCTAACCCTAAACCTAACATTAATACTAACCCTTACCCTTACACTAACCCTAACCCTATCCCTCACCCTTACCCTTACCCTAACCCTAAACCTAAACCTAACACTAACCCTAACACTAACCCTAAACCTAACCATAAACCTAACACTAACCTTAACCCTAACCCTAACCCTTACCCTAACCCCAAACCTAACCCTAAGCCTAACCCTAAACCTAAACCTTACCCTAACCCTAACCCTAACCCTCACCCTTAAACTAACCCTAACCCTAACCCTTACCCTAACCCTAACCCTAACCCTAACCCTAACCCTAAACCTTACCCTTACCCTAACCCTAACCCTAAACTTAACCCTAACCCTAAACCTAACACTAACCCTAACCCTAACCTTAACACTAAACCTAATCCTAACCCTAACCCTAACCCTAAACCTCACCGTACCCTTACTCTAACCCTAACACTAAACCTAACCCTGACCCTAACCCTAACACTTGGCCTACCCCTAAACCTAACCATAAACCTAACACTAACCCTAACCCTAACCCTTGCCCTAACCCTAACGCTAACCCTAACCATAACCCTAACACTTTACCTTACCCTAACCCTAACCCTAACCCTTACTCTTACCGTAACCCTAACCCCAAACCTAACCCTAACCCTAACCCTAACCCTAACCTTAACCCTAACCCTAACCCTAACCCTAAACCTTACCCTTACCCTAACCCTAACCTTAAAACTAACCCTAACCCTAACCATAAACCTTACCCTTACCCTAACCCTAACGCTAACCCTAACACTAAACCTAACACTTACCCTTGCCCTAACGCTAACGCTAACCCTAACCCTCACAATAACCCTAACCCTAACCCTAACCCCTATCCCCAATCCTTATCCTAAATCAAAACCTAACCCCTAACCCCAACCATACCCTAACCCTAACCCTAACTCTAACCCTTACTCTTACCATAACCCGGACTCTAACACTAACCCTAACCCTAACCCAAACCCTAACCCTTAACCTAACCCTAACCCTAACCGTTAGCCTAACCCTAACCATAACCCTAAACTTAACCCTAACCCTAACCCTAACACTAACACTTACCCTTACTCTAACCCAAAACCTAACCCTAACACTAAACCTAACCTTAACCCTAACCCTAACCCTAACCCTAACCATAACCCATACGTAATTCTAGCCCTAAGCCTAACCCTAACAGCTAATCCAAATCCTAACCCTAACCCTAACACTTACCATTACCCTAACCTAAACCCAACTCTAACCCTAACCCTAACCCTAACCCTAAATCTTAACCCTCACCTTAACCCTAACACTCACCCTAACACCTAACCCTAACCCTTACCCTAACCCTAACCCTAACCCTAACCCCTAACCCTAAACCTTACCCTAACCCTAATCCTAACCCTAACCCTTACCCTAAATCTAACCCTAACCCTAACCCTAATCCTTCCACTAATCCTAACCCTAACCCTAAACCTAACCCTAACCCTTACCCTAACCCTAAGCCTAACCCTAACCCTAACCCTTACCCTTTCCCTAATCTTAACCCTAACCCTAACCCTAACCCTTACACTAACCCTAACCCTAACCCAAAACTCTATCCCTAAAACTTATCCTAAATCTAACCCTAACCCCTAAACCCAACCCTTACTCTAACCCTAACCCTAACCCTAACCCTTACCCTAACCCTAACCCTAACCCTAACTCTAACCCTAACCCTAACCCAAACCCTAACCCTTACCCTAACCCTAAACCTAACCCTTACCCTAACCCTAACCATAACACTAACCTTAACCCTAACCCTAACCCTAACCCTTAGCATAACCCTAACCATAACCCTAACCTTAACCCTAACCCTAACCCTAACCCTAACACTTAGCCTTACTCTAACCCTAAACCTAACCCTAACCCTAACCCTAAACCTTACTCTTAACCTAAACCTAACCCTAAACCTTACCCTAACCCTAACCCTAACCCTAAACCCTAAAGCTAACCCTAACCCTAAACCTTACCCTTACCCTAACCATAAACCTAAAACAAACTCTAACACTAACCCCTAACCCTCACCCTAACCCTAACCCTGTCCTTTACCCTAACCCAAAACTTAAGCCTAAACTGAACACTAACCCTAACCCTAACCCTTACCCTAACACTAACCCTAGAACTAAACCTAACCCTAGCCCTTACTCTTACCCTAACCCTAACCCTAAACCTAACCCTAAACCTAACCCTAACCCTAACACTTACCCTAACCCTAATCCTAACCCTAACCCTTATCCTAACCCTTACCCTGACCCTAACAATAACCCTAACCCTTACCCTTAACCTAACCCTAACCCTAACCTTAATGCTAACCCTAACCCTAACCACAACCCTTACCCTAACCCTAACCCTACCCGAAATCCTTACCCTAACCCCAAACCTAACCCTAACCCTTACCATTTCCCTAACCCTAATCCTAACAATAAACATACCCTAAACCTTACCCTTACCCTTACCCTAACCCTTACAGTAACCCTAACCCTCATCCTTACCATTACTCTAACCCTAACCCTAAACCTAACCCTAATCCTAACCCTAAGCCTTAACCGTACTCTAAACCTAATCCTAACCCTAATCCTAAGCATTAAACTTACCCTAACCCTAACCTTAACCCTAACCCTAACTTTAAACCTAATCCTAACCCTAACCATAACCCTTACCCTTACCCGAATCCTAACCCTAAACCTAACCTAACCCTAACGCTATCTCTAACCCTTACCCTTACACTAACCCTAATCCTAACCGTAACCCTAACCCTAACCCTTACCCTTACCCTTACCCTAACCCTAACCCTAACCCGAACTCTAATGCTAACCCTAACCCAAACCCTAACCCTTACCATAACCCTAACCCTAACCCTTAGCCTAACCCTTACCCTAACCCTAACCTTACCCTAACCTTAACCCTAACCCTAACCCTTACCCTTACCCTAACACTAAACCTAACCTTAACCCTAACCTTAACCCTAACCCTAACCCTAATCCTAACCCTTACCCTTACCCTAAACCTAACCCCAAACCTAACCCTAACCCTAACCCTTAACCCTTACCCTTACCCTAACCCTAACCCTAACCCTTACCCTAACCCTAAACCTTACCCTAACCCTAACCATAACCCTAACCCTAACCTTAACCCTAACACTAACCCTTACCCTAACCCTAACCCTAACCCTAACCTCTAACCCTAACCCTAACCCTAAACCTTACCCTTACCCTAACACTAAACCTAACCTTAACCCTAACCTTAACCCCTAACCCTAACCCTAAACCTAACACTAACCATTACCCTATCCCTTACCCTAACTCTAATCCTGAACCTAACCCTAGCCCTAACCCTTACCCTTAACTAACGCTAAACCGAAACCTAACCCTAACCCTAACCCTAACCCTTATCCTTACCCTAACCCTAACCCTAACACTAACCTAAACCTTAACCATAACCCTAAGCCTAACCCTTACCCTAACCCTAACCTTAACCCTAAACCTAACCCTAAACCTTGCCCTTACCCTAACCCTAACCCTAAACCTAACCCTAACCCTAACCCTAACCCTACCCCTAAACCTTACCTGTACCCTAACCCTAAGCCTTAAACTTACCCTAACCCTAACCTTAACCCTAACCCTTATCCTTACCGTAAACCTCACTCCAACCTTAACCCTAACCATAAACCTAACCCTAGCCCTAACCCTAACCCTAAACCTAACTGTAACCCTAACCTAACCCTAACCCTAACCCTAACTCTTACCTTTACCCTAACCCTAACCCTAAACTTAACCCTAAACCTAACACTAACCATAACCCTAACCCTTACCCTAACCCTAATTCTGAACCTAACCCTAGCCCTAACCCTTACCCTTAACTAACGCTAAACCAAAACCTAACCCTAACACTAACCCTAACCCTAACTCTAACCCTTACCCTTACCGTAACCCTAACCCTAACCTTAACCCTAACCCTAACCCTAACACTTACCCTTACCCTAAATCTAACCCTAAGTTTTACTCTAAACCTAAGACTAACCCTGAAAGTTAACCCTAACCCTAATCCTAACCATACCCTAAACCTAACCCTAACCCTAACCCTAACCTCTAACCCTAACCCTTACCCTAACCCTAACCCTAAACCTAACCCTTACCCTTACCCTGAACCTAACCCTACCTCTAACCCTAACCCTAACCCTATCCCTTAACCTAACCCTAACCCTAACCCTTAGCCTAACTCTAACCCTAACCCTAAGCCTACCCCTAAACCTATCCCTACCCCTAACCCTTGCCCTTACCCTAACCCTAACCCTAACACTAACCGTAACCTTAACCCTAACCCTAACCCTACATCTAACCGTAACCCCAACCCTAAACCAAATCCTTACCCTAACCCTAACCCTAACTCTTAGCCCAACCCTAACCCTAACCATAACCTTAACCCTAACACTAACCCTAACCCTTACCCTTACCCTAACCCTAACCCTAACCCTAACCCTTACTCTTACCCTAACCCTAACCCAAAACCTAATCCTAACCCTAACCCTAACCCTAACCCTTATCCTAACCCTAACCCTAACACTAACCCTAAC
>JANJXV010000048.1:2945000-2965000 GCA_024803745.1 Megascapheus bottae
CTACCCTAACCCCAACCCTAACCCTAATCCTTACCCTAACCCTAACCCTAACCCTTAGCCTAACCCTAACCCTAAACAAAAACTTAACCCTAACCCTAACCCTTACCCTTACCCTAACCCTAACCCTAACCCTAACCCTTACTCTTACCCTAACCCTAACCCCAAACCTAACCCTAATCCTAACCTTAACCCTAACCCTAACCCTCACCCTAAACCTTACCCTTACCCTAACCCTAACCCTAAACCTAACCCTAACCCTAACCCTAACCTAAACATTACCCGTACGATAAACCTAATCCTAACTCTAAACCTTACCCTTTCCCTAACCCTAAACCAAAACCTAACCCTAACCCTAAACCTTACCCTTACCCTTACCTTAACCCTAACCCTAACCCTAAACTTAACCCTAAACCTAACACTAGCCATAACCATAACCCTTACCCTAACCCTAACCCTGAACCTAACCCTAGCCCTAACCCTTACCCTTAACTAACGCTAAAGCGAAACCTAACCCTAACTCTAACCCTAACCCTAACCCTAACCCTTGCCCTAACCCTAAACCTAACACTAATCCTAACCCTAACCCTAACCGTAACCGCAAACCTAACCCTAACCCTAACCCTAACCCTTACCCTACCCTAACCCTAACCCTAACCCTAAACCAACATTTTGCGCTAACCCTAACCTTAACCCTAACCCTAACCCTTACCCTTAACCTAATTCTAAACTTAACCCCAAACCTAAACCCAACCCTAAACCTAACCCTAACACCTACCCTTACCCTAACACTAAACCTAACCCTAACCCTAACACTTACCCTTACCCTAAACCTAACCCTAACCCTAACCCTAAATTTTACCCTAAACCTAAGCCTAACCCTGAAACTAACCCTAACCCTAATCCTAACCATACCCTAAACCTCAACCTAACCCTAACCCTAACCCCTAACCCTAACCTTTACCCTAACCCTAACCCTAACCCTAACCCTAACCCTTACCCTGAACCTAACCCTACCTCTAACCCTAACCCTAACCCTAACCCTTAACCTAACCCAAGCCTTACCCTTAGCCTAACTCTAACCCTAACCCTACGCCTAACCCTAACATTATCCCTACCCCTAACCCTTGCCCTTACCCTAACCCTAACCCTAACACTAACAGTAACCTTAAACCTAACTCTAAAACTTACTCTAACCCTAACCCTTACCCTTTCCCTAAACTTAACCCTAAACCTAACCCTTACCTTTACCCTAAACTTAACCCTAAACCTAACCCTTACCCTTACCCTAACCCTAACCCTAACCCTAACCCTTACCCTAACAATAAGTCGAACTCTTAGCCTTACACTAACCCTAACCCTAAACCCTACCCTACCCCTAACCCTAACCCTTACCCTAACACTAACACTTACCCTAATCCCTAACCGTAACCCTAACCCTAAAGCTCACCCTAACAGTAATCCTAACCCTAACTCTAACCCTTAGCCTTACAATAACCCTAACCCTAACAATAACCCTTACCCTAACCCTAACACTTACCCTGACCCCTAACCCTAACCCTTACCCTAACCCTAAACCTAATGCTAACCCCTAACACTAACCCATACCCTAACGCTCACCCTAACCCTAACACTAACCCTTACCCTAATCCTAACCCTAACCCTTACCCTAACCCTAACCCCTACCCTAACCCTTATCCTAAACCTAAACCTAACCCCTAACTCTAACCTTTACCCTAACCCTAACCCTAACCCTAACCCTTACCCTTACCCTAACCCTAACCCTAACTCTAACCCTAACCCTAACCCAAACCCTAACCCTTACCCTAACCCTAACCCTAACCTTAACCCTAACCCTAACCCTAACCCTAACACTTTCCCTTACCCTAACCCTAACCCTAACCCTAACACTAACTTAAACCATAACCGTAAACCTAACCCTAAACCTTACCCTAACCCTAAACTTAACCCTAACCCTAAACCTTGCCCTTACCCTAACCCTAACCTCAAACCTAACCCTAACCCTAACCCTAACCCTAAACCTTACCTGTACCCTAAACCTAATACTAACCCTAACCCTAAGCCTTAAACTTACCCTAACCCTAACCTTAACCCTAACCCTAACTTTAACCCTAACCCTAATCCTAACCCTAAAACTTACCCTAACACTAAACCTAACCCTAACCCTTCCCCGTACCCTAACCCTAACCCTAACCTTAATGCTAACCCTAACACTAACGCTAGCCCAAAACCTTACCCTAACACTAAACCTAACCCTTATCCTTACCCTAACCCTAAGCCCAACACAAAACCTTACACTTTCCCTAACCCTAACCCTAACCCTAACGTTAATGGTAACCCTAACCCTAACCCTAACCCTAACCCTAACCATAACCCTAATCCTTAACCCTAACCCTATCCCTAACATTAACCCTGACCCCTAAACCTCACCCTAACCCTTACCCTTACCCTTACCCTAACCCTAAACTTATCCCTAAACCTAACACTTACCCTAACCCTAACCCTAACCCTAACCCTAATCCTAATCCTTACCTTTACCCTAACAATAACCCTAACCCTTATCCTTAACCTAACCCTAACCCTAACCTTAATGCTAACCCTAACACTAACCCTAACACTTACCGTAACTCTAACCCTAATCCTTACCCTAACCCCAACCCTAACCCTAATCCTAACCCTTACCCTTTCCCTAACCCTAACCCTAACGATAAACATAAGCCTAAACCTAAACCTTACCCTTACCCTAACCCTTACACTAACATTAACACTAAACCTTACCCTCACCCTAACCCTAACCCTAAACCTAACCCTATCCCTAACACTAAAGCTTACCCGTACCCTAAACCTAATCCTAACCCTAACCCTAAGCATTAAACTTAACCTAACCCTAACCTTAACCCTAACCATAACTTTAACCCTAATCCTAACCCTAACCATAACCCTGACCGTTATCCTAACCCTAACCCTAAACCTAACCTAACCCTAACACTAACTCTAACCCTTACCCTAACCCTAACCCTAAACTTCACCCTTACCCTTACTCTAACCCTAACACTAAACCTAACCCTAACCCTAACCCCTAACCCTAACCCATACCCTTATTCTATCCCTAACCCTAACCCTAACCCTAACACTTACCCTACCCCTAAACCTAACCCTATACCTATCCCTAACCCTAATCCTAACCCTTACCCTAATCCTAACGCTAACACTAACCATTACCCTAACACTTACCATTACCCTAAACCTAACCCTAACCCATACACTAATTCTAACCCTAAGCCTAACCTTAACCGCTAATCCTAACCCTAACACTAACCCTAACACTTATCCTTACCCTAATCCTAACCCTAACTCTAACCCTAACCCTAACCCTAACCCTAACCCTAACCCTTACCCTCACCCTAACCCTAACCCTAACACCTAACCCTAACCCTTACCCTATACCTAAACCTAACCCTAACAATAACCCTAACACTTACCCTAACCCGAACCCTAACCCAAACCTTAACCCCAAACCTAAACCTAAACCTAACCCTAACCCTAACTCTTAAACTTATCCTAAACCTAACGCTAACCCTAACTCTAACGCTAACACTTACCCTTGCCCTAACACTAACCCTAACCCTAACCCTTACCGTAACCATAACCCTAACCCTAACCCTTACACTAACCCTAACCCTTATCCTAACCCTAACCATAACCCTAACCTTAACGCCAAACCCTAACCCTAACCCTTACCCTTACTCTAACCCTAAACCAAACCCTAACACTAACCTAACTTTAACCCTAACCCTAACCCTAACCCTTACCCTAACCCTAAACCTAACCCTAACCCTTACCATTACCCTAACACTACCCCTAACCCTAACCTTAATCCTAAACCTAACCCTAACATTAATCCTAACCCGTACCCTTACCCTACCCCTAAACCTAACCCTAACCCCTAAGCCTGACCCTAACCCTAAACCTTACCCTTACCCTAAATCTAAACTTAACCCTAACCCGAACCCTAACCCTAACCCTAACCTTAAACTAAACCGAATCCTAACCCTAACCCTAACACTAACCCTCACCCTTTCCCTTACTCTAACGCTAACACTAAACCTAACCCTAACAATAACACCTAACCCTAACCCTTACCCTTATTCTATCCCTAACACTAACCCTAACCTAACACTTAAACTACCCCTAAACCTAACCATAAACCTAACCCTAACCCTAACCCTAAACCTTGCCCTAACCCTAACGCTAACCCTAACCATAACCTTAACACTTACCCTTGCCCTAACCCTAACCCTAACCCATACACTAATTCTAACCCTAAGCCTAACCTTAACCCCTTATCCTAACCCTAACCCTAACACTTACCCTTACCCTAACCCTAATCATAACTCTAAACCTAACCCTAACCCTAACCCTTACACTCGCCCTAACCCTAACCCTAACCCTAACACCTAACCCTAACCCTTACCCTAACCCTAAACCTAACCATAACCCTAACCCTAACCCCTAACCCTAAACCTTACCCTAACGCTAACCCTAACCCTAACCCTTTCCCTAACCCTAACCCTAATCCTTACACTAACCCTAACCCTAACCCTAAACCTAACCCTAAACCTTGCCCTAAACCTAACCCTAACCCTAACACTTACCATTACCCTAACCCTAACCCTAACCTTAATGCTAACCCTAACCCTAACCTAACCATAACCTTTACCCTAACCCTAAGTCTAACACTTATCCTTACACTAAAACTAACCCTAAACCTAACCTTTACAATTTCCCTAACCCTAACCCTAACCCTAAACCTAAACCTTACCCTTATCCCTTACCAAAACCCTAACCCTAACCCTAACCCTAACCCTAACCCTTACCCTAACCCTATACCTAACCCTAACCCTAACCCTAACCCTAAGCCTAACCGTAAACCTAACCCTAACCCTAACCCTTACGCTTACCCTAACCCTAAACCTAACCCTAACCCTAACCCTAACCCTAACTCTTACCCTTACCCTAAGCCTAACCCTAACCCTTACCCTTACCCTAACCCTAACCCTAACCTTAATGCTGACCCTAATCCTAACGATAACCCCAACCCTTAACCTAACCCTTAACCTAACCCTTATCCTTACCCTACCCTAACCCTAACCCTAATCCTTAACCTTTACCTAACTCTAAACCTACCCCTAACTTTAATGCTAACCCTAAACCTAAACCTAACCCTAACCCTAACCCTAATCCTTACGCTAACCCTAATCGTTACCCTAACCCTAACCCTAACCCTTACCCTTACCCTAACCCTAACCCTAACCTTAACCCTAACGCTAAACCTAAACCTAACCCTAATCCTAACTCTTAAAATTACCCTAACCCTAACGCGAACCCTTACACTAACCCTAACACTTACCCTTGCCCTAAACCTAACCCTAACCCTAACCCTTATTGTAACCCTAACCCTAACGCTAACCCTAACCCTTACACTAACCCTAACCCTAACCCTAACCCCTATCCCCAACCCTTATCCTAAATCTAACAATAACCCCTAACCCCAACCCTTACCCTAACCCTAACCGTAACCCTAACCCTAACCCTTACCCTTACCATAACCCTAACCCTAACTCTAACCCTAACCCTAAGCCAAACCCTAACCCTTAACCAAACCCTAACCCTAACCCTTAGCCTAACCCTAACCATCACCCTAACCTTAACCCTAACCCTACCCGAAACACTTACCCTTACTCTAACCCTAAACCTAACCCTAACACTAACCCTAAATTTAACCCTAACCCTAACCCTTACACTAACCCTAACCCTAACCTTAATCCTAAACCTAACCCTAACATTAATCCTAACCTGTACCCTTACCCTACCCCTAACCCTAACCCTTACCCTTACCCTAAACCTAACCCTAAACCTAACACTAACCCTAACCCTAATCATAACCCTAACCCTAACCTTAAACCTAACCCTAACCCTATCCCTAACCCTAACACTTACCCTTACCCTAACCCTACTCCTAACCCTAACCTTTACCCTAACCCTAACCCTTACGCTAACCCTAACCACAAACCTAACCCTAACCCTAACACTTACCCTAACCCTAACCGTAACCCTAACCCTAACCCTAACACTAACACTAACCCTAACCCTTACCCTAAGCCTAACCATAAACCTAACCCTAACCCTAACCCTTACCCTTACCCTAACCCTAAACCTAACCCAAATCCAAACCCTAAGACTAATCCTTACATTAACCCTAACCCTAAACCTAAACCTTACTCTTATACTAACCCTTACCATAACCCTAACGCTAACTCTAACCCTAAACCTAACCCTAACCTTAATGCTAACCCTAACCCTAACGCTAGCCCTAAACCTTACCCTAACCCTAAACCTAACCCTTATCCTTACCCTAACCCTAACCTTAACCCTAACCCTAACCCTTACACTTTCCCTAACCCTAACCCTAACCCTAACCTTAATGGAAACCCTAACCCTAACCCTAACCCTAACCCTAATCCTTACCCTAACCCTAACCCTTACCCTAACCCTAAATCTAACCCTAACCATTACCCTTACCCTAACACTAACTCTAACCCTAACCCTTACTCTTACCCTAACCATAACCCCAAACCTAACCCTAACCCTAACCTTAACCCTAACCCTAACCATAACCATAACCCCAAACCTAACCCTAACCCTAACCATAACCCTAACACTTACCCTTACCCTAACCCTAACCCTAACCCATACACTAATTCTAACCCTAAGCCTACCCTTAACCGCTAATCCTAACCCTAACCCTAACACTGACCCTTACCCTAACCCTAACCATAACTCTAAACCTAACCCTAACCCTAACCCTTACCCTCGCGCTAACCCTAACCCTAACCCTAACACCTAAGCCTAACCCTTACCCTAACCCTAAACCTAACCCTAACCCTAACCCCTAACACTAAACCTTACCCTAACCCTAACCCTTACCCTAACCCTAACCCTAATCCTTACACTAACCCTAAACCTAACCCTAAACCTAACCCTAAACCTTGCCCTAACCCTAACCCTAACCCTAACCCTTACCCTTTCCCTAACCTAACCCTAACCCTAACCCTAACCTTAACCCTAACCCTAACCCTAACCGTAACCCTTACCCTTAGCCTAACCCTAACCCTTCCTCTAACCCTCACCCCAGCCCTAACCCTAACCCTTACCCTAACCCTAACCCTAACCCTTAGCCTAACCCTAACCCTAACCCTAAACTTAACCCTAACCCTAAACCTAACGCTAACCCTACCCTAACCCTAACACTTACCCTAACCTGAACCCTAACCCAAACCTTAACCCCAAACCTAAACCTAAACCTAACCCTAATCCTAACTCTTAAAATTACCCTAACCCTAACGCGAACCCTTACACTAACCCTAACAATTACCCTTGCCCTAACCCTAACCCTAACCCTAACCCTTATTGTAACCCTAACCCTAACGCTAACCCTAACCCTTACACTAACCCTAACCCTAACCCTAACCCCTATCCCCAACCCTTATCCTAAATCTAACAATAACCCCTAACCCCAACCCTTACCCTAACCCTAACCGTAACCCTAACCCTAACCCTTACCCTTACCATAACCCTAACCCTAACTCTAACCCTAACCCAAACCCTAACCCTTAACCAAACCCTAACCCTAACCCTTAGCCTAACCCTAACCATCACCCTAACCTTAACCCTAACCCTACCCGTAACACTTACCCTTACTCCAACCCTAAACCTAACCCTAACACTAACCCTAAATTTAACCCTAACCCTAACCCTTACACTAACCCTAACCCTAACCCTAACCCTTACTCTTAACCTAACCTTAACCCTAACCCTAACCTTTATCCTAAACCTAACCCTAACATTAATCCTAACCTGTACCCTTACCCTACCCCTAACCCTAACCCTTACCCTTACCCTAACCATAACCCTAAACCTAACACTAACCCTAACCCTAATCCTAACCCTAACCCTAACCTTAAACCTAACCCTAACCCTAACCCTAACACTTACCCTAACCCTAACCGTAACCCTAACCCTAACCCTAACACTAACACTAACCCTAACCCTTACCCTAAGCCTAACCATAAACCTAACCCTAACCCTAACCCTTACCCTTACCCTAACCCTAAACCTAACCCAAATCCAAACCCTAAGACTAATCCTTACATTAACCCTAACCCTAAACCTAAACCTTACTCTTATCCTAACCCTTACCATAACCCTAACCCTAACTCTAACCCTAAACCTAACCCTAACATTAATGCTAACCCTAACCCTAACGCTAGCCCTAAACCTTACCCTAACCCTAAACCTAACCCTTATCCTTACCCTAACCCTAACCTTAAACCTAACCCGAACCCTTACACTTTCCCTAACCCTAACCCTAAACCTAACCTTAATGGAAACCCTAACCCTAACCCTAACCCTAACCCTCATCCTTACCCTAACCCTAACCCTAACCCTAACCCTCATCCTTACCCTAACCCTAACCCTAACCCTAAACATTACCCTTACCCTAACACTAACTCTAACCCTAACCCTTACTCTTACCCTAACCATAACCCCAAACCTAACCCTAACCCTAACCTTAACCCTAACCCTAACCATAACCATAACCCCAAACCTAACCCTAACCCTAACCATAACCCTAACACTTACCCTTACCCTAACCCTAACCCTAACCCATACACTAATTCTAACCCTAAGCCTAACCTTAACCGCTAATCCTAACCCTAACCCTAACACTGACCCTTACCCTAACCCTAACCATAACTCTAAACCTAACCCTAACCCTAACCCTTACACTCGCGCTAACCCTAACCCTAACCCTAACACCTAAGCCTAACCCTTACCCTTACCCTAACCCTAAACCTAACCCTAACCCTAACCCCTAACACTAAACCTTACCCTAACCCTAACCCTTACCCTAACCCTAACCCTAATCCTTACACTAACCCTAAACCTAACCCTAAACCTAACCCTAAACCTTGCCCTAACCCTAACCCTAACCCTAACCCTTACCCTTTCCCTAACCTAACCCTAACCCTAACCCTAACCTTAACCCTAACCCTAACCCTAACCCTAACACTTACCCTTAGCCTAATCCTATACCTAACCCTAACCCTAACCCTAACCCTAAGCCTAACCGTAAACCTAACCCTAACCCTAACCCTTACGCTTACCCTCACCCTAAACCTACCCTAACCCTAACCCTAACCCTAACCCTAACCCTTACCCTTACCCTAACCCTAACCCTAACCCTTACCCTTACCCTAACCCTAACCCTAACCTTAATGCTGAACCTAAACCTAACGATAACCAAAACCCTTAACCTAACGCTAAACCTAACCCTTATCCTTACCCTAGCCTAACCCTATCCCTAACCCTTAACCTTTACCTAACCCTAAATCTACCCCTAACCTTAATGCTAACCCTAACCCTAACCCTAACCCTAACCCTAATCCTTCCCTAACCCTAATCCTTACCCTAACCCTAACCCTAACCCTAAACCTTACCCTTACCCTAAACCTAACCCTTCCTCTAACCCTAACCCCAACCCTAACCCTAACCCTAACCCTAACCCTAACCCTCAGCCTAACCCTAACCCGTACCCTAACCTTAACCCTAATCCTAAACCTAACGCTAACCCTACCCTACCCTAACACTTACCCTACACTGAACGCTAACCCAAACCTTAACCCCAAACCTAAACCTAAACCTAACCCTAATCCTAACTCTTAAATTTAACCTCACCCTAATGCGAACCCTTACACTAACCCTAACACTTACCCTTGCCCTAACCCTAACCCTAACCCTAACCCTTATCGTAACCCTAACCCTAACGCTAACCCTAACCCTTACACTAACCCTAACCCTAACCCTAACCCCTATCCCCAACCCTTATCCTAAAACTAACCCTAACCCCTAACCCCAACCATTACCCTAACCCTAACCATAACCCTAACCCTTACCCTTACCATAACCCTAACCCTAACTCTAACCCTAACCCTAACCCAAACCCTAACCCTTAACCAAACCCTAACCTTAACCCTAACCCTAACCCTTACCCTAAGCCTACCCCTAAACCTAACCCTAACCCTAACCCTTACCCTTACCCTAACCCTAAACCTAACCCTAATCCAAACCCTAAGACTAATCCTTACCCTAACCCTAAACCTAACCCTAAACCTTACCCTTATCCTAACCCTTACCCATACCCTAACCCTAACCCTAACCTTAATGCTAACCCTAAACCTAACGCTAGCCCTAAACCTTACCCTAACCCTAAACCTAACCCTTATCCTTACCCTAACCCTAACCCTAACCCTAACCCTTACCCTTTCCCTAACCCTAACCCTAACCCTAACCTTAATTGGAACCCTAACCCTCACCCTAACCCTAACCCTTACCCTTACCCTAACCCTAACCCTAACCCTAACCCTTACTCTTACCCTAACCATAACCCCAAATCTAACCCCAAACCTTACCCTAACCCTAACCTTAACCCTAACCCTAACCCTAACGCTAACCCTAAACCTTACCCGTACCCAAAACCTAATCCTAACCCTAACCCTAAGCATTAAACTTACCCTAAACCTAACCTTAACGCTAACCGTAATTTAACCCTAATCCTAACCCTAACCATAATCCTTACCCTTACCCTAACCCTAACCGTAAACCTAACCTAACCCTAACCCTTACACTAACCCTAACCCTAACCCTAACCCCTATCCCCAACCCTTATCCTAAAACTAACCCTAACCCCTAACCCCAACCATTACCCTAACCCTAACCATAACCCTAACCCTTACCCTTACCATAACCCTAACCCTAACTCTAAACCTAACCCTAACACAAACCCTAAACCTTAACCAAACCCTAACCTTAACCCTAACCCTAACCCTTACCCTAAGCCTACCCCTAAACCTAACCCTAACCCTAACCCTTACCCTTACCCTAACCCTAAACCTAACCCTAATCCAAACCCTAAGACTAATCCTTACCCTAACCCTAAACCTAACCCTAAACCTTACCCTTATCCTAACCCTTACCCATACCCTAACCCTAACCCTAACCTTAATGCTAACCCTAAACCTAACGCTAGCCCTAAACCTTACCCTAACCCTAAACCTAACCCTTATCCTTACCCTAACCCTAACCCTAACCCTAACCCTTACCCTTTCCCTAACCCTAACCCTAACCCTAACCTTAATTGGAACCCTAACCCTCACCCTAACCCTAACCCTTACCCTTACCCTAACCCTAACCTTAACCCTTACTCTTACCCTAACCATAACCCCAAATCTAACCCCAAACCTTACCCTAACCCTAACCTTAACCCTAACCCTAACCCTAACGCTAACCCTAAACCTTACCCGTACCCAAAACCTAATCCTAACCCTAACCCTAAGCATTAAACTTACCCTAAACCTAACCTTAACGCTAACCGTAATTTAACTCTAATCCTAACCCTAACCATAATCCTTACCCTTACCCTAACCCTAACCGTAAACCTAACCTAACCCTAACCCTAACTCTAACCCTAAGCCTTACCCTAACCGTAACCCTAACCTTTACCCTAACCCTAACCCTAAACCTAACCCTAACCCTAAATCTAACCTTAACCCTAAACCTTACCCTAACCCTAACCCTAACCCTTAGCCTAACCCTAACCCTAACCCTAACCCTAATCCTTACCCTTACCCTAACCATAACCCTAACCCTTACCTTATCCTAATCCTAACCCTAACCCTAAACCTAACATTAATACTACCCCTTACCCTTACACTAACCCTAACCCTATCCCTCACCCTTACCCTTACCCTAACCCTAACCCTAAACCTAACACTAACCCTAACACTAACCCTAAACCTAACCATAAACCTAACACTACCCTTAACCCTAAACCTAACCCTTACCCTAACCCTAACCCCAAACCTAACCCTAAGCCTAACCCTAAACCTAAACCTTACCCTAACCCTAACCCTAACCCTCACCCTTAAACTAACCCTAACCCTAACCCTTACCCTAACCCTAACCCTAACCCTAACACCTAACCCTAACCCTAACCCTAAACCTTACCCTTACCATAACCCTGAACCTAAACTTAACCCTAACCCTAAACCTAAAACTAACCCTAACCCTAACCTTAACACTGAACCTAATCCTAAACCTAACCCTAACCCTAAACCTCACCATACCCTTACTCTAACCCTAACACTAAACCTAACCCTAACCCTAACCCCTAACCCTAACCCTTACCCTTACTCTATCCCTAACCCTAACCCTAACCCTAACACTTGGCCTACCCCTAAACCTAACCATAAACCTAACCCTAACCCTAACCCTAACCCTTGCCCTAACCCTAACGCTAACCCTAACCGTAACCCTAACACTTAACCTTACCCTAACCCTAAACCTAACCCTAAACCTTACCCTTACCTTAACCCTAACCCTAACCCTTACCCTAACCCTAACCGTAACCCTAACCCTAACCCTAACCCTAACCCTAACACTAACCCTAACCCTAACCCTTACCCTAAGCCTAACCCTAAACATAACCCTAACCCTAACCCTTACCCTTACCCTAACCCTAAACCTAACCCTAATCCAAACCCTAAGACTAATCCTTACCCTAACCCTAAACCTAAACCTAAACCTTACCCATATCCTAACCCTTACCCATACTCTAACCCTAACCCTAACCTTAATGCTAACCCTAAACCTTACACTAGCCCTAAAACTTACCCTAACCCTAACCCTAACCCTTATCCTTACCCTAACCCTAACCCTAACCGTAACCCTAACCCTTACCCTTTCCCTAACCCTAACCCTACCCCTAACCTTAATGGGAACTCTAACCCTAACCCTAACCCTAACACTAATCCTTACACTAACCCTAACCGTTACCCTAACCCTAACCCTAACTCTAACCCTTACCCTTACCCTAACCCTAACCCTAACCCTAACCCTTACTTTTACCCTAACCATAACCCCAAACCTAACCCCAAACCTTACCCTAACCCTAAACTTAACCCTAACCCTAACCCTAAACCTTCCCCGTACCCAAAACCTAATCCTAACCCTAACCCTAAGCATTAAACTTACCCTAAACCTAAACTTAACGCTAACCCTAACTTTAACCCTAATACTAACCCTAACCATAATCCTTACCCTTACCCTAACCCTAACCGTAAACCTAACCTAACCCTAACCCTAACTCTAACCCGAAGCCTTACCCTAACTCTAACCCTAACCCTAACCTTTACTCTAACCCTAACCCTAAATCTAACCCTAACCCTAATCCTTACCCTAACCCTAACCGTAATCCTTAGCCTAACCCTAACCCTAACCCTAACCCTAACCCTAACCTTAACCCTAACCCTAATCCTTACCCTTACCCTAACCCTAACCCTAACCCTTACCTTATCCTAATCCTAACCCTAACCCTAAACCTAACATTAATACTAACCCTTACCCTTACACTAACCCTAACCCTATCCCTCACCCTTACCCTTACCCTAACCCTAACCCTAAACCTAACACTAACCCTAACACTAACCCTAAACCTAACCATAAACCTAACACTAACCTTAACCCTAACCCTAACCCTAACCCTAACCCTAACCCTCACCCTTAAACTAACCCTAACCCTAACCCTAAACTTAACCCTAACCCTAAACCTAACACTAACCCTAACCCTAACCTAAACACTAAACCTAATCCTCACCCTAACCCTAACCCTAAACCTCACCGTACCCTTACTCTAACCCTAACACTAAGCCTAACCCTAACCCCTAACCCTAACCCTTACCCTTACTCTATCCCTAACCCTAACCCTAACCCTAACACTTGGCCTACCCCTAAACCTAACCATAAACCTAACCCTAACCCTAACCCTAACCCTTGCCCTAACCCTAATGCTAACCCTAACCGTAACCCTAACACTTAACCTTACCCTAACCCTAACCCTAACCCTTACCCTTACCCTAACCCTAACCCTAACCTTAATGCTGACCCTAAACCTAACGCTAACCCCAACACTTAACCTAAACCTAACCCTTATCCTTACACTAACCCTAACCCTAACCCTAACCCTAACCCTAACACTAATCCTTACACTTACCCTAACCCTTGCCCTAACCCTAACCCTAACCCTAACCCTTACCCTTACCCTAACCCTAAACCTAACCCTAATCCAAACCCTAAGACTAATCCTTACCCTAACCCTAAACCTAACCCTAAACCTTACACTTATCCTAACACTTACCCATACCCTAACCCTAACCCTAACCTTAATGCTAACCCTAATCCTAACGCTACACCTAAACCTTACCCTAACACTAACCCTAACCCTTAGCCTAACCCTTCCCCTAACCCTAACCCTAACCCTTACTCTTACCGTAACCCTAACCCCAAACCTAACCCTAACCCTAACCTTAACCCTAACCCTAACCCTAACCCTAAACCTTACCCTTACCCTAACCCTAACCCTAAACCTAACACTAAACCTAACCCTAACCCAAACCTTAACCCCAAACCTAAACCTAAACCTAACCCTAACTCTTAAAATTACCCTAACCCTAACGCTAACCCTAACACTAAACCTAACACTTACCCTTGCCCTAACCCTAACGCTAACCATAACCCTCACAATAACCCTAACCCTAACCCTAACCCCTATCCCCAACTCTTATCCTAAATCAAACACTATCCCCTAACCCCAACCATACCCTAACCCTAACCCTAACCCTTACCCTTACCATAAACCTAACTCTAACTCTAACCCTAACCCTAACCCAAACCCTAACACTTAACCTAACCCTAACCCTAACCCTTAGCCTAAGCCTAACCGTAACCCTAAACTTAACCCTAACCCTAACACTTACCCTTACTCTAACCCTAAACCTAGCCCTAACACTAAACCTAATCTTAACCCTAACCCTAACCCTTACCCTAAACCTAACCCTAAACCTAACCCTTACACTTACCCTAACCGTAACCCTAAATTTAATCCTAAACCTAACCCTAACATTAATCCCAACCCGTACCCCTACCCTACCCATAACCCTAACCCTTACCCTAACACTAACCCTAACCTAACCCTAACCCTAACCCAAACCCTAACCCTTAACATAACACTAACCCTAAACCTTAGCCTTACCCTAACCATAACCTTAAACTTAACCCTAACCCTAACCCTAACCCTAACACGTACCCTTACTCTAACCCTAAACCTAACCCTAACACTAAACCTAACCTTAACCCTAACCCTAACCCTAACCCTTACCCTGAACCTAACCCTAACCCTAACCCTTACCCTTACCCTAACCCTAACCCTAACCTTAATCCTAAACCTAACCCTAACATTAATCGTAACCCGTACCCTTACCCTACCCCTAACCCTAACCCTTACCCTTACCCTAACCCTAACCCTAAACCTAACACTAACCCTAATCCTAATCCTAACCCTAAACCTAACCCTAACCCTAACCCTAACACTTACCCTTACCCTAACCCTACGACTAACCCTAACCTTTACCCTAAACCTAACCCTTACCCTAACCCTAACCACAAACCTAACCCTAACCCTAACCCTAACCCTTACCCTAACCCTAACCGTAACCCTAACCCTAACACCAACCCTAACCCTAACCCTTACCCTAAGCCTAACCCTAAACCTAACCCTAACCCTAACCCTTACCCTTACCCTAACCCTAAACCTAACCCTAATCCAAACCCTAAGACTAATCCTTACCCTACCCTAAACCCAACCCTAAACCTTAACCTTATCCTAACCCTTACCCATACCCTAACCCTAACCCTAAACTTAATGCTAACCCTAACCTAACGCTAGCCCTAAATCTTACCCTAACCCTAACCCTAACCCTTATCCTTACCCTAACCCTAACCCTAACCGTAACCCTAACCCTTACCCTTTCCCTGACCCTAACCCTAACCCTAACCTTAATGGGAACCCTAACCCTAACCCTAACCCTAATCCTTACCTAACCCTAACCGTTACCCTAACCCTAACCCTAACCCTAACCCTTACCCTTTCCCTAACCCTAACCCTAACCCTAACCCTTACTCTTACCCCAACCATAACCCAAAACCTAACCCCAAACCTTACCCTAACCCTAACCTTAACCCTAACCCTAACCCTAACCCTAACCGTAAACCTTACCCGAACCCAAAACCTAATCCTAACCCTAACCCTAAGCATTAAACTTACCCTAAACCTAACCTTAACGCTAACCCTAACTTTAACCCTAATCCTAACCCTAACCATAATCCTTACCCTTACCCTAACCCTAACCGTAAATCTAACCTAACCCTAACCCTAACTCTAACCCTAAGCCTTACCCTAACTCTAACCCTAACCGTAACCCTAACCTTTCCCCTAACCCTAACCCTAACCCTAAACCTAACCCTAACCCTAAATCTAACCCTAACCCTAACCCTTACCCTAACCCTAACCATAACCCTTAGCCTAAACCTAACCCTAACCCTAAACCTAACATTAATACTAACCCTTACCCTTACACTAACCCTAACCCTATCCCTCACCCTTACCCTTACCCTAACCCTAAACCTAAACCTAACACTAACCCTAACACTAACCCTAAACCTAACCATAAACCTAACACTAACCTTAACCCTAACCCTAACCCTTACCCTAACCCCAAACCTAACCCTAAGCCTAACCCTAAACCTAAACCTTACCCTAACCCTAACCCTAACCCTCACCCTTAAACTAACCCTAACCCTAACCCTTACCCTAACCCTAACCCTAACCCTAACCCTAACCCTAAACCTTACCCTTACCCTAACCCTAACCCTAAACTTAACCCTAACCCTAAACCTAACACTAACCCTAACCCTAACCTTAACACTAAACCTAATCCTAACCCTAACCCTAACCCTAAACCTCACCGTACCCTTACTCTAACCCTAACACTAAACCTAACCCTGACCCTAACCCTAACACTTGGCCTACCCCTAAACCTAACCATAAACCTAACACTAACCCTAACCCTAACCCTTGCCCTAACCCTAACGCTAACCCTAACCATAACCCTAACACTTTACCTTACCCTAACCCTAACCCTAACCCTTACTCTTACCGTAACCCTAACCCCAAACCTAACCCTAACCCTAACCCTAACCCTAACCTTAACCCTAACCCTAACCCTAACCCTAAACCTTACCCTTACCCTAACCCTAACCTTAAAACTAACCCTAACCCTAACCATAAACCTTACCCTTACCCTAACCCTAACGCTAACCCTAACACTAAACCTAACACTTACCCTTGCCCTAACGCTAACGCTAACCCTAACCCTCACAATAACCCTAACCCTAACCCTAACCCCTATCCCCAATCCTTATCCTAAATCAAAACCTAACCCCTAACCCCAACCATACCCTAACCCTAACCCTAACTCTAACCCTTACTCTTACCATAACCCGGACTCTAACACTAACCCTAACCCTAACCCAAACCCTAACCCTTAACCTAACCCTAACCCTAACCGTTAGCCTAACCCTAACCATAACCCTAAACTTAACCCTAACCCTAACCCTAACACTAACACTTACCCTTACTCTAACCCAAAACCTAACCCTAACACTAAACCTAACCTTAACCCTAACCCTAACCCTAACCCTAACCATAACCCATACGTAATTCTAGCCCTAAGCCTAACCCTAACAGCTAATCCAAATCCTAACCCTAACCCTAACACTTACCATTACCCTAACCTAAACCCAACTCTAACCCTAACCCTAACCCTAACCCTAAATCTTAACCCTCACCTTAACCCTAACACTCACCCTAACACCTAACCCTAACCCTTACCCTAACCCTAACCCTAACCCTAACCCCTAACCCTAAACCTTACCCTAACCCTAATCCTAACCCTAACCCTTACCCTAAATCTAACCCTAACCCTAACCCTAATCCTTCCACTAATCCTAACCCTAACCCTAAACCTAACCCTAACCCTTACCCTAACCCTAAGCCTAACCCTAACCCTAACCCTTACCCTTTCCCTAATCTTAACCCTAACCCTAACCCTAACCCTTACACTAACCCTAACCCTAACCCAAAACTCTATCCCTAAAACTTATCCTAAATCTAACCCTAACCCCTAAACCCAACCCTTACTCTAACCCTAACCCTAATCCTAACCCTTACCCTAACCCTAACCCTAACCCTAACTCTAACCCTAACCCTAACCCAAACCCTAACCCTTACCCTAACCCTAACCCTAACCCTTACCCTAACCCTAACCATAACACTAACCTTAACCCTAACCCTAACCCTAACCCTTAGCATAACCCTAACCATAACCCTAACCTTAACCCTAACCCTAACCCTAACCCTAACACTTAGCCTTACTCTAACCCTAAACCTAACCCTAACCCTAACCCTAAACCTTACTCTTAACCTAAACCTAACCCTAAACCTTACCCTAACCCTAACCCTAACCCTAAACCCTAAAGCTAACCCTAACCCTAAACCTTACCCTTACCCTAACCATAAACCTAAAACAAACTCTAACACTAACCCCTAACCCTCACCCTAACCCTAACCCTGTCCTTTACCCTAACCCAAAACTTAAGCCTAAACTGAACACTAACCCTAACCCTAACCCTTACCCTAACACTAACCCTAGAACTAAACCTAACCCTAGCCCTTACTCTTACCCTAACCCTAACCCTAAACCTAACCCTAAACCTAACCCTAACCCTAACACTTACCCTAACCCTAATCCTAACCCTAACCCTTATCCTAACCCTTACCCTGACCCTAACAATAACCCTAACCCTTACCCTTAACCTAACCCTAACCCTAACCTTAATGCTAACCCTAACCCTAACCACAACCCTTACCCTAACCCTAACCCTACCCGAAATCCTTACCCTAACCCCAAACCTAACCCTAACCCTTACCATTTCCCTAACCCTAATCCTAACAATAAACATACCCTAAACCTTACCCTTACCCTTACCCTAACCCTTACAGTAACCCTAACCCTCATCCTTACCATTACTCTAACCCTAACCCTAAACCTAACCCTAATCCTAACCCTAAACCTTAACCGTACTCTAAACCTAATCCTAACCCTAATCCTAAGCATTAAACTTACCCTAACCCTAACCTTAACCCTAACCCTAACTTTAAACCTAATCCTAACCCTAACCATAACCCTTACCCTTACACGAATCCTAACCCTAAACCTAACCTAACCCTAACGCTATCTCTAACCCTTACCCTTACACTAACCCTAATCCTAACCGTAACCCTAACCCTAACCCTTACCCTTACCCTTACCCTAACCCTAACCCTAACCCGAACTCTAATGCTAACCCTAACCCAAACCCTAACCCTTACCATAACCCTAACCCTAACCCTTAGCCTAACCCTTACCCTAACCCTAACCTTACCCTAACCTTAACCCTAACCCTAACCCTTACCCTTACCCTAACACTAAACCTAACCTTAACCCTAACCTTAACCCTAACCCTAACCCTAATCCTAACCCTTACCCTTACCCTAAACCTAACCCCAAACCTAACCCTAACCCTAACCCTTAACCCTTACCCTTAACCTAACCCTAACCCTAACCCTTACCCTAACCCTAAACCTTACCCTAACCCTAACCATAACCCTAACCCTAACCTTAACCCTAACACTAACCCTTACCCTAACCCTAACCCTAACCCTAACCTCTAACCCTAACCCTAACCCTAAACCTTACCCTTACCCTAACACTAAACCTAACCTTAACCTTAACCTTAACCCCTAACCCTAACCCTAAACCTAACACTAACCATTACCCTATCCCTTACCCTAACTCTAATCCTGAACCTAACCCTAGCCCTAACCCTTACCCTTAACTAACGCTAAACCGAAACCTAACCCTAACCCT
>JANJXV010000048.1:2970000-2990000 GCA_024803745.1 Megascapheus bottae
TAACCCTTACCCTAACAATAAGTCGAACTCTTAGCCTTACACTAACCCTAACCCTAAACCCTACCCTACCCCTAACCCTAACCCTTACCCTAACACTAACACTTACCCTAATCCCTAACCGTAACCCTAACCCTAAAGCTCACCCTAACAGTAATCCTAACCCTAACTCTAACCCTTAGCCTTACAATAACCCTAACCCTAACAATAACCCTTACCCTAACCCTAACACTTACCCTGACCCCTAACCCTAACCCTTACCCTAACCCTAAACCTAATGCTAACCCCTAACACTAACCCATACCCTAACGCTCACCCTAACCCTAACACTAACCCTTACCCTAATCCTAACCCTAACCCTTACCCTAACCCTAACCCCTACCCTAACCCTTATCCTAAACCTAAACCTAACCCCTAACTCTAACCTTTACCCTAACCCTAACCCTAACCCTAACCCTTACCCTTACCCTAACCCTAACCCTAACTCTAACCCTAACCCTAACCCAAACCCTAACCCTTACCCTAACCCTAACCCTAACCTTAACCCTAACCCTAACCCTAACCCTAACACTTTCCCTTACCCTAACCCTAACCCTAACCCTAACACTAACTTAAACCATAACCGTAAACCTAACCCTAAACCTTACCCTAACCCTAAACTTAACCCTAACCCTAAACCTTGCCCTTACCCTAACCCTAACCTCAAACCTAACCCTAACCCTAACCCTAACCCTAAACCTTACCTGTACCCTAAACCTAATACTAACCCTAACCCTAAGCCTTAAACTTACCCTAACCCTAACCTTAACCCTAACCCTAACTTTAACCCTAACCCTAATCCTAACCCTAAAACTTACCCTAACACTAAACCTAACCCTAACCCTTCCCCGTACCCTAACCCTAACCCTAACCTTAATGCTAACCCTAACACTAACGCTAGCCCAAAACCTTACCCTAACACTAAACCTAACCCTTATCCTTACCCTAACCCTAAGCCCAACACAAAACCTTACACTTTCCCTAACCCTAACCCTAACCCTAACGTTAATGGTAACCCTAACCCTAACCCTAACCCTAACCCTAACCATAACCCTAATCCTTAACCCTAACCCTATCCCTAACATTAACCCTGACCCCTAAACCTCACCCTAACCCTTACCCTTACCCTTACCCTAACCCTAAACTTATCCCTAAACCTAACACTTACCCTAACCCTAACCCTAACCCTAACCCTAATCCTAATCCTTACCTTTACCCTAACAATAACCCTAACCCTTATCCTTAACCTAACCCTAACCCTAACCTTAATGCTAACCCTAACACTAACCCTAACACTTACCGTAACTCTAACCCTAATCCTTACCCTAACCCCAACCCTAACCCTAATCCTAACCCTTACCCTTTCCCTAACCCTAACTCTAACGATAAACATAAGCCTAAACCTAAACCTTACCCTTACCCTAACCCTTACACTAACATTAACACTAAACCTTACCCTCACCCTAACCCTAACCCTAAACCTAACCCTATCCCTAACACTAAAGCTTACCCGTACCCTAAACCTAATCCTAACCCTAACCCTAAGCATTAAACTTAACCTAACCCTAACCTTAACCCTAACCATAACTTTAACCCTAATCCTAACCCTAACCATAACCCTGACCGTTATCCTAACCCTAACCCTAAACCTAACCTAACCCTAACACTAACTCTAACCCTTACCCTAACCCTAACCCTAAACTTCACCCTTACCCTTACTCTAACCCTAACACTAAACCTAACCCTAACCCTAACCCCTAACCCTAACCCATACCCTTATTCTATCCCTAACCCTAACCCTAACCCTAACACTTACCCTACCCCTAAACCTAACCCTATACCTATCCCTAACCCTAATCCTAACCCTTACCCTAATCCTAACGCTAACACTAACCATTACCCTAACACTTACCATTACCCTAAACCTAACCCTAACCCATACACTAATTCTAACCCTAAGCCTAACCTTAACCGCTAATCCTAACCCTAACACTAACCCTAACACTTATCCTTACCCTAATCCTAACCCTAACTCTAACCCTAACCCTAACCCTAACCCTAACCCTAACCCTTACCCTCACCCTAACCCTAACCCTAACACCTAACCCTAACCCTTACCCTATACCTAAACCTAACCCTAACAATAACCCTAACACTTACCCTAACCCGAACCCTAACCCAAACCTTAACCCCAAACCTAAACCTAAACCTAACCCTAACCCTAACTCTTAAACTTATCCTAAACCTAACGCTAACCCTAACTCTAACGCTAACACTTACCCTTGCCCTAACACTAACCCTAACCCTAACCCTTACCGTAACCATAACCCTAACCCTAACCCTTACACTAACCCTAACCCTTATCCTAACCCTAACCATAACCCTAACCTTAACGCCAAACCCTAACCCTAACCCTTACCCTTACTCTAACCCTAAACCAAACCCTAACACTAACCTAACTTTAACCCTAACCCTAACCCTAACCCTTACCCTAACCCTAACCCTAACCCTAACCCTTACCATTACCCTAACACTACCCCTAACCCTAACCTTAATCCTAAACCTAACCCTAACATTAATCCTAACCCGTACCCTTACCCTACCCCTAAACCTAACCCTAACCCCTAAGCCTGACCCTAACCCTAAACCTTACCCTTACCCTAAATCTAAACTTAACCCTAACCCGAACCCTAACCCTAACCCTAACCTTAAACTAAACCGAATCCTAACCCTAACCCTAACACTAACCCTCACCCTTTCCCTTACTCTAACGCTAACACTAAACCTAACCCTAACAATAACACCTAACCCTAACCCTTACCCTTATTCTATCCCTAACACTAACCCTAACCTAACACTTAAACTACCCCTAAACCTAACCATAAACCGAACCCTAACCCTAACCCTAAACCTTGCCCTAACCCTAACGCTAACCCTAACCATAACCTTAACACTTACCCTTACCCTAACCCTAACCCTAACCCATACACTAATTCTAACCCTAAGCCTAACCTTAACCCCTTATCCTAACCCTAACCCTAACACTTACCCTTACCCTAACCCTAATCATAACTCTAAACCTAACCCTAACCCTAACCCTTACACTCGCCCTAACCCTAACCCTAACCCTAACACCTAACCCTAACCCTTACCCTAACCCTAAACCTAACCATAACCCTAACCCTAACCCCTAACCCTAAACCTTACCCTAACGCTAACCCTAACCCTAACCCTTTCCCTAACCCTAACCCTAATCCTTACACTAACCCTAACCCTAACCCTAAACCTAACCCTAAACCTTGCCCTAAACCTAACCCTAACCCTAACACTTACCATTACCCTAACCCTAACCCTAACCTTAATGCTAACCCTAACCCTAACCTAACCATAACCTTTACCCTAACCCTAAGTCTAACACTTATCCTTACACTAAAACTAACCCTAAACCTAACCTTTACAATTTCCCTAACCCTAACCCTAACCCTAAACCTAAACCTTACCCTTATCCCTTACCCTAACCCTAACCCTAACCCTAACCCTAACCCTTACCCTAACCCTATACCTAACCCTAACCCTAACCCTAACCCTAAGCCTAACCGTAAACCTAACCCTAACCCTAACCCTTACGCTTACCCTAACCCTAAACCTAACCCTAACCCTAACCCTAACCCTAACTCTTACCCTTACCCTAAGCCTAACCCTAACCCTTACCCTTACCCTAACCCTAACCCTAACCTTAATGCTGACCCTAATCCTAACGATAACCCCAACCCTTAACCTAACCCTTAACCTAACCCTTATCCTTACCCTACCCTAACCCTAACCCTAATCCTTAACCTTTACCTAACTCTAAACCTACCCCTAACTTTAATGCTAACCCTAAACCTAAACCTAACCCTAACCCTAACCCTAATCCTTACGCTAACCCTAATCGTTACCCTAACCCTAACCCTAACCCTTACCCTTACCCTAACCCTAACCCTAACCTTAACCCTAACGCTAAACCTAAACCTAACCCTAATCCTAACTCTTAAAATTACCCTAACCCTAACGCGAACCCTTACACTAACCCTAACACTTACCCTTGCCCTAAACCTAACCCTAACCCTAACCCTTATTGTAACCCTAACCCTAACGCTAACCCTAACCCTTACACTAACCCTAACCCTAACCCTAACCCCTATCCCCAACCCTTATCCTAAATCTAACAATAACCCCTAACCCCAACCCTTACCCTAACCCTAACCGTAACCCTAACCCTAACCCTTACCCTTACCATAACCCTAACCCTAACTCTAACCCTAACCCTAAGCCAAACCCTAACCCTTAACCAAACCCTAACCCTAACCCTTAGCCTAACCCTAACCATCACCCTAACCTTAACCCTAACCCTACCCGAAACACTTACCCTTACTCTAACCCTAAACCTAACCCTAACACTAACCCTAAATTTAACCCTAACCCTAACCCTTACACTAACCCTAACCCTAACCTTAATCCTAAACCTAACCCTAACATTAATCCTAACCTGTACCCTTACCCTACCCCTAACCCTAACCCTTACCCTTACCCTAAACCTAACCCTAAACCTAACACTAACCCTAACCCTAATCATAACCCTAACCCTAACCTTAAACCTAACCCTAACCCTATCCCTAACCCTAACACTTACCCTTACCCTAACCCTACTCCTAACCCTAACCTTTACCCTAACCCTAACCCTTACGCTAACCCTAACCACAAACCTAACCCTAACCCTAACACTTACCCTAACCCTAACCGTAACCCTAACCCTAACCCTAACACTAACACTAACCCTAACCCTTACCCTAAGCCTAACCATAAACCTAACCCTAACCCTAACCCTTACCCTTACCCTAACCCTAAACCTAACCCAAATCCAAACCCTAAGACTAATCCTTACATTAACCCTAACCCTAAACCTAAACCTTACTCTTATACTAACCCTTACCATAACCCTAACGCTAACTCTAACCCTAAACCTAACCCTAACCTTAATGCTAACCCTAACCCTAACGCTAGCCCTAAACCTTACCCTAACCCTAAACCTAACCCTTATCCTTACCCTAACCCTAACCTTAACCCTAACCCTAACCCTTACACTTTCCCTAACCCTAACCCTAACCCTAACCTTAATGGAAACCCTAACCCTAACCCTAACCCTAACCCTAATCCTTACCCTAACCCTAACCCTTACCCTAACCCTAAATCTAACCCTAACCATTACCCTTACCCTAACACTAACTCTAACCCTAACCCTTACTCTTACCCTAACCATAACCCCAAACCTAACCCTAACCCTAACCTTAACCCTAACCCTAACCATAACCATAACCCCAAACCTAACCCTAACCATAACCATAACCCTAACACTTACCCTTACCCTAACCCTAACCCTAACCCATACACTAATTCTAACCCTAAGCCTACCCTTAACCGCTAATCCTAACCCTAACCCTAACACTGACCCTTACCCTAACCCTAACCATAACTCTAAACCTAACCCTAACCCTAACCCTTACCCTCGCGCTAACCCTAACCCTAACCCTAACACCTAAGCCTAACCCTTACCCTAACCCTAAACCTAACCCTAACCCTAACCCCTAACACTAAACCTTACCCTAACCCTAACCCTTACCCTAACCCTAACCCTAATCCTTACACTAACCCTAAACCTAACCCTAAACCTAACCCTAAACCTTGCCCTAACCCTAACCCTAACCCTAACCCTTACCCTTTCCCTAACCTAACCCTAACCCTAACCCTAACCTTAACCCTAACCCTAACCCTAACCGTAACCCTTACCCTTAGCCTAACCCTAACCCTTCCTCTAACCCTCACCCCAGCCCTAACCCTAACCCTTACCCTAACCCTAACCCTAACCCTTAGCCTAACCCTAACCCTAACCCTAAACTTAACCCTAACCCTAAACCTAACGCTAACCCTACCCTAACCCTAACACTTACCCTAACCTGAACCCTAACCCAAACCTTAACCCCAAACCTAAACCTAAACCTAACCCTAATCCTAACTCTTAAAATTACCCTAACCCTAACGCGAACCCTTACACTAACCCTAACAATTACCCTTGCCCTAACCCTAACCCTAACCCTAACCCTTATTGTAACCCTAACCCTAACGCTAACCCTAACCCTTACACTAACCCTAACCCTAACCCTAACCCCTATCCCCAACCCTTATCCTAAATCTAACAATAACCCCTAACCCCAACCCTTACCCTAACCCTAACCGTAACCCTAACCCTAACCCTTACCCTTACCATAACCCTAACCCTAACTCTAACCCTAACCCAAACCCTAACCCTTAACCAAACCCTAACCCTAACCCTTAGCCTAACCCTAACCATCACCCTAACCTTAACCCTAACCCTACCCGTAACACTTACCCTTACTCCAACCCTAAACCTAACCCTAACACTAACCCTAAATTTAACCCTAACCCTAATCCTTACACTAACCCTAACCCTAACCCTAACCCTTACTCTTAACCTAACCTTAACCCTAACCCTAACCTTTATCCTAAACCTAACCCTAACATTAATCCTAACCTGTACCCTTACCCTACCCCTAACCCTAACCCTTACCCTTACCCTAACCATAACCCTAAACCTAACACTAACCCTAACCCTAATCCTAACCCTAACCCTAACCTTAAACCTAACCCTAACCCTAACCCTAACACTTACCCTAACCCTAACCGTAACCCTAACCCTAACCCTAACACTAACACTAACCCTAACCCTTACCCTAAGCCTAACCATAAACCTAACCCTAACCCTAACCCTTACCCTTACCCTAACCCTAAACCTAACCCAAATCCAAACCCTAAGACTAATCCTTACATTAACCCTAACCCTAAACCTAAACCTTACTCTTATCCTAACCCTTACCATAACCCTAACCCTAACTCTAACCCTAAACCTAACCCTAACATTAATGCTAACCCTAACCCTAACGCTAGCCCTAAACCTTACCCTAACCCTAAACCTAACCCTTATCCTTACCCTAACCCTAACCTTAAACCTAACCCGAACCCTTACACTTTCCCTAACCCTAACCCTAAACCTAACCTTAATGGAAACCCTAACCCTAACCCTAACCCTAACCCTCATCCTTACCCTAACCCTAACCCTTACCCTAACCCTAACCCTAACCCTAAACATTACCCTTACCCTAACACTAACTCTAACCCTAACCCTTACTCTTACCCTAACCATAACCCCAAACCTAACCCTAACCCTAACCTTAACCCTAACCCTAACCATAACCATAACCCCAAACCTAACCCTAACCCTAACCATAACCCTAACACTTACCCTTACCCTAACCCTAACCCTAACCCATACACTAATTCTAACCCTAAGCCTAACCTTAACCGCTAATCCTAACCCTAACCCTAACACTGACCCTTACCCTAACCCTAACCATAACTCTAAACCTAACCCTAACCCTAACCCTTACACTCGCGCTAACCCTAACCCTAACCCTAACACCTAAGCCTAACCCTTACCCTTACCCTAACCCTAAACCTAACCCTAACCCTAACCCCTAACACTAAACCTTACCCTAACCCTAACCCTTACCCTAACCCTAACCCTAATCCTTACACTAACCCTAAACCTAACCCTAAACCTAACCCTAAACCTTGCCCTAACCCTAACCCTAACCCTAACCCTTACCCTTTCCCTAACCTAACCCTAACCCTAACCCTAACCTTAACCCTAACCCTAACCCTAACCCTAACACTTACCCTTAGCCTAATCCTATACCTAACCCTAACCCTAACCCTAACCCTAAGCCTAACCGTAAACCTAACCCTAACCCTAACCCTTACGCTTACCCTCACCCTAAACCTACCCTAACCCTAACCCTAACCCTAACCATTACCCTTACCCTAACCCTAACCCTAACCCTTACCCTTACCCTAACCCTAACCCTAACCTTAATGCTGAACCTAAACCTAACGATAACCCCAACCCTTAACCTAACGCTAAACCTAACCCTTATCCTTACCCTAGCCTAACCCTATCCCTAACCCTTAACCTTTACCTAACCCTAAATCTACCCCTAACCTTAATGCTAACCCTAACCCTAACCCTAACCCTAACCCTAACCCTAATCCTTCCCTAACCCTAATCCTTACCCTAACCCTAACCCTAACCCTAAACCTTACCCTTACCCTAAACCTAACCCTTCCTCTAACCCTAACCCCAACCCTAACCCTAACCCTAACCCTAACCCTAACCCTCAGCCTAACCCTAACCCGTACCCTAACCTTAACCCTAATCCTAAACCTAACGCTAACCCTACCCTACCCTAACACTTACCCTACACTGAACGCTAACCCAAACCTTAACCCCAAACCTAAACCTAAACCTAACCCTAATCCTAACTCTTAAATTTAAACTAACCCTAATGCGAACCCTTACACTAACCCTAACACTTACCCTTGCCCTAACCCTAACCCTAACCCTAACCCTTATCGTAACCCTAACCCTAATGCTAACCCTAACCCTTACACTAACCCTAACCCTAACCCTAACCCCTATCCCCAACCCTTATCCTAAAACTAACCCTAACCCCTAACCCCAACCATTACCCTAACCCTAACCATAACCCTAACCCTTACCCTTACCATAACCCTAACCCTAACTCTAACCCTAACCCTAACCCAAACCCTAACCCTTAACCAAACCCTAACCTTAACCCTAACCCTAACCCTTACCCTAAGCCTACCCCTAAACCTAACCCTAACCCTAACCCTTACCCTTACCCTAACCCTAAACCTAACCCTAATCCAAACCCTAAGACTAATCCTTACCCTAACCCTAAACCTAACCCTAAACCTTACCCTTATCCTAACCCTTACCCATACCCTAACCCTAACCCTAACCTTAATGCTAACCCTAAACCTAACGCTAGCCCTAAACCTTACCCTAACCCTAAACCTAACCCTTATCCTTACCCTAACCCTAACCCTAACCCTAACCCTTACCCTTTCCCTAACCCTAACCCTAACCCTAACCTTAATTGGAACCCTAACCCTCACCCTAACCCTAACCCTTACCCTTACCCTAACCCTAACCCTAACCCTAACCCTTACTCTTACCCTAACCATAACCCCAAATCTAACCCCAAACCTTACCCTAACCCTAACCTTAACCCTAACCCTAACCCTAACGCTAACCCTAAACCTTACCCGTACCCAAAACCTAATCCTAACCCTAACCCTAAGCATTAAACTTACCCTAAACCTAACCTTAACGCTAACCGTAATTTAACCCTAATCCTAACCCTAACCATAATCCTTACCCTTACCCTAACCCTAACCGTAAACCTAACCTAACCCTAACCCTTACACTAACCCTAACCCTAACCCTAACCCCTATCCCCAACCCTTATCCTAAAACTAACCCTAACCCCTAACCCCAACCATTACCCTAACCCTAACCATAACCCTAACCCTTACCCTTACCATAACCCTAACCCTAACTCTAACCCTAACCCTAACCCAAACCCTAACCCTTAACCAAACCCTAACCTTAACCCTAACCCTAACCCTTTCCCTAAGCCTACCCCTAAACCTAACCCTAACCCTAACCCTTACCCTTACCCTAACCCTAAACCTAACCCTAATCCAAACCCTAAGACTAATCCTTACCCTAACCCTAAACCTAACCCTAAACCTTACCCTTATCCTAACCCTTACCCATACCCTAACCCTAACCCTAACCTTAATGCTAACCCTAAACCTAACGCTAGCCCTAAACCTTACCCTAACCCTAAACCTAACCCTTATCCTTACCCTAATCCTAACCCTAACCCTAACCCTTACCCTTTCCCTAACCCTAACCCTAACCCTAACCTTAATTGGAACCCTAACCCTCACCCTAACCCTAACCCTTACCCTTACCCTAACCCTAACCTTAACCCTTACTCTTACCCTAACCATAACCCCAAATCTAACCCCAAACCTTACCCTAACCCTAACCTTAACCCTAACCCTAACCCTAACGCTAACCCTAAACCTTACCCGTACCCAAAACCTAATCCTAACCCTAACCCTAAGCATTAAACTTACCCTAAACCTAACCTTAACGCTAACCGTAATTTAACTCTAATCCTAACCCTAACCATAATCCTTACCCTTACCCTAACCCTAACCCTAAACCTAACCTAACCCTAACCCTAACTCTAACCCTAAGCCTTACCCTAACCGTAACCCTAACCTTTACCCTAACCCTAACCCTAAACCTAACCCTAACCCTAAATCTAACCTTAACCCTAAACCTTACCCTAACCCTAACCCTAACCCTTAGCCTAACCCTAACCCTAACCCTAACCCTAATCCTTACCCTTACCCTAACCATAACCCTAACCCTTACCTTATCCTAATCCTAACCCTAACCCTAAACCTAACATTAATACTACCCCTTACCCTTACACTAACCCTAACCCTATCCCTCACCCTTACCCTTACCCTAACCCTAACCCTAAACCTAACACTAACCCTAACACTAACCCTAAACCTAACCATAAACCTAACACTACCCTTAACCCTAAACCTAACCCTTACCCTAACCCTAACCCCAAACCTAACCCTAAGCCTAACCCTAAACCTAAACCTTACCCTAACCCTAACCCTAACCCTCACCCTTAAACTAACCCTAACCCTAACCCTTACCCTAACCCTAACCCTAACCCTAACACCTAACCCTAACCCTAACCCTAAACCTTACCCTTACCATAACCCTGAACCTAAACTTAACCCTAACCCTAAACCTAAAACTAACCCTAACCCTAACCTTAACACTGAACCTAATCCTAAACCTAACCCTAACCCTAAACCTCACCATACCCTTACTCTAACCCTAACACTAAACCTAACCCTAACCCTAACCCCTAACCCTAACCCTTACCCTTACTCTATCCCTAACCCTAACCCTAACCCTAACACTTGGCCTACCCCTAAACCTAACCATAAACCTAACCCTAACCCTAACCCTAACCCTTGCCCTAACCCTAACGCTAACCCTAACCGTAACCCTAACACTTAACCTTACCCTAACCCTAAACCTAACCCTAAACCTTACCCTTACCTTAACCCTAACCCTAACCCTTACCCTAACCCTAACCGTAACCCTAACCCTAACCCTAACCCTAACCCTAACACTAACCCTAACCCTAACCCTTACCCTAAGCCTAACCCTAAACATAACCCTAACCCTAACCCTTACCCTTACCCTAACCCTAAACCTAACCCTAATCCAAACCCTAAGACTAATCCTTACCCTAACCCTAAACCTAAACCTAAACCTTACCCATATCCTAACCCTTACCCATACTCTAACCCTAACCCTAACCTTAATGCTAACCCTAAACCTTACACTAGCCCTAAAACTTACCCTAACCCTAACCCTAACCCATATCCTTACCCTAACCCTAACCCTAACCGTAACCCTAACCCTTACCCTTTCCCTAACCCTAACCCTACCCCTAACCTTAATGGGAACTCTAACCCTAACCCTAACCCTAACACTAATCCTTACACTAACCCTAACCGTTACCCTAACCCTAACCCTAACTCTAACCCTTACCCTTACCCTAACCCTAACCCTAACCCTAACCCTTACTTTTACCCTAACCATAACCCCAAACCTAACCCCAAACCTTACCCTAACCCTAAACTTAACCCTAACCCTAACCCTAAACCTTCCCCGTACCCAAAACCTAATCCTAACCCTAACCCTAAGCATTAAACTTACCCTAAACCTAAACTTAACGCTAACCCTAACTTTAACCCTAATACTAACCCTAACCATAATCCTTACCCTTACCCTAACCCTAACCGTAAACCTAACCTAACCCTAACCCTAACTCTAACCCGAAGCCTTACCCTAACTCTAACCCTAACCCTAACCTTTACTCTAACCCTAACCCTAAATCTAACCCTAACCCTAATCCTTACCCTAACCCTAACCGTAATCCTTAGCCTAACCCTAACCCTAACCCTAACCCTAACCCTAACCTTAACCCTAACCCTAATCCTTACCCTTACCCTAACCCTAACCCTAACCCTTACCTTATCCTAATCCTAACCCTAACCCTAAACCTAACATTAATACTAACCCTTACCCTTACACTAACCCTAACCCTATCCCTCACCCTTACCCTTACCCTAACCCTAACCCTAAACCTAACACTAACCCTAACACTAACCCTAAACCTAACCATAAACCTAACACTAACCTTAACCCTAACCCTAACCCTAACCCTAACCCTAACCCTCACCCTTAAACTAACCCTAACCCTAACCCTAAACTTAACCCTAACCCTAAACCTAACACTAACCCTAACCCTAACCTAAACACTAAACCTAATCCTCACCCTAACCCTAACCCTAAACCTCACCGTACCCTTACTCTAACCCTAACACTAAGCCTAACCCTAACCCTAACCCCTAACCCTAACCCTTACCCTTACTCTATCCCTAACCCTAACCCTAACCCTAACACTTGGCCTACCCCTAAACCTAACCATAAACCTAACCCTAACCCTAACCCTAACCCTTGCCCTAACCCTAATGCTAACCCTAACCGTAACCCTAACACTTAACCTTACCCTAACCCTAACCCTAACCCTTACCCTTACCCTAACCCTAACCCTAACCTTAATGCTGACCCTAAACCTAACGCTAACCCCAACACTTAACCTAAACCTAACCCTTATCCTTACACTAACCCTAACCCTAACCCTAACCCTAACCCTAACACTAATCCTTACACTTACCCTAACCCTTGCCCTAACCCTAACCCTAACCCTAACCCTTACCCTTACCCTAACCCTAAACCTAACCCTAATCCAAACCCTAAGACTAATCCTTACCCTAACCCTAAACCTAACCCAAAACCTTACACTTATCCTAACACTTACCCATACCCTAACCCTAACCCTAACCTTAATGCTAACCCTAATCCTAACGCTACACCTAAACCTTACCCTAACACTAACCCTAACCCTTAGCCTAACCCTTCCCCTAACCCTAACCCTAACCCTTACTCTTACCGTAACCCTAACCCCAAACCTAACCCTAACCCTAACCTTAACCCTAACCCTAACCTTAACCCTAAACCTTACCCTTACCCTAACCCTAACCCTAAACCTAACACTAAACCTAACCCTAACCCAAACCTTAACCCCAAACCTAAACCTAAACCTAACCCTAACTCTTAAAATTACCCTAACCCTAACGCTAACCCTAACACTAAACCTAACACTTACCCTTGCCCTAACCCTAACGCTAACCATAACCCTCACAATAACCCTAACCCTAACCCTAACCCCTATCCCCAACTCTTATCCTAAATCAAACACTATCCCCTAACCCCAACCATACCCTAACCCTAACCCTAACCCTTACCCTTACCATAAACCTAACTCTAACTCTAACCCTAACCCTAACCCAAACCCTAACACTTAACCTAACCCTAACCCTAACCCTTAGCCTAAGCCTAACCGTAACCCTAAACTTAACCCTAACCCTAACACTTACCCTTACTCTAACCCTAAACCTAGCCCTAACACTAAACCTAATCTTAACCCTAACCCTAACCCTTACCCTAAACCTAACCCTAAACCTAACCCTTACACTTACCCTAACCGTAACCCTAAATTTAATCCTAAACCTAACCCTAACATTAATCCCAACCCGTACCCCTACCCTACCCATAACCCTAACCCTTACCCTAACACTAACCCTAACCTAACCCTAACCCTAACCCAAACCCTAACCCTTAACATAACACTAACCCTAAACCTTAGCCTTACCCTAACCATAACCTTAAACTTAACCCTAACCCTAACCCTAACCCTAACACGTACCCTTACTCTAACCCTAAACCTAACCCTAACACTAAACCTAACCTTAACCCTAACCCTAACCCTTACCCTGAACCTAACCCTAACCCTAACCCTTACCCTTACCCTAACCCTAACCCTAACCTTAATCCTAAACCTAACCCTAACATTAATCGTAACCCGTACCCTTACCCTACCCCTAACCCTAACCCTTACCTTACCCTAACCCTAACCCTAAACCTAACACTAACCCTAATCCTAATCCTAACCCTAAACCTAACCCTAACCCTAACCCTAACACTTACCCTTACCCTAACCCTACGACTAACCCTAACCTTTACCCTAAACCTAACCCTTACCCTAACCCTAACCACAAACCTAACCCTAACCCTAACCCTAACCCTTACCCTAACCCTAACCGTAACCCTAACCCTAACACCAACCCTAACCCTAACCCTTACCCTAAGCCTAACCCTAAACCTAACCCTAACCCTAACCCTTACCCTTACCCTAACCCTAAACCTAACCCTAATCCAAACCCTAAGACTAATCCTTACCCTACCCTAAACCCAACCCTAAACCTTAACCTTATCCTAACCCTTACCCATACCCTAACCCTAACCCTAAACTTAATGCTAACCCTAACCTAACGCTAGCCCTAAATCTTACCCTAACCCTAACCCTAACCCTTATCCTTACCCTAACCCTAACCCTAACCGTAACCCTAACCCTTACCCTTTCCCTGACCCTAACCCTAACCCTAACCTTAATGGGAACCCTAACCCTAACCCTAACCCTAATCCTTACCTAACCCTAACCGTTACCCTAACCCTAACCCTAACCCTAACCCTTACCCTTTCCCTAACCCTAACCCTAACCCTAACCCTTACTCTTACCCCAACCATAACCCAAAACCTAACCCCAAACCTTACCCTAACCCTAACCTTAACCCTAACCCTAACCCTAACCCTAACCGTAAACCTTACCCGAACCCAAAACCTAATCCTAACCCTAACCCTAAGCATTAAACTTACCCTAAACCTAACCTTAACGCTAACCCTAACTTTAACCCTAATCCTAACCCTAACCATAATCCTTACCCTTACCCTAACCCTAACCGTAAATCTAACCTAACCCTAACCCTAACTCTAACCCTAAGCCTTACCCTAACTCTAACCCTAACCGTAACCCTAACCTTTCCCCTAACCCTAACCCTAACCCTAAACCTAACCCTAACCCTAAATCTAACCCTAACCCTAACCCTTACCCTAACCCTAACCATAACCCTTAGCCTAAACCTAACCCTAACCCTAAACCTAACATTAATACTAACCCTTACCCTTACACTAACCCTAACCCTATCCCTCACCCTTACCCTTACCCTAACCCTAAACCTAAACCTAACACTAACCCTAACACTAACCCTAAACCTAACCATAAACCTAACACTAACCTTAACCCTAACCCTAACCCTTACCCTAACCCCAAACCTAACCCTAAGCCTAACCCTAAACCTAAACCTTACCCTAACCCTAACCCTAACCCTCACCCTTAAACTAACCCTAACCCTAACCCTTACCCTAACCCTAACCCTAACCCTAACCCTAACCCTAAACCTTACCCTTACCCTAACCCTAACCCTAAACTTAACCCTAACCCTAAACCTAACACTAACCCTAACCCTAACCTTAACACTAAACCTAATCCTAACCCTAACCCTAACCCTAAACCTCACCGTACCCTTACTCTAACCCTAACACTAAACCTAACCCTGACCCTAACCCTAACACTTGGCCTACCCCTAAACCTAACCATAAACCTAACACTAACCCTAACCCTAACCCTTGCCCTAACCCTAACGCTAACCCTAACCATAACCCTAACACTTTACCTTACCCTAACCCTAACCCTAACCCTTACTCTTACCGTAACCCTAACCCCAAACCTAACCCTAACCCTAACCCTAACCCTAACCTTAACCCTAACCCTAACCCTAACCCTAAACCTTACCCTTACCCTAACCCTAACCTTAAAACTAACCCTAACCCTAACCATAAACCTTACCCTTACCCTAACCCTAACGCTAACCCTAACACTAAACCTAACACTTACCCTTGCCCTAACGCTAACGCTAACCCTAACCCTCACAATAACCCTAACCCTAACCCTAACCCCTATCCCCAATCCTTATCCTAAATCAAAACCTAACCCCTAACCCCAACCATACCCTAACCCTAACCCTAACTCTAACCCTTACTCTTACCATAACCCGGACTCTAACACTAACCCTAACCCTAACCCAAACCCTAACCCTTAACCTAACCCTAACCCTAACCGTTAGCCTAACCCTAACCATAACCCTAAACTTAACCCTAACCCTAACCCTAACACTAACACTTACCCTTACTCTAACCCAAAACCTAACCCTAACACTAAACCTAACCTTAACCCTAACCCTAACCCTAACCCTAACCATAACCCATACGTAATTCTAGCCCTAAGCCTAACCCTAACAGCTAATCCAAATCCTAACCCTAACCCTAACACTTACCATTACCCTAACCTAAACCCAACTCTAACCCTAACCCTAACCCTAACCCTAAATCTTAACCCTCACCTTAACCCTAACACTCACCCTAACACCTAACCCTAACCCTTACCCTAACCCTAACCCTAACCCTAACCCCTAACCCTAAACCTTACCCTAACCCTAATCCTAACCCTAACCCTTACCCTAAATCTAACCCTAACCCTAACCCTAATCCTTCCACTAATCCTAACCCTAACCCTAAACCTAACCCTAACCCTTACCCTAACCCTAAGCCTAACCCTAACCCTAACCCTTACCCTTTCCCTAATCTTAACCCTAACCCTAACCCTAACCCTTACACTAACCCTAACCCTAACCCAAAACTCTATCCCTAAAACTTATCCTAAATCTAACCCTAACCCCTAAACCCAACCCTTACTCTAACCCTAACCCTAATCCTAACCCTTACCCTAACCCTAACCCTAACCCTAACTCTAACCCTAACCCTAACCCAAACCCTAACCCTTACCCTAACCCTAACCCTAACCCTTACCCTAACCCTAACCATAACACTAACCTTAACCCTAACCCTAACCCTAACCCTTAGCATAACCCTAACCATAACCCTAACCTTAACCCTAACCCTAACCCTAACCCTAACACTTAGCCTTACTCTAACCCTAAACCTAACCCTAACCCTAACCCTAAACCTTACTCTTAACCTAAACCTAACCCTAAACCTTACCCTAACCCTAACCCTAACCCTAAACCCTAAAGATAACCCTAACCCTAAACCTTACCCTTACCCTAACCATAAACCTAAAACAAACTCTAACACTAACCCCTAACCCTCACCCTAACCCTAACCCTGTCCTTTACCCTAACCCAAAACTTAAGCCTAAACTGAACACTAACCCTAACCCTAACCCTTACCCTAACACTAACCCTAGAACTAAACCTAACCCTAGCCCTTACTCTTACCCTAACCCTAACCCTAAACCTAACCCTAAACCTAACCCTAACCCTAACACTTACCCTAACCCTAATCCTAACCCTAACCCTTATCCTAACCCTTACCCTGACCCTAACAATAACCCTAACCCTTACCCTTAACCTAACCCTAACCCTAACCTTAATGCTAACCCTAACCCTAACCACAACCCTTACCCTAACCCTAACCCTACCCGAAATCCTTACCCTAACCCCAAACCTAACCCTAACCCTTACCATTTCCCTAACCCTAATCCTAACAATAAACATACCCTAAACCTTACCCTTACCCTTACCCTAACCCTTACAGTAACCCTAACCCTCATCCTTACCATTACTCTAACCCTAACCCTAAACCTAACCCTAATCCTAACCCTAAACCTTAACCGTACTCTAAACCTAATCCTAACCCTAATCCTAAGCATTAAACTTACCCTAACCCTAACCTTAACCCTAACCCTAACTTTAAACCTAATCCTAACCCTAACCATAACCCTTACCCTTACCCGAATCCTAACCCTAAACCTAACCTAACCCTAACGCTATCTCTAACCCTTACCCTTACACTAACCCTAATCCTAACCGTAACCCTAACCCTAACCCTTACCCTTACCCTTACCCTAACCCTAACCCTAACCCGAACTCTAATGCTAACCCTAACCCAAACCCTAACCCTTACCATAACCCTAACCCTAACCCTTAGCCTAACCCTTACCCTAACCCTAACCTTACCCTAACCTTAACCCTAACCCTAACCCTTACCCTTACCCTAACACTAAACCTAACCTTAACCCTAACCTTAACCCTAACCCTAACCCTAATCCTAACCCTTACCCTTACCCTAAACCTAACCCCAAACCTAACCCTAACCCTAACCCTTAACCCTTACCCTTACCCTAACCCTAACCCTAACCCTTACCCTAACCCTAAACCTTACCCTAACCCTAACCATAACCCTAACCCTAACCTTAACCCTAACACTAACCCTTACCCTAACCCTAACCCTAACCCTAACCTCTAACCCTAACCCTAACCCTAAACCTTACCCTTACCCTAACACTAAACCTAACCTTAACCTTAACCTTAACCCCTAACCCTAACCCTAAACCTAACACTAACCATTACCCTATCCCTTACCCTAACTCTAATCCTGAACCTAACCCTAGCCCTAACCCTTACCCTTAACTAACGCTAAACCGAAACCTAACCCTAACCCTAACCCTAACCCTTATCCTTACCCTAACCCTAACCCTAACACTAACCTAAACCTTAACCATAACCCTAAGCCTAACCCTTACCCTAACCCTAACCTTAACCCTAACCCTAACCCTAAACCTTGCCCTTACCCTAACCCTAACCCTAAACCTAACCCTAACCCTAACCCTAACCCTACCCCTAAACCTTACCTGTACCCTAACCCTAAGCCTTAAACTTACCCTAACCCTAACCTTAACCCTAACCCTTATCCTTACCGTAAACCTCACTCCAACCTTAACCCTAACCATAAACCTAACCCTAGCCCTAACCCTAACCCTAAACCTAACTGTAACCCTAACCTAACCCTAACCCTAACCCTAACTCTTACCTTTACCCTAACCCTAACCCTAAACTTAACCCTAAACCTAACACTAACCATAACCCTAACCCTTACCCTAACCCTAATTCTGAACCTAACCCTAGCCCTAACCCTTACCCTTAACTAACGCTAAACCAAAACCTAACCCTAACACTAACCCTAACCCTAACTCTAACCCTTACCCTTACCGTAACCCTAACCCTAACCTTAACCCTAACCCTAACCCTAACACTTACCCTTACCCTAAATCTAACCCTAAGTTTTACTCTAAACCTAAGACTAACCCTGAAAGTTAACCCTAACCCTAATCCTAACCATACCCTAAACCTAACCCTAACCCTAACCCTAACCTCTAACCCTAACCCTTACCCTAACCCTAACCCTAAACCTAACCCTTACCCTTACCCTGAACCTAACCCTACCTCTAACCCTAACCCTAACCCTATCCCTTAACCTAACCCTAACCCTAACCCTTAGCCTAACTCTAACCCTAACCCTAAGCCTACCCCTAAACCTATCCCTACCCCTAACCCTTGCCCTTACCCTAACCCTAACCCTAACACTAACCGTAACCTTAACCCTAACCCTAACCCTACATCTAACCGTAACCCCAACCCTAAACCAAATCCTTACCCTAACCCTAACCCTAACTCTTAGCCCAACCCTAACCCTAACCATAACCTTAACCCTAACACTAACCCTAACCCTTACCCTTACCCTAACCCTAACCCTAACCCTAACCCTTACTCTTACCCTAACCCTAACCCAAAACCTAACCCTAACCCTAACCCTAACCCTAACCCTTATCCTAACCCTAACCCTAACACTAACCCTAACCGTAACCCTAACCCTAACCCTTACCCTTACCCTAACCCTAACCCTAACCCAAACAGTTTGCACTAACCCTAACCTTAACCCTAACCCTAACCCTTACCCTTAACCTAATTCTAAACTTAAACCTAAACCTAAC